>JAOWBW010000256.1:1273572-1348019 GCA_026119855.1 Campanula takesimana
TTGACCTCCTAGGTCACCTTTGACCCCTTAGGTCAACCTCATCCGCCTTTCACCTCTTAGGTCTACCCTTGACCGCCTAGGTCAACTTTTATCCGCCTCCGACCTCCTTAGGTCAAACCATTGACGCTCCTAGGTCAACCTTATCACCTTTGACCCCCTAGGTCAACTTTATCAACCTCCGACCTCTTAGGTCAACCCTTGACCACCCTAGGAGCAACCTTATCACCTCAGACCCCTTAGGTCAACCCTTGACCTCCTAGGTCAACCTTATCACCTCCGATCTCTTAGGTCAACCCTTGACCTCTTAGGTCAACCTTTGACCCCCTCGGTCAACATTATCACCCGTTGACCTCTTAGGTCAACCTTTGACCTCGTAGGTCAACCCAATCACCTTTGACCTCTTAGTCAAACTTAGACTCCTAGGTCAACCTTATCCATTTTCGACCTCTTAGGTCAATCTTTCATTCCATAGGTGAACCCAATTACCTTTGGTCTTACCCGCTTAGGTCGAACCGTCATCTTGACCCACCTAGGTCATTATTTGACCCACCGTCGTCCAGACCAACCTAGGTCAACCCGTTTACGTCCAACTTGTCCGTCTTAGGTTAAACTACCCCTTCACCTTTGACCCGTCCAGGTCAACCCATGACCCGCTTAGGTCGACTTACCTATCTTGTATCCATCTAGGTCAATCTCCAACCTTCCTTAGTCCACCAACCCGAATAGGTCAACCTTTGACCCGCTTAGTCAAACCATGCCTATCCCGTTTAGATCATCCCATAGGCAACCGTTACAACCCGCTATCTTGATCCATTCACCATATAGGTCCAATCCAACCTTTTCTTAATTAGGTCGACCTATCCTACACCATCTAGGTCAACCACCACCAACCATTATTGTCGCATTCTAGCTTGAACCACTTCTTGTCTCAAACCTAGGTCAAATTTTAGGTCAAACCATACCCGACTCAATCAAAACCAACTCCTATTAGGTGCTTCCTCACCCATGCTTGACCAAGGACCGAGTCATCTCCCTCTTTTTGACCCCTATGGTCATCTCTCACCTCTTTTTAAAAGTCTAACTTGACTCGAACTACGGCGACCTGAGCCTCCTATTGTGTGGGACCTCTCCCTCATGGTAATGGGAACGTAGGCAACTTCGGCCCCGTCAAACTTTCATTTTTTGTCAAAAATGCATTTCAAAACGTGGAGACCGACTCTTTTCCAAAAGCGATTGTATAACGATGCCTTATCATTAAATATGAATCTAATTTAAATTCAACGACCTAATTCATCTACAACCATTAAAGAATCCTGCATCATGTCGGCTGCAAGGAACATCGAAGTTGCAACTGAAGTTGCTACCCAAGATCCCGAGACAATCCTCTATATCGGTACTGCTCTCAGTAAGCAAGCATCCCACTTCGAAGCCATCCTCGATGAACAAGCAATCCACTTTAAGGCCATTCTCAACGAGCAAGCAACACACTTTCAGAAAGAGATGCATAAGACCCTAAGAAATATCGAGAGGCGCCATTTGTCTGACATTCGTGGCGTTTATGATTACCTCAGCCGAGTTCTCCCTCTTGCTTAATTTCAACACCCGTACGCTCCTCAAATGTACGGGCCGCCACAGACTTTCCCCGATCGGGATGCCTCCTATGACTACTCATCAACAAGGGGTACCGGTACCTAAATCACCCTCAAAGACAGTTCGTGAAAGGAACGACGAGCGCGAATTCGACGACTTAGGTATGCCGTTAGCCAAATTCTTCAAAGGTTTGGTTCGAGCCGCAAGTTGCTCCTCTACTCAACTATGAACCAAACAGGTAAGACCAGACTTGGATCCCTCCAAATACTGCAAATACCACCAGTACATTGGGCATGACACTGAAGGTTGCCTCCAATTGAAAAGGAAGATCCAAAGCCTCATTGATAGGCGGAGCCATCACCCGCGATAGGAATGCATGGGCGTGAGCAAAGTCCAAACAAGAAAGAGCAAACTGGGGCTACCCCCTTTAAATAATAAAAAAAAGGGTCATTCAGTCTTCGTAGGTTCTAGAGTGTCTTTAGTCTAAAGTCCACCTTGGACTATCTTTGTTTCTTTAGTAAAAGTCCACCCCGGATTAGTCGTTTTTATTTCAAATAATAAAAGAGTCTTTATTTATTTTCTCTCTAGACTTGAGACATAATCTTGCATAAATCAATTCCATGAAAATTGTCTTATTCACCATCTTCACTTGATTGCTACATCGTTATATGATGAATTAATCTTAATCTTACTCATTAATGATGACTCATTAAAAGGTAAATGGACCCATAAACCATTCACATAACTAAGTACATAATTAGTCTCAAGATAACAATGCTTTGACCAATTGGGATGAACGAATCACTTTCTCTTCTCTCTACATTCTACCCCCATACACTCTCTCTACACACCTACCCCTTGTACACCCTTCATGTACACTCTCTATATACACCTTCTCCCATACACTATCCTCATACGCCTCTCATCCCACCATTAGACCCCTTTTCCATACGGTCATGAAAAAGAAATGGACTGCGGTTGCTCATCATCAAATAGACATCCATGCTGCCACAATTTAAGGGGTTGTTTGTTCCCTTCATAAGTACTACATGCCGATACACCGGGGCTGTCCGTATCCCATCGCAAATATAAAAGGAATGTACGAGGTCATTCATGCCATTAATAGGTGCACGTGATAATCCGATGGAGCTCTACCGTGAAGATCAAGGGGCTAAGATGCCCGCCGCCAGCAAAAGGCCGCTTGAACTATAAGGAGGCTACCTCGCAATTGAGAGAGGCGAAAGAAAACTAGGGGCTCGTCTTGCCAATGTTTCATGTACAATGTATATATATATATATATAAAAAAAAGGGGTCGCTAGGTTGAAACCCAAAAGGGCGACCTAAGCAAAAGTTAGAGCATTGCACAAAAAGAAGCCCGCTAGGTTGAAAACCCGAAAGGGCGGCCTAGGCAAAAAAAAAGGTGTGCACAAAGAAATAAAAGAAAAATAGAAGGGGCTATCACCATAGAAAAATAAAAGTCTCATTTTCTTTTCACTTCAAATGTTCTATTTTTCTTTCTTTCCCCACAAAGAAGATTAACACGGCAGCAGCAGCCCATGACATCTAGAATGGAGCAAGACACGGCAATGAGCTACAATGATGTAGCCTGCCTCGACAAGGAACAACTCACCTCAGTTAAACGAACCTCACACCTCTAAACTCAACCCCAACTTCATCATCGCCAACGGCGCTTACTCGCCGAGACATACGCGAGGACCTGAGCTTCTCACCTTAGGAGAACGTAGCAACCTTAGGGTCCGGTCCAAAATATACACAACCCACCTCGTAGCCAATTTTCCTTCTCTTCTCTCTTGCCCATATTTCTACTCCTGACTTCTTCACTCACAATTGATCAAAACATTTATTATTTCGAGACTACTTGTCTAAAACATAATCATAAGATGCATAACTAATCAACGAGGTCCATTCTCGAGCAATCAAATGAGAATATTGAATAAAAACAATTTTCAAATGTCTCGACAAGTCTTCCGTTCTACAATCTAGGAAAGAGCTAAACACTTACTTTCTGTCAAGCAGGGGCTTCCTCCTTTTGTACATATATACACTCAGTTGCCCAAAGAGTCAAAATGTGAGTACTATCTCTCTCTCTCTTACTCTCCCCAAAATGTCCCCGCATGTTTTCAAACAATTCTTTTTTCCTTTTTTGAGTCGACTGAATGATTTCAAAAAAAAAAAAATGATGACGCAAAAGAGATGCCCGCTAGATTGAAAACCCGCAAGGGCGGTCTAGGCAGAAAAAAGGGTGCGTCTTAAAGGAGGTAGGATACCCCGCTCTACACCCTTATCGAACTAGGGCTTCCCCAACAGAATGGGTCGACTATGTGGTTTCTCGGAGAATATCGAGGCTTCGACAAGCACATACTTAGAAGAAGGGCATCCCTCATCATCAAGCTCGACGTAGAATTTCTCAAAGGAGGAAGGGTGCCCGCTCACCAAATTAGATAATCCCCAACGGAATGGGTCGACTATGTGGTTTCCCAAAGAATACCGAGGCTTCAACAACGATGTACCCCTCATCGTCAAACTCTGCACATGACGAACACTTTGAATTTGTTAGAATCATAACTAATTATAAGACATCTTTATAAAATCATAACACTTTCAAAAGTATTCTCTTCCCTGACACTTTTTTTATAAACCCGCACTCTCGGTCTCCACAAAATTGTAAAAACATCCTCGATCCATCTGAGACCCATCTCCGTGATTCTTGAGTTGACTCGGTCCTTTACCCTATCTCCTACACTTTAGGGAACCCCTAGGCCTAAACCCTCAACTCTCTACGTCCCAATCTGACTTGATTCAAAACCTTAGGTCCCGCACCTACCCGGTCAGTCTTACATAGGTTACACCATAACCCCTTAGCTCGACCCTCCACAAGTTAGTAGCGTGACTCCTAAAGCCTTAAACCAGTCTACCGAATCCAAATCCTTAGAATGACCCATTAGGTCCCGAACCTACCGGTCTCGAGTCTACCTGATCTCTTAGATCCCAAACCTACCAATATATATTCATCCATACCATTTCTAAAACCATGACTCTCTTATCCTCTTAGGTATACATAGTCTAACCTGTGGACCAATCCCTGAGATCCCAAGACCATTCGAGTCTACCAAACACCTACCTTTTAGGTCTCTAGAATATCTGATCCATACCTTAGGCCTCAACCCCTAAACCTTTAGGTCACAAGACTTTCTACCCTTTAGGTCTCTCACCTTACATCTCCACCCTTTGGACTCTTTAATTCCCAAGCCTACTTGGTCCGACTAAAAGCGACACATCTACGTCTCCCGACTCCCGTCATGTCCAAGCCATGACCCTACCACTCTTAAACCTACCAAGTACCAACCTAGTGTCACCCATTAGCCTCAAAAGACTTCCTAGTCTGACCTTCAACCCCTTAAGGACTCTAACCTACTTAATCCAAGCCGAGTCCAAACCTCGCCACCTACAAGGTCCACCCTTGAACTCCATGGATCTCAAACATCGCTCCCCCAACGAGTCCAAATCTCAAACCTTGCTCAAGTACATAGGATCTCCTGCGCACCATGCCATGCCATAGGGATCTCAATACCCATCAGGTTAAAACCCGTGTCCTTAAACACCTTTGGTCCCATCCCTAACCTACCTTCGCAATTGCCAAATGAGCTTAGTCACACGCATGACCTCTAAGACAAAATTAAGTCGTAAGCATACCCAATCCTGTTAGGTACCTATTGCACTCGAGCAAAGTCTTTGAGACTCAAGTCCATACCTATGCGCCAACATGGTCACATATCCAAACCCATTTCCCGCACCTATGGTTCGCACCTAGCCTAAACTTTCAAACACTCTAGATCCAAGCCCGACATGCGTATTAGGTACTAGGATCATCCAATCCCAATCTGTTGCTCCTTGGCCGACCTCAAGCCTGCTTGGTCCTAACCCATAACGCGGTTTCTCTAGGACAAAAGACTTACCCGCTTGAAAGCCTTATGTCCCAACGCTACCCTTCCTAGCCTTCGATCTCCTAGATCTCACGCCTACCATTCCATTAGGCCCCGGTCTCCTTAACACATGTCTGAGTCTTACCCTAGCTAAACCCTAGCACTCTAGCCTAGGTCTAACCTATCGAGCCTATCCAGCCATGAGGTATTAAGCTCACCTGCCCCAAACCGCAACACTCTTAGACCTCAAACTTGCTCGGTCTAAACCAAGACAAACCTTCAAATGCTTTCGGTCTCCAAACCCTAGCCTCAAGCCTAGGTAGTCACCTTCTATTCAAAGCCTAGCCTTAAACCTAGGTAATCGCATCCCCTCTAAACCCTAGTCCCAAACCTAGGTAATCGCCTTCTCTCTAAACCCTAGCCTCAAGCCTAAGTAGTCACCTTCTATCCGAAGCCTAGCCTTAAACCTAGGTAATCACATTCTCTCAACCCTAGCCTCAAGTATAGGTGGCCACATCCTCTACAAACCCTAGCCTCTAGCCTAGGAAGTCACATGCGCTCCGAACCCTAGCCTCAAGCCTAGGTAATCACATCTTCCCAAACCCTAGCCTCAAGCCTAGGTAATCACATCTTCCCAAACCCTAGCCTCAAGCCTAGGTAGTCACATTCCCTCCAAACCCTATCCTCAAGCCTAGGTAGTTGCATTCTCTCCAAACCCTAGCCCCAAGCCTAGGTAATTACATCCTTCCAAACCCTAGCCTAAAGCCTAGGAAGTTACATCCTTCTTAAAACCTAGCCTTGATCCTAGGTAGTCACATTCCCTCCAAACCCTAGCCTCAAGCCTAGGTAGTCGACATTCTTTCCAAACCCTAGCCTCAAACCTAGGAAGTCATGTTCTCCCCAAACCCTAGCCTCAAGCCTAGGTAGTCACATATCCTCTCTAAACCCTAGCCTTAAGCCTAGAAAACCGCAACATCCTCTTTAACCCTAGCCCAAGTTCTAGGGAATTTCCAAAGCCCCGCATGCAACATCATTTCCAAATTCCCGAAACCCTAGTCTCGAAACCTAGGAAGTTTACAATCTCAATCCCCCATCTTATTAAACCCTAGCCGTGAGCCTAGGAAGCGATACCCTCACTAAACCCTAGCGTCGAGCCTAGGATTCAACATTCCCTTCAAAACCCTAGCATCTAGGAAGTTCCCAAACCTCAACCTCTCCAAGCCCTAGCACTAAGCCTAGGATAGAATACTCTCCTCGTGCTTAAATGAACTCCAATCACTAGCCCGTAAGCCTAGGAAACCCACATTATCTCCAAGACATAATCTAAAGCCCAAGAAGCCGTGTCATCTTTGGCATCCCTATCTCAAGATTAGGAGATCACCATCTTCCTTATTCCCTTTCCTTAAAAAGCCTTAGGTCCTACCTCTAGGCAACCAAGAAAAATGTCCCTTACCTAACACCTTGGTCTCAATGGCTCGTAGCCTCATTCCCTCCTAAATTAGGATAAGCGGAACCCAGATCATGTTTCCCATATTAGCGACTCCCTGAGAGTCCATCTCCTTCGCGTCCCCCTAAAGGTCCTTCGCCCTTGTGACTCACCAAATAGTCCTTTGTGACTCCCCGAGAGTCTATCACCTTTGTGACTCCCCGAGAGTCTGTCACCTTTGTGACTCCCCGAGAGTCTATCACCTTTGTGACTCCCCGAGAGTTCATCCGTTTGCGGCTTCATAACAATCCATCATCTTTGCCTCCACATGCAAAATTTCAGTTTTTACCCCTAGTACATTCCCCTTTGTTCATTTTAGGTGCCCTTAACCTATTTTGACCGATATTCGTTACCTTTGGGTACGGAAATCCCCTTAAAATTTCCATTTCTATCCCATCTTCACCGCGATTATCGGAACTTGTCCGTTTCTACCTCATTATCCGCCAATATTTGCTTAGGATTCGTATGATTGCAGAGACTCGTTAGCCTCTATGTCATGCGCATCCTAGATCGATCGTGATTGGCAGAGGCCCGTTCGTCTCTAATTGCGAGAGATCCAGCATCTATTATTTTACCACTTCCACCGTGAGGCCATTTAGATGCCGTAGTCTTTATTGTCTCATTAGCCCCAAATATTTGCTTAGGATTCGTATGATTGCAGAGACTCATTCGCCTCTATGTCATGTGCATCCTAGATCGATCGTGATTGGCAGAGACCCGTTCGTCTCTAATTGTGAGAGATCCAGCATCTATTATTTTACCACTTCACCGTGAGGCCATTTAGATGCCGTAGTCTTTATTGTCTCATTAGCCCCAAATATTTGCTTAGGATTCGTATGATTGCAGAGACCCGTTCGCCTCTATGTCATGCGCATCCTAGATCGATCGTGATTGGCAGAGACCCGTTCGTCTCTAATTGCGAGAGATCCAGCATCTATTATTTTACCACTTCCACCGTGAGGCCATTTAGACGCTGTAGTCTTTATTGTCTCATTATCCCTAAATATTTGCTTAGGATTCGTATGATTGCAGAGACCCGTTCGCCTCTATGTCATGCGCATCCTAGATCGATCGTGATTGGCAGACACCCGTTCGTCTCTAATTGCGAGAGATCCAGCATCTATTATTTTAGCGCGATCGGCAGGAACCCGTTCGTTTCTGATTGCGTTTACCCCGGAAGTTACCACTTCCACCTTGAGGCCATTTAGACGCCGTAGTCTTTATTGTCTCATTATCCCCCAGTATTTGCTTAGGGTTCAGATGATTGTAGAAACCCGTCAGCCTCTGCGTCATGTGCATCCTAGAACGATCGCGGCCGTTGCGAAAGTTCCAGCATTTATTATTTCCATCTTGGGATTATTTAGACGCCGTAGTCTTTATTGTCCCATTATCCCTCTTACCTCCTTTTCCCAAATGATTTCATTGCTTACGAATGTTCGTTCTTCATACAAGATAGTATCAGTAGGATTTTTATCCCCAGCAGGAGTCTGATGTCTCGTTTCCCTAACGAATGTTCAGTCTTCATACAGGATAAGGTCCGTAGGTTTGTTATCCGCAGCAGAAGTTTGATGTCCCGTTTTATCCCCAGTATCTTCGAACTACGACCGGCTTGATTCCTCCGAGGATACGTAGGAAGCCTGAAAAGGTTCAGCCACCCGACCGCCTTGGTCATTTACTATCCCCTCCGAACTACGACCGGCTTGATTCCTCCGAGGATACGTAGGAAGCCTGAAAAGGTTCAGCCACCCGACCGCCTTGGTCATTTACTATCCCCTCCGAACTACGACCGACTTGATTCCTCCGAGGATACGTAGGAAACCTGAAAAGGTTCAGCCACCCGACCGACATAGTCATCTCTCATCCCCAGCAATTACATTTTTCCCGGCACATGTCTCCCCAGCAAATCACAATTTCTCCCCAAGCGGAAGGCATTGGTCCCATCAGAGGACAATCATTCTCAATTTCCCCATCAGATTTGAACTACGCGGATACGTAGGTCGCCTGCCAAGGTTCAGCCGTTCCCTTACCTTTCCTCTGTTTTGAAACTCATGTTTCAGAACGGTTCCTATTTTTATCGTCGACCCTCCATTGCCTTGCAAGAAGCGTCGCCGAGGGGCTACTGTTAGTACCCGATCTGAAAATAAGTTTATTAGGGATTTCCCAAATACACAAGGACTTTATAGGAATTACAAACCTTGCAAAGACTTGTCCCGGATTCCCAAAATATACCTCATTGTTCTAGATCATCTTAAAGATGGCCAAAATAGGGTTTCCATAAAACATGTAAAACCCTAGCTTAATAATTAAGTCAGCCAGGAATGATGGCCACGCGGCCACATTCGCCCAAGCTCCAACCTTGGCCACGCGACCAACATCGCCGCCGCCCTCCATCTTGGCCACGCGGCCATATCCACACCGGATGATCTGGGCCGTCAGATCTCTCCATCATTTTCCTATTTAAAGACCTCCCTTGCCTCATAATTGGGGGATCCGAATTTGAGAGCTCTTAAGGGACGATTTTGCTCCCAAATCAAGTCATTCAAGCCTCCAAAAACACTCTCAAGAATCCCAAGAAGATCCAAGGTTATTTCTTGCCAACAAAGGTAAGTTTTCTAACTTTTTCTTCATGTTCTTGCCATATTATTAATTTAGATCCATAATATTCATATTCTTAATATGTTTATTCATGTGTTCTTCATAATATTCATGTTCCTAACATCTTTATTCATATTTTCTTCATGACATTCATATGTTCATAATATGTTCTTCACATGTTCATCATATTCTTAGGTTAAAACCTTATTTATGCTATATTTAGGGTTACGATCTTCATGTTAACATGTTATTTCATAGCCAATGATGATCTAGGGTTCATCAACCCAAGGATGATATAGGAACTACTTCTAAATCCTAATCTTTAGGTAATTCCCCCCTCATTATGCATGATCCCGATTCTTCTGCCTATTCTAAATTCTTTTCGAACTACGCTGACCTGAGCTTCTCACATTGAGAGGAACGTAGGCAATCTTCGGATCCAGTCTCAATCACTAACACACTACATACACCGCATCATGATAGAAAGACCGATCAATTCGGGCAATAGGAGTGATAACGTAAATATTCTTCTCTTGTTGTAATTTGACCCCCGAACCCATTAACATGTTTTTCTCAAAGTTTTGGCTATAATTAAAACGGCGTGGCGACTCTCTTATTTTTTATGTTACTATAAATATCCCAATTTCAAACACACGTATTCACACTTTCATACGCTCTCCCCATATTTTTTATTCCATGAGCATTTTTATCATACTTGTGATTTTGTTGTGCAGCGGGACGGGACACTACTTGCCACAGGTTCGTATGATGGGAAAGCTCGAATATGGAGTACAAACGGTGAGTCGTAAGTGTGCTGTCAAACGAAATATTTGCTGCATAAGTATTCTTTTACGAGCAGTGAAGATCATCTTTTCTGACACGTGGTCTATTTGAGTATATCATTATCGTGATATGGATTAGGAAGTACACATACGAGAGGAAGTGAATCCATTGATTCAGTCTGAACAAACCCTTTTAATATTCATCTTAGGGATGGCCAAACCGGACCGGAAAAGCCCGGAACCGGAGCAAACCGGGGAGGAAACCGGAACCGGACGAACCGGAACCGCAAGGCATCCGGGCCGGTTCAGGGTCACATATATACCGAACCGGACCGGAACCGTAACCCGACCGAAAATCCGTTGTTTTTCAATAATATTAAGGGGGGGGGGGGGGGGGACCGGAACCGGACCGGAACCGGAACCGGATTGTGCCAAACCGGAACCGGAACCGGGGTAAGCGCGGGCTGGTTCAGGGTCACCCTTTTGCCGAACCGGAACCGGGTCCGGAACCGGTTTTGGCCATCCCTAATTCATCTAATCCAACTCATTTTAGAAAAAACTTGTTACCTTACGATTCAGTTGTTTCTGACCCAAACTGTGACTTTGAGTTAGCATCTAGTTATAGTTGCTGTTGCAGTCGTCCTTGACAGTTTTGAGCTAGTAAGTTTTGACTATGCTGTATATTGTTGTATAGTGAATAGACTGTTTTTTGCCGGCAACAAATCTTGCTTTGTTATAGATTTCCTGTGTCTTCGCATAACCAGGTTTGTTTATAGGCGCGCGGAACTGATTGGTGTTTGTTCTAAGAAATTGAAATTGTTTGAACTTTAACCAAACATTAATGTCAACTGTATTTATCTCTCAAGTATCCTATAAGATTATTACACAACAAGAAATTATGGATTAAAAGTAGGATATATCTTGTGTATGATAATTCACTTGTTATCAATAACAATCTTTAGAATTTTACTAGGATGATTAGATTGACATTAATAGTTGGTCAAAGTTCACTTGTACTAACCATCAAAATCCAATTGGGACTATCTTTCCGTGATGGTGGGAGTATTTGTTTATGCGATCTTCCCCTTTGTTCACCATTTATGATATACTCCCCCGTTCAATGTTATGACTCCACATTCATACCTTAGTTATGGATAATAAATTCTATAAGGGAAATGTTCCAAAATGAAATGTCGGGGACTCTTAACATGGAATGGGGTATCTTTATCCAGGGGAACGGAGGACTATTTTAAGCAAACACAGGGAAGCCATATTCTGTATAAAGTGGAATAAGAAGGGTGACTATCTTCTTACTGGAAGCTGTGACAAAACTGCCATTGTATGGGATATGAAGACTTATGAATGGAAACAACAATTTTCATTTCATTCAGGTACTACATTGTTAAAGCACTACCGGATGACACTTCCATTAGTACTTCTCAACTGAAATATATTTTCCGGAAAAATCATAGTGTTTATGTCTATTTATTAGGCCATATTCTTGATGTTGACTGGAGGAACCATGATACTTTTGCAACGAGCTCAGAGGATCGCATGATATATGTATGCAGGATTGGAGAAAGTTGCCCCATCAAAACTTTTTCTGGGCATCAGGTGTGTAAACTGAACTTGGTTATTGGTTGCATCCTTTCTTCTGCCTTCTGTTTCTTTGTAACTTGTAAGTTTTTTACTCTTTAGTGTGACAAACTCTTCCTTCGTTCATCAAAACATTAGATTGTGTGAAAGAATCATAGTCTGATAAGTTGAGATTTCTATGATTTCAGGGAGAAGTTAATTGTGTTAGATGGGATCCAACGGGCTCGTTATTAGCCTCTTGCTCTGAGGATACCACAGCAAAGGTTATACACCCTCTGTCCCAGAAAGATAGTCTTATTTTGACTTTTTATGGTCAACAAAAATAACTTTGACCAAACATTGGTATCAATTTAATGATCACAATGAAATTCTAAAAATTGTTATTGATAAACCACTTAATGATTAATCAATTACCAATTTTAAATTTCACTAGAATGATTAGTATTTATTACCCTTTTCCTGTAACTACTTTGCCCCCTTGTCCGTACTCAAGTATCGTTACTTGGGTTTCTGATACTTGTTCCATCCAGTTACATTATTTCTCCCTTTATTCATATCTTAAAGTTTAACGTCATTGTCATGCATCTTCTTGTCATCAATGACTTAATGTGATTAATGTTTCTCCTTATTGGCATTGAAAGTTATCATCAATGACTTAACGCGAACTCTAAAATTTTGGTGCAGATTTGGAGTGTGAAACATGACAAGCACATTCACGATTTAAGGGAACACTCGAAGGTGTAAACTGAGCTCTACATATGTTGGCTTTTGGTGACTTCTTTTAATTTGGTTTTGATGCTGACATTTGTTGTCTACAGTCGATATATACAATCAGATGGAGTCCCACTGGGCCCGGCACAATCAATCCCAACCAGAAATTAGTGTTGGCTAGGTAAGGTCTTGTCCTCCATGTCAAAGTCTAGTTTTCAACATATTTACCGACATTGCTTTACTTTCATGTGATGGCTGGCTTCTATTCCTGTGTACATATATTTTCTATGTTTTGTTTCTTTGTGTACTTGAAGCAAATTTAAATATTTGCTGTGTTGGTCTTGTGTCTTTTCTCCAGTGTATCATATGACTCGACAGTGAAGCTATGGAATGTAGACACAGGGATAATGCTTCGGAGCTTAAATGGCCACAGGTATGGATGGAGCTAAGAAAACTTATTACTCCCTTCATACCAAAATAAGCCGATTTCCCCAACAAAAAAGAAAAAAGAAAAAGGAGTTGTGTTTATAAGAGTTTGCATTACTTGATCCCAAAACAAGCCATTCAGTTTATTGACTTATTGCATCTAAAATCAGTAATATCAGTAAACAAAGTTGGATTGTTTTTTGTTGGGGTGCAACCCAAAGTCCCACATCGGCAATTGAGGAAATCATTGCAAGCTATATAATAGCACCCACCCACTTCATTAGTATGAGGCCTTTTGGGAAGTTCCCAAAAACAAATCCGTGCGGGCTGGGCCCAAAGCGGACATTATCATACTAGTGTGGGAAAGTGGTGGTGGTGGTGGTCGCGGTCCCTACATTTTTTAATGGGACGTATATAATTTGTGTTTGTAGGAAGGCTGTGTATGCACTTGCATTCAGCCTAAACGAGGAGTACTTGGCAAGTGGATCTTTAGATAAATTCGTGCACATTTGGTCCCTGAAAGAAGGCAAGTTGATGAAAACATATAACTGCAAAGGGAGCGTATGTGAAGTGTGCTGGAACAAGGAAGGTGACAAGATTGCTGCCTGTACGAGTAACCATGCATACAGTATGTGTTTTGGATTTCAGAATGTAAAACAAAGGGTTTAATACTGTCCGTTGCCTTACTTAGTTTGTAGGGTGATTAGGCGTATAGTTCTCGTATATGGTGTTAAAAAACTGTTTTTAGACTTACTTGGACGGGTCAATGGGCTTCGAAGAGACCCATGGTCTAGGTTGGTTTGACTTCCATTGCACATTGGAAGGGTGGCCCGCCTAAGGTTGACCGAAGTTGGTCGAGCCTACGTCAGATTTGTGACAGCGGAAAGGGGGAGGGGGGCTGTGTTTGGTGACCCCTACTTAGAGAAACTGTTGTAGGAAGAATAATACTAGGGGCACAAAAAAGTCACAAAAACTTACTCACAAAATCCTAGGTGTAATGATGTTATTGGTGTTTTTGATTAGAGTGTGGCGGGTCCACTATCGATGCAACCAATAAAATATCGCCACCTCATGTTGTGAGCAAGATTTTGTGACCTTATTTTGTGCCCCTAGCATTGCTCGTTATAGGAATGTAGATGGATAGACAATTGTGTACAGATTGACTTGCTATTGAGACAATAAAACTAGGTGATTCTTTTGTTCAATATATGGGATTTTTGTCATATGGTGAAGTGGATATCAATTGTGAATGCAACTCCCCCCCACCCCCAGCCCCTACTCCCCACCATCCTCCTCCCCCGTTCAACTTTTGTTTTTCTCGTATCAAAATTATTTTTGAACAACCCTCCTACCACACACCCACCTATCCTACATCTAATGTGGGGAAAGAATCATTTTATGCCTTTTGTCTAGGTATTTCCCCTAGTAGTCTAAATGTTGAACTAAGAAGGAAACCAGTTTTCGTGAATTTTGTTTTATTTTTGTTGATGACTGTAATTTAGCTCTCATAGGGCAATAATAGCCAGCATGTTCCTTTAGTTAGTCAAGTACATGCTTGCCTTGTCCAAAGTGCTTTTATTTTTTCTTTGATCGGGTCAAAATTTGAAAAAATTGAAGATCTTGTTTTGAAATAATAGGAAAATTGAACCATTCATGAAAAAAGAGAGCCAGTGTTCTCTATGACATAATTCTTGTTTTCTTTTACGGGAAGTCTTGCAGCACTTGTACGACTTGAATGTGTAGTGAATGCGACGTGGGGCAATGGTAGGAGCACAAAAGAAGTTAAAAAATGATGTCGACAAAATCAAGTTATTTTATTGGTTGTATCGATTGTGAACCCGACACACTCTAATTAAAAGTACCAATAAAAATCATGACACCTCGTTTTGTAAGCAAAATTTTGTGAAATTTTTTGTGACTTTATAGTTAGCCTGTTACATGTCTTGGCTTTTAATGATTCTAAGTAGGTTCCATTACAAGCATGTTGGTTTTGAACCAAAGTCCTTCAATTTTGTACTCAGTTTTTGTTGCAACTCTCTAACTCCTATTGGTTATAATTGTACCATATTACCATATACTCCATCCGTCCCAATAGAAGTGGCACCAACTTTTGAGACATGGAGATTAAGACAAGGTAGTAAATGTGTGGTAGAAATTGAAGAGAGAGAATGATGGGTAAATAGTAATGTTGGTTGAATAAAATGAGTGGTGGAAAATGAAGAGAGAGAATAAGTGGGGTTAAATAGTGTGGTTGATTGAATATAAATATATTAAAACATTTCCATTTTAGGTAGTGTCACTTGTGCTGGGACAAACCGAAAAGGAAATAAGTGTCACTTGTGCTGGGACGGATCTACTCCATCTGTGTCAGGAAAAAAAGAAAAGAAGGCAAATTGCACTTTAGTTACTTGAGTTTGTCATCATGTTTCAGTTGGTTATCCAGTTTGTGTTTGTTACAATTTGGTTATTGAGTGCCTTTTTGTTGCAATTAGGTATAATTTTGGTTAGTCCGTCAGAAACCTAACGGAAAGTGTGTCATGTGCCACTCACATGACATACTTAAGCGGATTTTTGTCTTTTCTACAGGTGTACACTAAAAGACAGAATATTTTTATTTTTTTGAAACAAAAAGGCAGAAAGTTGAAAAAGAAAAAAAACAAAAGGAAAAAAAAGGGGTGGATCGTGAACATAGTTCCCCAAATCTCCAATCCCTAGTCCACCCCTTCGCCAAGTCGTTCCCTCTCCCTGGGCCGGCCATCATCCCTTGGCCATCACTAATTCCGGGCGTCTTCATCATCGTCCTTCTGCGCGACGTCGGCCACCTTCACTGTCGTCGCCTCCTGGCACAATCATTCTTCATTCGGCAATCGCGATCTACATCTACCGCACAACACATCGCCATCATTTTTCCCCTCTCACCGCACCATCTCACCGGAATAGCGAAGCCAAACAAAGTCTGCACCATCTCATATACTTTTATCGAACCGTCCCCCCCCCCCAATAAATAACACCGGTGTCTCTCCTTCCGATCAACGCAGACAGATTCAATTTTGAGCACCTCATACTTCTTCATTCCAGATTCAAGCGCACCCTCATCTCTGCACAACATATCCTTGTCCAGGAAAAAACATTGCCAAAGCCTTCCGGCGTATCATGATTGCAAAGTCCCAACATTCATCATTGACCTTGTTGAAACGCATGTACATCGAAGCTGGCGATGGAGAATAGTCGCAGATGGGTTGAAGAAAGGGATGGGAGACAGAGTAGATGGAGGTTGGGTTTAGGGATTTTTAATTCTAGATCTCCATTTTGAAAGGGGTGCTAGTGGTTGTGCCGGGGGTTTTGATGATTTTTTTTTTTTTTTTTTTTTTTGCATATGCAATAAATGACATTTTACCATCTCAATGATTAGCGAAATGACAAAAATACCCTTAAGTATGTCATGTGAGTGGCACATTACACACTTTCCGTTAGGTTTCTGACGAACTAACCAAAATTACACCTGATTGCAACAAAAAGACACACTCAATTACCAAATTGTAACGAATACAAACTGGATAACCAATTGAAACATGACGACAAACTCAGGTAACTAAAGTGCAATTTGCCCGGAAAAAAAAAATTAGTCTCTCTTTTTCATTGTTAATTGAATGAACTTTGATCAATAATTTAAGCTACTTTTAATCATCTTAATGAAATTCTAAAATTTGTTGTTTCTAATATTTATAACGGTATATCAATAAGTTTTAAATTTTGATTAGGATATCTAAAAGTAACAAAAAGTATTGTTCAAAATTCATTCAAACTAACTGTTGGGATAAATGCATTTGAAGTTGGGACACTAACTTAAAGGATTATACAACAAAAAATTCCTAATTCCGAGCAGTGGCGGACTCACCCTTGTGCCTAACGGTGCCCAGGCACCGGTAAATTTTTTTTTTTTTTTTGCCAAAACGACGTCGTTTTGGAATTTTGGTATTTAAAAAAAAAAAAATCAGAAATACGCTTATAGCCTTATACGCATAACGCGTTTACAAGTGAACACAAAAAAAAAAAAAAAAAAAAACAGAAGGACGACGAACTGCAGGTCGCCGCTCGTGTCGCTCGGACTCTCCTCTCCCTGTTCCGGCGTCGCCACAGCCGCCGCCGCCCCCACACAGCCACCGCAGTCCGCCACCATCGCCGGAATGGATGACGATATTCCCTCTCCACAGCCGTCTCAAGAAATCAAGAAAAAATCCAATCAAAGGTAAACCCTAACCCCTAAAATTGATTTCACTATCATGATTTTCTTCTTGATTTTGGTGCTAACTTAGATTGAACAATCAAAATGGATGCTAAATCGAACTGTAATTCAGTTCTTTGCTTGTCTCTTGGATTCCATCACTGTCTTATTGTTATTGGGTCATGTTTGCTCAATTGTTGTGAGAAGCTTTTAATTTTTAGTGAAGATTGAATTAAGAGTTACTCTTCTGGTTTTTAATGCTTGATCCTCTGATTTACTGGGTGTTAGTTTCCTTGCACATTAGCTGTTTGAAAGAATGTCAATCTATGTTCTTTAGCAGTGTGCATTTCATTCTCTTTAGCAGTATGCATTTTTAGTGAAAGAATGTCCCGGTATTGTTCAAAAAAAATTCGAGGGCGCTGCCCCCGAACCCCCGTGCATCTTAGTTTCTCGTCATTTTTTTTTTAAAAAAAATAGGCACCACCAAATATAAATGTGTAGATCCGCCACTGATTCCGAGACTAGGAGTTGTGGCAATAGCTCGGAGCTAAAGCCATAGATTCTGGTACTTAGCAGAAATATACAAGGCAATAGAACCAGATTGTTTGGTCATGCAAGGAGTATCAGCGTGTGGGCCTTTGATGACCAAGTGGGCGTTTTTCCTTTTGGTTGCCGTGGGTACTTTTTGTTTGGGAAGTCCTAACAGCCTAGTCAACAAGGATTAATGAATCCTTAGGGAATTAAGATTAGGGAACTTAAAGAGTATACGAAATACACCTATATACTTTCTTCTGTCTGTTGGGAAATTGTGATATATCCGTACAGTTCTTGCCCATATAATTCTGATAATGGTGAGACACAACAACCATGGATACTAATAATATGAAGACAAATTCTCACGTCAGACCGCCGCATGGCGTGCGGCTGGTCTGGCCCATGGGCCGACCCGGCCGCCCCGCCCCGCCCGGCTCCTTCCCCCTCTCCCTGAGTGAGACGTGTCCTAAAAAAAAAAAAACCCATTAACTTTAAAATGCTATATCTTAAGATTTATAACTCAGATTTTTTTTAAAAAAATACCGTTGTGTTCGTCTCGACGAGACGAATAAAACTACATAGGTCATGATATGGTTTGATTTTTTTTTTTTAAACATTTTTTTACACATAAAAAGTTTGAAGTTCTTGCCAGCTGAAATGTAACACTCTGTTCTGATAAAAGTAACACTTTCATCTTCAAAAAGTAACACTTTTTTCTACTGTCAAATGTAACAGCAGTTTTTATAAAAAAAATTGGGTTTGCATTTCAATTGTTACTTTCTCAATAAAAAATTGTTACAT
Source organism: Campanula takesimana (assembly GCA_026119855.1). Taxonomy (NCBI): domain Eukaryota; kingdom Viridiplantae; phylum Streptophyta; class Magnoliopsida; order Asterales; family Campanulaceae; genus Campanula; species Campanula takesimana. The sequence continues at coordinate 1,292,264 of JAOWBW010000256.1, forward strand.
TTCATATATAATGTTACATTTAAGAATGTAAATGTTACAATTGAGAAAAAAAATGTTACATTCATTTTTTATAAAATGTAACACTAGTTTAGTTGTCAATCATATATTAATTTTCGGAGAAAAAAAGTGTTACATTTGAAAAAAAAAAGTGTTACATTTGAAAAAATAATGTTACATTCCTTTATAAAAAGTGTTACATTAATTTAGTCGTTAATTTTTATGTTATCTTTAATCTATTGCATCAAAATTGTGGTACATTTTTGAAAAAAAAAAGTGTTGCTTTTGAAAAACAAATGTGTTACATTTCGTTATAAGAAGTGTTACTTTTGGTGGAGGAAAAAAGGTTGTGAGGGCAAAAAAAAAAAAAAAAGGGGGATGGCTCGGTCGGCGCCGCCGCACAGCGTGCGGCCGCCGCACCAGAGACCAGCTCTAATATGAAAGTAATCAACAAGAAAAGAACACAAAATATTTGTTAACTCAGTTCGTCACAACAATGACTACCTCTAGGGGCACTGCCAAGCCAGGATATTTCACTAATATCGCCAATCTGTGTCTGTTTACAATAAAACCTACGCTTTATATCGCAGTGAGATAACATCTCCATGTAAACACTCCCGTCACAAATAAAACCCTAGACATGCTTCTACAAATCCATAGAATTCCCCTAAGGGCACCCTTAAATGGCCAACACTCCATCCGCTTCTTTGTGACTCACAGATTCTCTCTGACTATTGGCACTACGTGTGTGTACAATGTTTATAGCCATCACTTGGTTTGTATAGGCAACACGTCCAAAACCGAAACTAAGTAGGAAACCCAGAATAATTAAAATCCTAAATCCACTTAATCAAGGAATCCCAATGAGAATTAAATTTCAACCTAGTCAAATAAGGAATTCTATGAATTCTTATAAGACTCAATTTATTTTCCTTTTCCTTCTAGGTTTTGTCTCCACAACCTAACACTGTCCTAATTTAATTCAGCTGCTCAATTACTCAAAGAGAAAGAGAGATCAATAATTCTAGATCTAGGGTTTACACAGTAAAAAAATAATTGTGATCAAAATTCGTGCAAATTAGATTAGTGTGATCATCTTCTGTAATTGTTTCTCCGGACATAATAATAATTTATTTCTCCATTTGCTCGTGGACGAAGCTAATAGGTTGTTGGTAAACACGTAAAATTTCGTGTTCTTTATTTGTCGATTTGCTTTCGTTATTATCTGTCATCTCTTGGGTCTGATTTACTAACAAGTGACACCATACTTATTTCTACTAAATGGGAGTGCACGAGTATTAAGAAAATATGTCTAGACCGCGAATGCAGTCCCTTATCTGTTGCAGAATAAGTAAGTATTGTGAGTGGGTAGGAGAGAGAAAATAAGTTAGTAGATAGTTGTTGTGAGTAGGTAGGAGAGAGAAAAGTCAACATTTTGGGAAAGTAGCAATAAGAATGGGACGTCAAAATGGAAATAAGTAGCGATAACTAGGGGACGGAGGAAGTACGGTATAGTCTTAGAGAAAAATAATTCCTCCTCCAATGAGTTATAAGCAAATTATATAGTAATTGTTTTTCAAAAGTTTAACTATTAAGGAGTAGATGGTAAATAAATATAATGTTAGGGACTTAGATGTAAAAGTCAGTTAGTCTGTTAGAATTGTTGTTAGTTTGTTTCATAGTTTGTTAGAGTAAGTGGATGAGTTAGTATATATATATAACTCTATCCCAATGTACTGTTCTGATAACAAGATCAATATACAAAAATACATTCTCTCTTCTTTCCTATTATCTCCCTACCACGACTCTCTCTCACACTCCCTCACAGATTCCGGCCACCACCACATGTAGTGGTCCGGTCACCATCTCCACCTCAATAAACCTCATTCATATCTCCAATAATAGATCTATCATGGTATCAGAACCACAAATTTGGTGGCTTGATTTCCCAATTTTGCTTCCGCTCACAAAATCGAAAACTAGGGCTTCGAAAATTAAAATCAAAATCTCTCAATATTTTTCTCCGGAGAAATCACCGTTCGATCCATCTTCTTCTCAACAGTTATTCTCATCTAAATTACTCCAAAAATCTATTGCCTTCTAAAAAATACCTAGGTTTCGCAATTTCAAAACCAAAACTAAATTTGTTCAAAATTCTGACGAATCGCCGTCACTACTACCTGATCCTTCGTTCAAATAAAAATATGGAGTTATCTCCAGTTTCCACCGGCGATTTAACAACTCTCATCACTGGATCTTCGTCTGATAGCGACGACATCTTCTTCGACTGCATCTCTAGTTGCAACGGCGGCAAATTGTTCCGATCGTCTTCATCTCCGTCGATGATTGATGGATGTGTTTTTACCTATCCAAATAACATACTTCTATGACTTATTAGATGCTCAACCCTGGGTGTTTTAATGGTTTTTGGAGTGTTTATGAGTATAGAAAATGAGCGAAAGAATGCACGGATTCATGTACGTTGAAGCGCGATAAGGAAGGATAAAGAACAGACCAGAACATAAATATAATGAGATGTTACCTTTGAGTAATCAATTCCATTGGATAGTACTCGAAAAAATCTTTCCAACGATAGTTTACACGTCCAAATTGGACTTCGTATGAAGAAGTTATGGTCTCCAGAAGTTGCGCGAAAAAAGTTCAACAACAGATCATTGCAAGCGCCCGTCTGGTCCATAGCGAGCGCCCACTCGCTTCTTGGGCAGAAAAAATAGTAGGTGAGGGCCTAGTAGGCGCCCTCTTGGTGTCTACCAACCGCCCACTGGGCTAGGGACCTTAGGGGAATTTTTCAGGGACTTTTTGGGAATTTTCAAAATATGTTGGACTTGTCTGTAATTTCCAAAATTACATGGAATTTTTTGGAATTTTCAAGGATCTTTGGGGAATTTTTGGAGGATTTTTATGGGAACTCAAAAATCCCAGGGGCTCCTGGGGAAATTCCGGCCAGCAACTATATTTATCCTTTTTTCAACAAGGAATCTTATGGTTTTTCCTATTTTTACACCTCCTTAGCCCTAGTATAAATATAACACTCCATACACATTATTTTAGACATGTTTTATTCAAGATTCAAGGGTTGTAAACAAGGATTCATCAATTTAATTCAGGTTTTGATGTTTTTTATTATTTTTCTTGTTTTCTTTGTTATGAATATGAGTAGCTAAATTTCTAGATTCATGGATTGGTAGTAGCAAATATTGAATCTTTATGCTATAGATTTAACTTTTTCCATTCAATATTAATTCTTGTGCATCAAAATATTCTTCAAGCTAAATTTTTTAGTTTCAATTATATGTTAAGATATAAATTGACTGTAGAACTATTGGGTATATATTACCACACTAGCGTGGGTGATTATACGTTGACCATTATTTTGATGATTAAATTCAATTGAGGACCTAGCGGAAGTCAAAAGGATTTAGGTTCATGTGTTCTTGAGTGCTTCATTAATTTCTTGCATATTGTATAGACCTAGCAGAAAGTATATTATAAAAGAAATAAAATGATTGCAATCCCACAATCGAACCGTCCCAATTCTTATTATTGTGAACGAACCCAATAATGAGATTGATCCTATTACTATGAGCATAACATAAAGTGAAGGTATTGGTGAATTCAATCCGTGAATTCCTTGTCACCCTTGATAAATTCTTATTTTGAATTGTTTTCTTAATATTAGTTTAATTCTTGCATTAGTAGTTTAGTTAAATATTTTTAAACAAAAACCCCTGTTTACTTTTACATTAATTAAACATACTTGTTTTCACTTAAGTCTCTGTGGTTTGACCTTTACGTTTGTACATTGCTACTTCGGTGACTTGTACACTTGCAAGGTTTTTATTACTGAGGATTTTTTCCATCAATGATTGTTCTTCATCAGATTTGTTCCGTCATTACCTCCGTCTCAGTCCGCCGACGCCGATCGATCATGTTTTCTAGCAAAGAACCGGAGATCGATTACGGCTAGTCTCGGATTGAAGATCTATGTGAGGTCATCCTATTTCCAGTTTTCATTTGGATCTGAATAATTTTTGGTTAAGATCTTCAAATATGTCAGAATTGATGTTCCTTTATGTTATGGGTAAAATCTCCATAACGACATCCTGAAGATAGCGACATCTTGAAGAGTTACCACGTTGTAAGTAACTGTTTTATTTATTTATTTATTTATTTATTATTTGTTATTAATATTCTTCTGCAGATAAAATTAACAGGAATAAACATGTGCTATAAAGAAGACTCTTATCAACGGCAAAAAAGACTTGGTCAAAGGAAGGAGTTGTGGCCGAAAAGATAGAGAAGTTTGTTAGAGTTAACAGATTAGCTTAATCTTATCTAGTTTTTAGTATTTAAGCAAGGCGAAGCAAAAAACACAAACACACGCTCACTACTTCATCTCTGTAATTCGCCTTTGCATCCATTGTAACCCAGAAAATCAATACAAACGTTTAGGGAAGGTAGGTGCTCATAATCACCTCCCGAGGTTTTTCCTAAGAGATTATTATCTCAAAGGTTTCCTCATTACATACTCGTGTCTTTACAATCTCAATTCATTCAATTATATTCCATTGCACCCTCTTCTCATACTCAAACTCATACATTCAATCATTAGACTTAATTGTTGTTTTTTACCAAAACAGTTTGGCGCCCACCGAGGGGCCTTTGGTTTTTTAATTGTTTGAATTCTTTACGAATCAGAATGTCTACTCAACCTATGATCTCCAGCAGCAGCAAGGCTCCTGTCACAACCCTTGGTTTGAACCCACCGATTGGGGGCAATAGCCCAAGCAAGACGACAAGTGGCCATTCTGGGATTCTACCACCGCCGCCACCTGGTGGAGCAGGCAAGAAGCAGTCGGCTTTATCCTCTGATCCTGAACTCAAGAACATCCTTATGAAGATGAGGAGTCAACTGGACAAACAGTAGAGCAGCACCTCAGTAATAATGGACACCTTGGTGAGCTTGCAGAAGGAACAGAGATCCTTAAGCGAGAGGGTGGATTCTGTATCACCAATTCGCCCTAGGACCCTTAACTTCAGCACCAGTGGCAGTCCTTCAGCCTTCAATGAATGGATCCCGATGGCCAGTGCAGCTGATGGTGTAACCCCGTCGTCTCCCTTGATGACGCCTTCTCCGATGATGATGCCATCCTCAGATCCTGGTTTTTTCCAGTTCTCTCCACTTGTCCATTCTTCAGCCCCACCTTCCACGTTCAATGTTTCAGGGACTTCTACGGGACCATCGTATACCAACAGTACCATTGTGACATCTTCGGCCGATTTCAACACCTTCGGTAACATTAATTCAAGTTTTGCGTTTGATAATATTGCTCGTACTTCTAATCCTTTTGCAGGTAACTTCATAGCAAGCCAGCTTCAAGAGCTAAAGGACATAGTCATGAATGTACCAGGAGTCACTCCCCCCATTCAGCAAGTCTCTCCAACATGTTACAGCCAGTCTCTCTTTGTACCAGCTATAGCACATGTCGACATCCCGAAAGGATTCAACATTTCGTCCATGAAGTTCTATGATGGAAGTACTGATCCTGAAGAGCATGTCGCCCATTACCAAGAGAAGATGGAGATCGTCCGTATACCTCTCCAATACAGGGAAGCGTGCTTATGTAAAGGCTTTGGTTCGACTTTGGTGGGACCAGCTTTAAAATGGTTAATCCGTCAGCCGCCTGGATCTAATGGATCGTATGCCCAGCTGATCAACATGTTCAACAATCAGTCTTCATGCAGTCAACAGTTTGAGAAGTTGACCAGTGACCTCTACAGAATAGTCAAACAGCCAACAGAAGCATTAAAAGAATACATCAACAGGTTTAACAAGGAAGTCTTGGAGATCCCTAATCTGGATATGGCGACGGCAACAGAAGCTTTCAGAATGGACTTGAAGAAAGACTCACCATTTTATGAAGATCTTGTGATGAATCCATGCAAGAGAATGGAAGATGTCCGCAATAGAGCTACCAGGTTCATCCGATTGGAAGAGGACAGAGCACAGCAAACCAAAGATTCTGGCAAGGCGTCGACATATGACAATCCAGACAGGAGGATAGACTCATCTCACCAGAAGCAGAATAACAGATCAAGACCCTATCATAGAAATGATTCTAGCAAGATTCATTCTGTGGAGGATGAAGAGCAGGACGATGTTGATTGTCCTAAGATTACTGATTATTGCTTTTTTGCTGATGTTGCAGGTATCCTATGCGCAATGGGGAATCTTGGAGATAAAGCAAGGTGGCCAAGGAAAACTGATAAGCCATCAACTTGGAAAGACAAATCCAAATGGTGCGCATATCATGAAGATTTCGGACACCTTACGGAAGATTGCATCGCCTTGAGGAAAGAGCTGAGCTACCTGTTATCAAAAGGATAACCTAAAGAAATCCTGAGCCACCGGAAGAACAAGACAGACAGCAAAGAAGCCATTCCAGAAAAACCACCTTCACCCCCACCGGTAACTAAGGTAGTCCAATTTATTAGTGGTGGTTCTGATATTTGTGGTACATCTTATTCTGCAGCTAAGATGCACGCTCATGAGGCCAAAGATGAAAAGCCAAGAAGAAAGGACAAGACTTCCAAGCTTACTTCACAACATGTCATCTCTTTTGAAGAAGACGACAGGGATAATGTCCTGGATCCGCACCATGATGCACTGGTTATTGCCTTACAGATAGCTAATTGCAAGGTCAGGAGGATTCTTGTAGATGGGGGCAGTTCAGTCAATCTCATAACTGTAGCAGCTTTGAAGGAAATAAATATTCCTATGTTCGAGGTGATCAAAAACACTTCGGTACTGGTAGGCTTTAGTGGCGAAACGAAGGCTACAGCTGGGGAAATCAAGCTTCCTGTGTATATTGAAGGTGTCAACTCCATGAAAAGATTCTGTGTGATAGATTGTGCAACCAGCTACAACGTCATATTGGGCAGGCCTTGGATTCACTCAATAAAGGCAGTACCGTCGACGTATCACCAGTGTGTTAAGATGCCGACGCCTTGGGGAGTAGTCAAGATCTACAGTGACCAGCAGACCGCAAAAGATTGTTACATGACATCTATGAAGGCGACGACATCCTCTCGGTAAGCATAGCAATTACAGAAGAAAGCACGTCAGGTCCTGGAAGCAAGAGAGCATGATGTGAAAGAAATTTTCTTAGATCCCTCAGATCCAGACTTGAAGGTGCTAATTGGCCAAGACGTACCATCAGATTTTGAAGAAGAATTGATAAATCTTTTAAAAGAAAGGATCAAGAGCTTCGCCTGGAAGCACGAAGATATCACGGGGATCAGTAAAGACGTCATCACCCACAAACTGAATATAGATCCTTCTTTTAAGCCGGTGCGCCAGAAACGGAGGAAGTTTGCCCAGGAAAGAAATCAGATCATCCAGGAAGAAGTTGACAGATTGTTGAAAGCGAAAATGATCAGGGAAGCTGAATATCCAAAGTGGTTGGCAAATGTAGTAGTGGTGGAGAAAAGAAACGGCAAATAGAGAGTGTGTGTTGACTTCACAGACCTGAATAAAGAATGTCCCAAAGATCCTTTTCCTCTCCCTCACATTGATACGCTGGTAGACGGTACATCAGGTCATGAGATCTTAACTTTCATGGACGCCTCTTCAGGTTTTCAGCAAATCCAGATGGAACCATCTGACCAAGAAGACACCGCCTTCATCACGCCGACAGGTATATATTGTTATATTGCTATGCCTTTTGGACTAAGAAATGCAGGTACAACATATCAGAAGCTCGTCAACTTGATGTTCAAAGACCAGATAGGCAAAACCATGGAGGTGTATATCGATGATATGGTAGTCAAATCAAAGAAAGCTGAAGACCATGTACGAGATCTTACACAAGCATTTGACATCCTAGATGCATTCAACATGAAACTTAATCCTACAAAATGCAACTTTGGATTGAAGTCTGGAAAATTCCTTGGTTATATGGTGACTCAAAGAGGAATTAAAGCAAGCCCGGAGCAGATTAGAGCCATAATCAACCTGACGTCGCCCAAGACGGTTAAAGACGTGCAAAGATTGACAGGGAAAGTGGCAGCTCTAAACAGATTCATATCCAAATCCATAGAAAAGTGCAAACCGTTCTATGACATTCTGAAGAAAAATAGCAGATTCGAATGGACGGAGATGCATGAGAAAGCATTCCAGGACTTAAAGCAATACTTGTTGACATCTCCATTACTGACCAAGCCCCAAGAAGGCGAACCTCTTTATGCATATCTGGCCGTATCAGAAGTAGTTGTCAGCGTAGTACTAGTTCGAGAAGAAAACGGTAATCAACACCCCATATATTATGTAAGTAAAACTCTACTAGATGCGGAAACTAGGTACTCCCATCTAGAAAAATTAATTTTTGCTTTGATTACTGCTTCCATTAAATTGAGACATTATTTTGAAACCCATGTTATTTATATTCGTACTAATTATCCAATAAAGAATGTTATAAGAAAACCAGATATGTCAGGAAGAATGGCAAAATGGTCGGTCCAACTGAGAACATATGATATCAGGTATGAACCAAGGACCGCAATAAAATCACAGGCACTTGCAGATTTTGTGGCAGACTTCAGTCCTAGTATGCAATCTGAAGTAGAACTTGAAGTCCAGCAACTTCAAGGAGACGACATCCTCAAGTGGACGCTATTTACAGATGGAGCATCCAATGCAAGAGGAACAGGCCAGGGTATCATCCTGAAGTCACCACAAGGGGACATAATACCCCAGGCCATTAGCTGTGATTTTAAAGCCACCAACAATGAAGCAGAATACGAAGCTTTGATCACCAGATTAAGTGTTTCTTTAGATCTTAATGTTAAAGCAATCCAGGTATACAGTGATTCATTGTTGTTGGTTAACCATTTCAATGGCTCTTATGCAGCAAAGAACGCCAAGATGACGTCATATCTGGGGATCATAAAAATTTTAGCCAGCAAATTCTCTAGATTTTCCCTAGAACAGGTACCCAGAGAGGAGAACTCTCAGGCAGACACCCTTGCTAATTTGGGATCAGCATTCAAAAGTGCTTCTCAGATCAATATACCTATCATCCATGTCAACATTCCTTCCATAGAGAAGTTGGAGCTTTTCAGTTTAGATGACGACTTCCAAGATCTTGGGAGCTTGGAACTTTTCAGAATAGATGAAGACATGCAGGAAGATCAAGACAACCAGACAATCACTTCATGGATGGCACTTATCATTAAATATCTGCAAGATGGCACCGTCCCAACTAATGAGAAGAATGCTAGGGTATTCAGGGTAAGGAATGCAAGATAGATATTAATTGATAATGTATTGTTTAGAAAGTCTTTTGTAGGACCATATTTGAGGTGTCTAGAACCTGAGAAGGCCAAAGAAGTGCTTAAAGAGTTACATGAAGGTATTTGTGGTAATCATTCTGGGGGCAGAAGTTTGTATACCAAAGCTCTTAGGATGGGTTACTTATGGCCTACAATGCGACAAGATGCCACTGAATATGCCAAGAAATGTGATTCATGTCAGAAGCATGGCGACATCGTGCATCAGCCGGCAGAGTTACTTCATCCTATCCTTTCTCCTTGGCCCTTTATGACATGGGGAATGGATATCGTGGGAAAACTGCCTAAGGCACTTGGTGGCAAAGTGTTCATATTAGCAATGCCAGACTATTTCTCCAATTGGGTAGAAGCAGAGGCATACGTCCAGGTCCGTGATAAAGAAGTCATCTCCTCCATCAAGAGGAATATCTTTAGCAGATTTGGTATCCCTTCAGAGATAGTATGTGATAATGGCTCCCAGTTCATCAGCAAGAAGACAATGAACTTCCTGACTAGATGGGGAGTCAAGATGGTGACATCCTTACCAGTACATCCTCAAGCGAATGGACAAGCGGAGTCAAGCAACAAGATCATCATCAATAACTTAAAGAAGAGGTTAGATCGAAAGAAAGGACGTTGGGCAGAAGAACTTCCATTTGTTTTATGGGCAGACAGAACGACACCAAAGAATGCAACATGACAGACATCATATTCCCTGGTCTTTGGAGCAGAAGCCGTCATCCCAGCAGAAGTCATCATCCCCACTGCCAGGTATAGATTATTAACATCTGAACTGAATGACGACATCTTGGCTCGTGACTTGGACACCATTGAAGAATTGAGGGACCTTACAAGGATCAGAATAGCTGCCTACCAACAGAACATAGCTCGCTCATACAACAAGAATGTCCGATTAAGGAAATTCTAGGTTGGAGATCTAGTACTTCGCAAAGTCTTTCAGAATACAAGGGAACTCAATGCAGGAAAGTTAGCTCCAAAATGGGAATGACCATATTTGATAGATGCTGAAGCAGGGAAAGGTTCATATTGGCTCTCTACTCCAGAAGGCATACGGATTCCTAGGAGTTGGAATGCAATTCATCTTAAGGCCTACTTTATGTAAGTTTTAAATTACTTGTTTCTTTCAAGGATATAAGGTACGAATTTACACGCTTTACTTTATGTTATCTTAAATTTGATTTTATGTTTAAACTGTTACTAACATAAGCATCGGAGGGGTGTTAGCTAAGCTAATACCCATCTCTAAAATGTTTTCTGTCTTGCAAGAAAACTTAGTACTCGGGACAATTTTGTGAAACTATCAGGATGATGACGCCCAAGAAGATGCTGACATCTTGAGGTATGATCCCATTTTTGTTTAAATTTGTTCTTTGAATGTTACTTTATAGAAATGATATCACTTAAAGATGTCATTGTCTATTAACCTCCAATTGTTTTGCAAGTCTTAGAGATGAGTATGAGTTTTAGAGTGCATCAAACCAAAAGTTTATGGAAGAACCAAGTTTTGAGATTGGCCATCTCATTTTAAGAATAAGGATTCAATCCCTTCAAAGGTTTAAAGAAATAACTTTCTTTCATCTCTTTTAAGGTATGAACACCTTCGCCTGGAGCGCACGATTTCAATGTTGGTTAAGGTGTGGAATGGGCACGTATGTATATATATACGCACCCCCATTCCCACTTAATCAATCTTTGATCTAAGCTTTGATCAGTTGGTTTTAACATTTTCATGTTATCTAAAAGACAATAGCATTGACACAAGGTGGGGCAAAGGATTTAGACATCCTACGCAAGCACGTGATGTATTTTCAAAAACCCAAACCATTTTTTACATAACCATACTGATTTTGAAGAAACCATCAGCATACTTAAAACAAAAAGTTTATCCCCAAAAGATTTTTGAGAAAAACTACCTAGAAGTGTGGAACCAACCCCACACATCAGAAAAGTAAATTGTTTTTGGCCCTTATGGACCATTACAAACCCATCAAAAACCAAATTGTTTTGTTACAAACCAACCCGGGACGCAGCCCGATCAAAACATTGTTCAAGAAAAATACATTGATATTTAGTCTCCTCCACAGAGCTAATATCTTTCTCAGCACCTACATCTCCTTCCTATTTATCACCATCCTTAGCACCCGACGACACTTCTCCTTCATCCATAAATTCACCAGATAACTTCTGAAGTCCAGCTCTGAGGAGATCTAGATCCCAGGTGACATGTTGTCCATTTTGGTATTCCTCCACTATCCTGATTTGAAGTTGCACCATGCTCCTAGCAGCGGACTTCTTCAAGGCGGATTTAACTTGTTCCATCTCCTGTAAGTGCTCATCCTCCCTCTTGCTCTGTTGTTCCATTAGCTCAGAAATCTCCTTTGAAAGGGATGCATGCTTTTTCTCCATCTCCTTCTTCTTGTGACAGAACTCCGCCCTTGCAATCTTAAGCTTATCCTCAGCCATCTCAATCATGGACTCCATGCGCCCAAAAGCCTGAATGAATTCCTTCAAACGCTTAGAATTAAAAGGCATTTTAGAATTTACAAAAATCAAAACATCTTACCCCAGAAGTCATCATCATGAACTTCTTCTTCACTTCAGCAGCATCTAGACCATCAAAAGCTTCAACATCTACAACTTCTTGAACTTCAGTCTTCCTCTTCTTGAGTCTTGACCCAATGGATTGGGCTTCATCTTTCTTGGGTCCAACAGGGGGCCTACCCTCAACTTTCACAAGGATTTTCCCCATCATTTGATCAAATTCTTCCAAGTTAAAGTCAGATCCAGAGACGACAGACTTCAAAACTGGCAAATGAAAGAATTCAAAATTAATAAAGTCTATAATCTGATCAAGAAGAAGACAGTCGGTGAAAACTTAACCTGTTGACATCTTGACCGAAGAATACGCCTTGCTTACGGAAATAAGCTCTTGGGAATGAAAACTTAAAGAGCCAATCCCTGAAGATTGGAAAGATCTTTCCAGCTCAAAAAGTTTAAGAAAGTCCTCTATCTTCCTGGTTGAATCAGGCAAAGGAGGAAAAAGCTCTCCCCACTTTATTTCTGCAAAAAATTGAAGGGACCATTTCAAGGAAAAGTCAGGAACAGCAAGGAGATTCAGGATGGTGAAAAAGCAAATACCTTCTCTTTTCCACTTTGTGGGCAACCTGTCATCATCTCCTAGAAACTCTCATCCAAGTAATTATAACCGTATTGGGACTCTAAAACTGTCAGAAGTTAAAGCCCACTTCTTTTATAACTTCTCCTTGGTAGTGGGTCATAGCAAAATTTTGTCTTTACCTTTTAAAGATAAAATTTTGGGGGCAATTGTTATGGGTAAAATCTCCACGACGACATCCTGAAGATAGCGACATCTTGAAGAGTTACCGCGTTGTAAGTAACTGTTTTATTTATTTAATATTTGTTATTAATATTCTTCTGCAGATAAAATTAACAGGAATAAACATGTGCTATAAAGAAGACTCTTATCAACGGCAAAAAGGACTTGGTCAAAGGAAGGAGTTGTGGCCGAAAAGATAGAGAAGTTTGTTAGAGTTAACAGATTAGCTTAATCTTATCTAATTTTTAGTATTTAAGAAAGGCGAAGCAAAAAACACAAACACACGCTCACTACTTCATCTCTGTAATTCGCCTTTGCATCCATTGTAACCCAAAAAATCAATACAAACGTTTAGGGAAGGTAGGTGCTCATAATCACCTTCCGAGGTTTTTCCTAAGAGATTATTATCTCAAAGGTTTCCTCGTTACATACTCGTGTCTTTGCAATCTCAATTCATTCAATTATATTCCACTGCACCCTCTTCTCATACTCAAACTCATACATTCGATCATTAGACTTAATTGTTGTTTTTTTCCAAAACACATTAACAAATTGATTTTTTTCGGTTGAAGTTTGACAATAAAGCCTAAATTAGGATTAGAATTGTACATTGATGAATGATGAATATCTTGGTTGAGTTTTGATTGTAACTCAGTGAGTTGCCTCAGTTCTGCAAATACAGGCTCACTGAATTGGTGAGTCAAAGAAGATGGAGATCAAATTTGTTTCTCCTTATTACAAAAATATTTCAAAAATATTTTTTGTTCTATGATCGAGATCTGATTGTAGAAATAGTTTTAGAAATGGAGTGGAGAAAGATTTATTGTGGTGTTGCTCCTTCAAATTTCCTACAATGGAGAAAGCTTTTTGGGGATGGGCTCTTGTTTGGGCTTCTCGATGATTGCTACAAATTGTGGTCAAGTTCTTGGGTTGCAGAATAGAGTGAGCAGCCTCTTCTACAAATTGTCTGTGCTACAAATCATAGCATGGACTGCATATTAATAAATGTAATGTTAGGGACTGAATGTAAAAGTCCGTTAGTTTCTGTTAGTTTTCTTGTTAGATTTCTGACTGTATACTTCAAATCGGACACTTCACGAATGTTGGCGTGTACAATTTGAGGGGGGATATTAAGGAGTAGATGGTAAATAAATGTAGAGAAAATTACCATAGGGTCCCCCATCCTAAGCCTAACTACCACCTAGTCCAAGTTAATATTTCCATCTACCATCTAGTCTAAGCTAATATTCTTATTTACCACCTAGTCCATTAAAATTATTAAATCCCGAAACTACCCTGCTATATATAAAACCCTACCCCCCTCCTCCCTTTCACGCAGTCATACACGCACCGACGCACGCAGTCTCTCTCTCTCTAACCTTCCACCACCGGCGACCTTACCCCTCCATTCTCAACCACCGGCGACCTTACCCCTCCCCTAACCCCGGTGACCCACACCTCCCCTAGCCCCGATGACCTTTCTCCCGTCACCGGCACACCCTTTCTTCTCCGTCACTGGCGAACATTCCGGCGAGTCGATTTCAACAGATCTGATTCTCCCCATGTCCCTCCCTCGCTTCTCTCTCTCCCCCTCTCTCTAATTTCTCTCTACCCTACTGTAGACACCCCACCTTGGACCTCTCACCCTGATTGCACGGTTGATTTTCTATTTCTCCCTCTTTTAAGTGTTTTTTGTCAGTTTCTGTTACTTCCGTTAAGTTCCTGACTAACCCCGTTAATCCAGGGACTAAAGTGAATAGCAGGGCTGACTTTCTAGTCCATTCTGTCAAAAAATTCATCTCTGAGTCGCGCGCCTCCGACCATAGGAGCCAGAAGCGCGCGCCTTCCACACCCAAGGTGGGAAGCGCGCGCCTCTAGGCGTCAGTTACAGATTTCTGTCCCAGAATCTCTCCCTTGCTCATTTTACATGATTTTTCCCGGGAAAGATTTCTTGGTGACTGAGTTTTGGCACCAAAAACCTGTGTTTTACAACTATATAAACCCTCTTCTCCACCATTGGAAATGTGACTCTTTTTGGAAGAAAGAAAACTATACACAAAAAATATTCAAGGCATTTCAAAGGCAATTTCTCAAGAAATATTTGAAGTCACATTGAAGCATAGGTAAAAGACCATTCTCTTCCCTCTTCCCTACTTCATATTTTTTCTTCTCTTTTTATTTCATCAAAAGTGCAATCACCCAAACATTTTGGGACATGACACAAAGATTATTTCACTTCATTGAAGTTAGTCAAGGAGTTATCTCCCTACATTCTAAAAAAACCCCTTTTTAACCCCTTTTATCATCATCGAAGAATAGGAAGAACATTTTGATTATGTAGATTCTGAACAAGCAAGACCAACATTAGTTGGGCGAGATGGGTGTTTAAGTACTTCCCATCTCGTAACCTAACCCCCGAACCTCATAAACAAGAATTTCTATTTTCGTAAATCAAACTTAGGATACACATTAGGTTTTTCTTATGTTCCTTTAAAACATAGGTGGCGACTCTAAAACAAGTTAGAGATCCTAGGATAATCCACCGCTCTAGCCAAGCAGTGGGCTCTCCCCGGGGTATCTACAGTGGCGACTCTGCTGGGGAGTGTTTGAGGGTTAAACTTGCATTTTGTTCAAAATCTACATCTTTTCTGGACATTCTGGTCTCTGATGGGGGAGGCGTGCGCCTCTGGCCTTCTTGGCCTAAGGCGCGCGCATCCCACATCAAGGACCAGAGTCGCCCGCATCCCATATGTTCTTCCTAGTTTTCTCTTCTTCTTTCTACACTAATCATTTCTGACGCGCCCCAGACCCGTGGTCCTACTTGGCCCCACGCTCGGGACACGATTGAAAGACGTCATAAAACACTTTTAGAAAATTTTTCGAAATATACTTTCATAAAGTTTAACAAAATCCACACTCGAAGTTCAAAGACTTCCATTTAACTTTCAAACAAACTTTTTCACAAACGAAAGTACTTATCCCGAAGGCTTACACACTCTTATACAAATGTACAATTACCACACTTTAACAAAATAAGTGATACACGGATAAAGTCTCGGGTACACTACCCCAAAGGTTATAAATTTATATAATGTAACCTTTAAACCACACTTACTTTCCAAAAAGGATTATCAACCCGACGTCCTCCCTTGTGAAGTGACCTATCCCCTGTAGTCACCTTTATCTAAAACAGTAAACAAATAAGGGGTGAGAATAAATCTCAGTAAGCTACTAAAATGCAACTACGTTACATGCTGAAAGGATACTCGTAATTGAACAATGTCAATAAACATTCATTTATCACATAACATATGAGGCAAAGCCAACTCATCACACCACACATAAGGCGAAAATAAACACTCATAACTGGATACTGAGCCAAGGTTCTTGAATCAAATATATAACCATCTGAGAGGTACCAACTGAGCAGCATCAAAGAGCTGTAGCCGGGATCCCGAAAACCAACCATAACCATAAGAACCAAAGTAACAACGGGGGGAAATATGACACAAAGTCATAACCCAAGGCTCACGCAAGGGAGCGATTCATCCCATCTAAGGCCAATCTGGACTGGGGAAAATAGAAAAGGCAACAGTGGAAAGCCTTATAGTGAACTTGGCTCGTGTGCCACTATAATTCTCCCACTACCTGACTCAAGGTACCAATGGAAAACCTTATAGTGAACTTAACTTGTGCCACTATAATTCTCCCACTGCCTGACTCAACAACAAGTACCAGCTGGACTTTAAACACGAGCATAGTAATGAATACTTGCTTAAACAACAACCGGGGGCAATGATTCCAAAGTAGGGAACCAAGTCAAACACATCACAAAGATGAACCAATCCAAACCACATCAAGAGATATTCAACAATATCCAATTAATATTTAGTTCAATTCCACAACACATATGTTCACAAAGGAACCGTTTCCAATACTCGAATATTCCACAACAACTCTCTAGGTACTCTAGGATATCACCTAAGACCTAGACCAAAATTGAACTCTAAATACTTGGATTGAAACAACTCAAACTTTTCAGCAGCCCTGGGCGGTCGCCCACACCAGCCTGTGCGGCCGCCCAAAATGCCCTGTTCCAAGACAAAAACATTCCAGATAAGTGTGCGGCCGCATGCCCGATTTGGGCGGCCGCCCAACACACCTCGCAGGCCAAAACTTGAATAAATTATACTCCCTTCATTTCACCATTCCAAAAGTATTAACACACTTATACTTCTTACATACACCTTAACCAAAAGAACCCAAGAAACACACTTATACTTCCCTTACCATTCAAAACCAACTTTCCAAATACTCCCTTTTTCCCAAAATTACAAGTATCACAAATATTATCCAAATCACAGAAATAACAATCACAAGTATCAAGTATAACGTATATGACCATTTTAACATTTAAAGGGGGATTAGTAACTTACCAATTTCCAGAAAAGTATCGAGAAAATAATATTTGATCGGGTAGAAATGACCTACTCAACGCCCTGATCATTTTTATATAATTAGTTTTTAAAACGGAGAAGTAATTAAAAGGAGAGAAAATCAAATAGAAAGAAAGTTTACCTTTTTTTCCACGAACACAAAGAGACTAAATTTGGGGAAAGTTAAATTTCAGTGTGTGTGTGTGTGTGTGAATCGACTGAGAGAGAGATAAGCATGAGCTTGTAAAAGATCTTTTGCCCCAAAATTATACTTTGATCACTCAACTTTCCATTTGAACAAATAAACCCCTGAACTTATATTTCCAATAAGGATCCTAAGGTTTCAACTTAATCATTTAACTCCTTTAACCATTATTACACCCAACCAAATAAATAACACAATTAATCAACTAAGATGTGCAAATCATAAAATATGATGCAACACATAAAATGCACACACAATGTCAAATTAAAATCCCCAAAAATATAAAATAAATTGGGACGGGTTTTGGGGTCGTTACAATCACTCCCCCTTAAAGAAAATTCGTCCCGAATTTTAGGGTTACTTACCAAACGAATCGAATAACCAGGGATATTTCCTTTCCATTTCCTCCCGAAGTTCCCAAGTTGACTCTTCAACATTGTAATTCCTGCATATCATTCTAACAAGCGGAATACTCTTGGTTCTCAATTATTGAACTTTAGAATCAATCACTCAAACTGGTTGCTCTATATAAAACATATCGGGTTCTAGATCCTCTTGTATCTCTGATAACATATGAAATGAATCATACAAATTTTTACGAAGCACGGAGATATGAAACACATTATGAATTTACCCAAAGAAGATGGCAACATAAGATAGTACGCAAGACTTCCAACTCTTTCTATAATTTCAAAAGGCTCATTATGACTTTTCCATCGAATAGCCAATTTCAATAGGTATAAAATGAGCGGGTTTTGTCAATCTATCCACGATTACCCAAACTGCATCATGCTTTATTTAAGTACGAGGTAATCTTATTACAAAATCCATCGTAACATGTTCCCATTTCCACTCAAGTATCTTTAGAGGTTGAAGTAAACCTGTGAGTCTTTGATGTTCAGCTTTAACCTGTTGACAAGTCAAACACTTTATTACATAATACGCTATTTCCCGTTTCATATTATTCCATTAAAAATATTGTTTCAAATTCTGATACATCTTGGTACTCCCGGGATGAATATTATACTTGAACTCGTGACCCTCATCAAGAACTTGGAGTTTAATTCCATCAATGTTGGTACACATCCCTCTATAAGTTAATACTCCTTCAAGATTAAAAGAGAGATCTTTAGATTTTCTATCTTTGGTTTTATCCACTATCTTTCTCAACTCGAGGTAATTCTTCTGATCATCTTTTATCCGTTGAATTAAGGTTAGCAATACTCTATTATTAGAAAACATACTCCATGTCTCAATTCATAAGAACACCAATCTCAAGCATCTTCCATTCTCGGACCATCCTCGAAACCATGTAAGATTTCTGACTAATAGTATCTGCGACTACGCTATCGGTTGCAACTCTTTCTTGGAGAAAAGATATCTCAACTCTTATGATTTGTAAAAATCTCAAACTTTGTTCCATAAAGATAATGTTTCCACTTACGTAACGCAAAACAATCGCAACAAGTTCCATGTCATGGGTCGGATAGTTCTGTTCACAAGAAGTTAACTTCCTCGAAGCATCACTGTAACTAACCAAATCATCATTCCCATTAGGTAACGCAAGAATAGGTGCGGTGGTCAACTTCTTCTTTAATTCCTCAAAACTGACTTGATATTTTTCATCCCACATATATGGTACATTCTTTTAAGTCCACTAAGTGAATGGTGTAACAATCTTAGAAAATCCCTCAATAAATCTTCGATAATACTCCGCTAAACCCAGAAAATTTCGCAAATAACTGCTTCCTTCGGAGCCCAGACAAAACCATTCGCAAATATTGTTCATGTTCCTCTCGAGATTTAGAATAAACAAGGATATTACCGTTAAAAACAACCACAAGGGTATCAAGATAAGGTTTGAAAACCCGATTCATCATATCCATAAGAACAACGGGAGTATTAGTTAACCCGAAAGGCATAACAAGAAACTAATAGTGACCATACCTACTACGAAAAGTAGTCTTAAAGATGTCTTTAGAATGAATCTGCAACTGATGATAACCATTCCTCAATATCAAACTTCGAAAAGACAACAGACCCTTGAAATTGATCAAACAAATCATCAATGTGAGGCAAAGGATATTTGTTCTTTACAAACAACACAGGAGCTCCCTACGGTGATACACTGAGTCGGATAAAACTACTATCAAGTAACTCTTGCAATTGAACTTTCAACTCTTTCAATTCAGTTGGAGCCATTCTCTAAGGTACCTCAAATATCAGGGTAGTACCTGGAAGTAATTTAATACAAAACTCGATTTCCCTATCGGGAGGCATAGAATACTCAGTAGAGAACACATCAGGAAACTCTTTCACAATATGCACATCCTTTACTTCAGGAACCCTTTTTAATAGTATTGAGAACACTGGCCAAGAATCCCACACAACCACGGTGTAACAACTTTCTAACCTTCACATAAGGAATAATACAAATCCCCCTACCCAGAGGAGTAGCCTCAAAAGTAAATTCAGACACATCAGGAATAGAAAATATGACAATCCTTTTTATAAAAATTAACTGAAGCATGATAATTATTTAACCAACCCATTCCCAAGATAATATCAAAATCTTGTAATGGCAAAACAACTAAATCAGCAAGTACAACATGCTCATGAATATGCACATCACAAGTACGCAACACTCGATCAGCCCAACACTTCCCCATAGGGATGAACACCTCTAACACATAAAATAGAGACTCAGGAGACAAATGTAAATTTTTCCAAAAATGTACAGACATATATAAATTCAATGAGCCGGGGTCTATAAGTACACGTGTCCTCAAACTAGACACATAAATTATACCTCCAATCAAGGCAGAAGAATCTAAAGCCTATTGTTGATTAGTAGCAAAAACACAACCCTGCACCTTAGGCTTTCCCGAGGCATCCTTCTTCTGACCCTGTGATGATCCAACTCCACTCCCATATGATACATTCCTGGTTCTAGGACAATCCCTTTGAAAATGATCAAACTGACCACAATTCAAACACTTACCCAACTTCTTCCAACACCTTTCTTCAGAGTGCCCTTCCTTTTGACAATATTTACATATCCTTCTACTTTGATTTCCCAAATTGTTACCTTAATTGTTGGCAATTGATTGCACTTGAGGTTGTCCTCTGTTTTGTAATGATATTCCCTGACCTCCTCGATTGTCACCGTACTATGGTTGAGGTCTTCCTTGCCTTCCCGTACATAATAGTTCAACTTTCCTCTTATTGTTCTTCAATATGGTGCTCCACTTGATAAACTCTATCAACTGCATCTTGAACACCTGTAACTTGTGAAATACTAGTTGAGTTTGGATCACAGTTCTCAATCCTTTCACAAATCGCATTGCCTTCCTCTCCTCAGTTGCAACTAGATGAGTATAGTACCTGGATAACTCTGTGAATTTAGATGTATACTGAGCCACGGACATAACATTTTGCTTTAAGTTGAGAAACTCCATTTCTTTCCTGTCTTGATCCACCCGGGAAATAAAATGTTCCTTGAACTTCTTTTAGAAAATTCTCCCAAGTATATGGTACATGAGTCTCATCCCAACAAGTTTTCAAAGCCTTCCACCAGTAATCAGTAGCTCCACTCAGATTATAAGTAGCAAACCTGATTTGATCTTGATCAGAACATCTCAGAACATCAAATATTTTCTCCATCGATTCAATCCACCTTTCCACCTTAGCTACATCGGGTTCTCCATCATAGCCTATTGGTTTCATCTTTAAGAACTGTTCTAACCCATATCTCGGAGGTACTTGATCTTCTCCTTGTCTTTAATCATTTAAAGTTTTCATGGCTGCTTCAAACATTCCCTTGCCTTGAAGGTCCTGACTGATCTCTCTCTGTCCCAACCATTTTCAATAAGTCCCTGCATAAGACTCTCAACGTTACTCACCCTATACACAACTACCCTCCTAGGTCACTTAGTCATTCTAGACCATCTACAACCTAGCTCGGGACACGATTGGAAGACGTCATAAAACACTTTTAGAAAATTTTTCGAAATATACTTACATAAAGTTTAACAATATCCACACTCGAAGTTCAAAGACTTCCATTTAACTTTCAAACAAACTTTTTCACAAACGAAAGTACTTAGCCCGAAGGCTTACACACTCTTATACAAATGTACAATTACAACACTTTAAAAAAATAAGTGATACACGGATAAAGTCTCGGGTACACTACCCCAAAGGTTATACATTTATATAATGTAACCTTTAAACCACACCTACTTTCCAAAATGGATTATCAACCCAACATCCTCCTTGTGAAGTGACCTATCCCCTGGACTCGCCTTTATCTAAAACAATAAACAAATAAGGGGTGGGAATGAATCTTAGTAAGCTACTAAAATGCAACTACGTTACATGCTGAAATGATACTCGTAATTGAACAATGTCAATAAACATTCATTTAGCACATAACATGAGAGGCAAAGCCAACTCATCACACCACACATAAGGCAGAAATAAACACTCATAAGTGGATACTGAGCCAAGGTTCTCGAATCAAACATATAACCATCTGAGAGGTATCAACTGAGAAGCATCAAAGAGCTGAAGCCGGGATCACGAAAACCAACCATAACCATAAGAACCAAAGTAACAACGGGGGGAAATATGACACAAAGTCATAACCCAAGGCTCACGCAAGGGAGTGATTCATCCCATCTAAGGCCAATCTGGACTGGGGAAAACAGAAAAGGCAACAGTGGAAAACCTTATAGTGAACTTGGCTCGTGTGCCACTATAATTCTCCCACTACCTGATTCAAGGTACCAATGGAAAACCTTATAGTGAACTTAACTTGTGCCACTATAATTCTCCCACTGCCTGACTCAACAACAAGTACCAGCTGGACTTTAAACACGAGCATAGTAATGAATACTTGCTTAAACAACAACCGGGGGCAATGATTCCAAAGTAGGGAACCAAGCCAAACACATCACAAAGATGAACCAATCCAAACCACATCAAGAGATGTTCAACAATATCCAATTAATATTTAGTTCAATTCCACAACACATATGTTCATAAAGGAACCGTTTCCAATACTCGATTGTTCCACAACAACTCTCTAGGTACTCTAGGATATCACCTAAGACCTAGACCAAAATTGAACTCTAAATCACTTGGATTGAAACAACTCAAACTTTTCAGCAGCCCTGGGCGATCGCCCACACTAGCCTTTGCAGCCGCCCAAAATGCCCTGTTCCAAGACAAAAACTTTCCAGATAAGTGTGCGGCCGCACGCCCGATTTGGGCGGCCGCCCAACACACCTCGCAGGCCAAAACTTGAATAAATTATACTCCCTTCGTTTCACCGTTCCAAAAGTATTAACACACTTATACTTCTTACATACACCTTAACCAAAAGAACCCAAGAAACACACTTATACTTCCCTTACCATTCAAAACCAACTTTCCAAATACTCCCTTTTTCCCAAAATTACAAGTATCACAAATATTATCCAAATCACAGAAATAACAATCACAAGTATCAAGTATAACGTATATGACCATTTTAACATTTAAAGGGGGATTGGTAACTTACCTATTTCCGGAAAAGTATCGAGAAAATAATATTTGATCGGGTAGAAATGACCTACTCAACGCCCTGATCATTTTTATATAATTAGTTTTTAAAACGGAGAAGTAATTAAAAGGAGATAAAATCAAATAGAAATAAAGTTTACCTTTTCTTCCACGAACACAAAGAGAGTAAATTTGGGGAAAGTTAAATTTCAGTGTGTGTGTGTGAATCGGCTGAGAGAGAGATAAGCATGAGCTTATAAAAGATCTTTTGCCCCAAAATTATACTTTGATCACTCAACTTTCCATTTGAACAAATAAACCCCTGAACTTATATTTCCAATAAGGACCCTAAGGTTTCAACTTAATCATTTAACTCCTTTAACCATTATTACACCCAACCAAATAAATAACACAATTAATCAAGTAAGATGTGCAATTCATAAAATATGATGAAACACATAAAATGCACACATAATGTCAAATTAAAATCCCCAAAAATATAAAATAATTTGGGATGGGTTTTGGGGTCGTTAAAATTTCTGCGAGTAATCTGCTTTTCTGCCCCTCGTACTATGGCCCCAACATCAATTTGACACTCGTACTACTGAAACAACAAATGTATGATGCGTACTATAGTTTTATTAGCAAAATTAACCAATTTACTATTCAGTTGTTAACTTTTTTTAACACGCGTTATTTTTTCTAACGAGCATTAAATTATTTTAACGAATGTTAAAAATTTATTTTCGTCAGTCTTTTTCCGACGACCATATCTCCCTCTCCGGTGAATATTTTTTAGATCCCAACGGTCAGTATGTGCGCCTAGGTGTCGCGAACCTTCTCCAGAAATTTGAAGGCGATCCAACGGTTAATGAATCGGGAAATTGTTTTTTTCTGGACCAGACCGGGAAACTGACGGGATTCGGTTTTGCTTCGATTTTTGGCCTTTTGGCCGGAATTTTCCCAGGTTTTCTTGCTCTTGGCCGGCGCCTAGGTTTAGGGTAGGTGCGGTCATGGCTAGGAAGGGGATTGGTACAGATTTTTTGGTGTGGAAGGTGTAAATGGGAGCTCAAATCCTAATTTGCAAGGAGGGGGGTCGATTGGTGTTGGAGATGCTTCTAATCCATCAATGGTGGAGTTGGTTGGGTGGAGTGGTGACTGGTTTGTGGCGGTGGCGATGGGGCGGTGTTGGGTTGCGAAGGGTGGGGTGGATGTTGGGTTTGGGAAGATGATGGAGATAACAAAAGTTAATTTTGTTAACATAAATTATTAACATCCGTTAAAATAAATTAATGCTCGTTAGAAAAATAACGTGCGTTAGAAAAAGTTAACAACTGAATAGTAAATTGGTTAATTTTGTTAATAAAACCATAGTACGCATCATACATTTAGTGTTTCAGCAGTACGAGTGTCAAATTGATGTTGGGGCCATAGTACGAGGGGCAGAAAAGCAGATTACTCAAATTTCTGCAGGGGTTACAATACATTCAGGACCAGGGCAATCCCCTGGGTCCAAAGTCTGACATTTTGACAGGTTTGTCCAGAAGCGGGCGCCTCCCACAGACATTGCGCCATGCGCGCGCTTCCCACATCACCATCCAGAGGCGCGCGCTTCTGGGTAGGTTTCCAGGACAAGAACAGGTTTCAGAACAGAGCAGATTTGATGGGGAGTGGGCACAGTTGCCTGCATCAGGCCTAATCTGGCCTTTTGGACTGTTTTACTTTCGCGTTTTTTTTTTATCGGTCACACGCGTGATTCGAAAGTTGTAATTATGTGCTTATTTGCTTTTCTTTCATAAAAAAAAAAGAATAAAAATGTTTTGTCACGTGTTAGACCTCATACTACGTGCACGAATTCCTATAAATTGCTCACTATCGAGTCGCACAAGTTCATAACCCCAAACCCATCGAGGCCCGTCATAGGAAGTTTCAAGCTCCACCAGACCTTGACTCTTTCGAAGAGGTAAACCTCAGCCCGTGGTGTATTTCAGGACTACATACCGGGGGTGACCTTTAAGCCTCTCATTTAGCCGAGCACAAGCCAACACAATTCTAGTTAGGGTCTAACACTCCGTGACTAATGTCGGTTTTCATATGCTGAGATTTCCCTAAACTAATGTCTTCAAATCATACATGCCAAGTGGTTATTATGGACAAAATAAAAATCTGTCCCCGCATGTATGCTTTACTACATTAATTTAGTTTAATCCTAACATGTGTAGGATTCACAAGTGTGATGGAATCCGATGAGTATATGGGACCGCGAGATGGTCTATATACTAGTGTGACGATTCCATTATTTTCTTAGAAACTCAAAAGGGACCCCATCCCTCCGACTTATATAAAAAAGTCTTTTCTTTATATGGTTTGAGTCGTGTGCCCACTGTGTGTTCTAAGCCTCTTCATAGACCGAAAGTGTACTCAAGACTGACAAGGGCCTCTTCTGCAATATAGGTTTAATTGGTACTTACAGTGTCTACCGGGATTCAGCGAATCGGTTAGTTCGTGAAGAGATCACTCCAAC
This sequence comes from Campanula takesimana, assembly GCA_026119855.1. Taxonomy (NCBI): domain Eukaryota; kingdom Viridiplantae; phylum Streptophyta; class Magnoliopsida; order Asterales; family Campanulaceae; genus Campanula; species Campanula takesimana. Next base: position 1,317,676 of record JAOWBW010000256.1, read on the forward strand.
AGCTTCGACAGCATCAATGGCCGGCGGCTCTAACACCGACAACACCATGACTCTCGAGCAACTCTCAACCATGGTCCAACTTCTCCAAGAATAAGTCTCATCTCTTAATAAGGAGGCTCAAAGCAAAGATGACATTTGGCAATCCCAACTCGACAACCAAAGGGAGGCCCACGAGGCCGAAATAGAGTTAATGAAAGAAAAGCTCACCAAGCTCGCCAAGGGTAAATACAAGAAAGACAATGACGAATCCGAATGGACCGAGGGTTTGTTTGAGAGCCCCTATATCAGTGCCCGTACTAAGAATATGGGGGAACCGAGCACCGAGAATAATGAGCCCAAGATGGTTGAATCAATCATGGCCTACATAGATCAACGCTTCAACGGTCTCAACTTGGGGAAAGGCTCCGATACAAGCCTCTATCAGTCATCCATTCTCATGAACACAATGGCTTCCCTACCTGACAAGTTCAAGATGCCCGACATCAGCAAATTCAAGGGCAACTCTTGTCCCATGGCACACATTGAGACTTACATTTGGGCTATGGTACCGAAGAAGGTCTCACCTAAGGTTATGGCACAATGTTTCCCTCTTACTCTCGAGGGGGCGGCAAAGGATTGGTATGCTACTCTCCCGCTCACAGTCCGTCTTGATTGGGACGCCGCCATGCTGGCCTTCAAGAGTCAATACAAAGGCAACACCACTCACCGACCAACCAAGAAAGAGCTTGAAGACACCACTCAAAGGGACAACGAGTCCTTCATTGACTTCACAAGAAGGTGGAATGACAAGATTGCCGAGATTGTTGAGAGGCCTAACACCAAGGAGCAAATGGACATCTTTCTTAAGTGTCTAAAGATTGATCTCCGCACCCACCTAAGAGGGGCTTGCTATGCCAATTTCTCTCAAATGTATGAGGCGGGGATCCGAATGGATGAGTTGCTCAGGGAAATCAAGAAAAGTGCTCCTACCCTCCGTTATAAGGCCGCCTCTAGCTCCTCAAAAGAGGCTTCAGTTAATGCCGTCACTACTGACAAGGGGAATTACAAAAAGGTTCCTCCACCCCAAGGCAAGAAGTCTCAAAATGACTGCATCTACACGCCTCTCCAAGGCATGACTCAAACCGAGGCCTTCAAAGTTCTCAAAGCAAAGGGGAAAGTCACACCCATACAAGGGTACCAACCCAAGACGGTCAATGACAATCATGCTCATCACAAGCATTGTGGCTACCACCAATATAGTGGCCAAACCACCGAGGAATGCTTCGTTCTCCGCAATGTCATCCAAGATCTCATAGACAAGAAGGAATTCATAGTTCCTAATGAGGGTGGTGTCAATGTAATAGAGATAGGAGAATTTGAGGAGACCACTCATTCAAACCCAATTATGAATGAGGGCTCCAATGCCATAAATAAGATTGATAATTCTTGTTATGTTGTGACTTACGATGAGGTAATGAGGGAAGTACAAGAGAATAGGAAGAAGAAGCAAGATGGGAACGTCAACATGCTAACTCGATCCGGATGAGTCATAGCAAGAAACCCCTCCACTTCTGCACCAAACACCTCTTCTCAAAGTTCGCAAGCTCGCGACACTCCCGAAGACCCTCTACTAGTTCAACTCAAGAAAACTCAAGCCAACATCTCCATTTGGGACCTCATTGCATCCTCAAAGAAGCACCGAGATCTTGTCATCAGTAATCTTGACGACACGTCGTTCTCTCCTGATACAACTCTCGAAGACCTTACGGCAATGATAGGTCACATTCATTTCGGCAATTTCATCACCTTTGCCGACATGGACCTTCCACCATTTGGTTCCGACCATAATGAGGCCATTTATCTCAAGGTGAGAGCAAGGGGGAGACCTATCTCAAGAGTCTTGGTTGACGGTGGTTTCGCTCCCAACCTAATGCCCGGCTGAATCATGGGCATACTGGGGCTTAAGAATTCAGATTTGAAGCCTTCTACTCAAGTAATCCGAGGTTACAACAGCACTGCCCGTACAGTTATGGGTATGGTGGAAATAGACATTGAGTTTGGGAGCATAGTCATGTCCGTCCCGTTCCAAGTGCTCGATGTACCTTCCTCATTTAATTTTCTTTTGAGCCGACCGTGGATACAAAGTTCCAATGCCGTACCTTCGACTCTCCATCAATGTGTCAAGTTCAGAAATGGGGATGAAATAGTGACCGTCATGGCAGAAAACGTCACTATCCACAGAAAGGGGGAACCCATCCACCAAATTCAGCATGGTTTAGCAGACTCTACCCTCTCCAGCGTCTCAATCAACGCCATTGACAAAGAAGGGGGAAACGGATTATGGACCCTCTGCAATCGTAATGTCCTCCGCATGATGAGGAACATGAACTACTTCCCTGGTTTAGGCCTAGGGAAATATCAACAAGGGAGAATGCAACCAATTGAGGTTCCTTTTGTTAAGAACAAGTTAGGTTTGGGATATGAGCCTTCCAAAGATGACTTCAAACACGAGCAAGCCGTCAAGAATGAAAAGGCCCGAGCTCATAGGGAAGGCCGTCATTATGATATTCCCAATCTAAGGCCTTACGCAAGACGTTGAATGGGTATTTTGTTCGCCAAGGGGAAGCTGTTCCGTACATGATCTTTCCCGAGCCATGGGTTAATAGCAAGGGCATCAGAAAGCCCGGCCTTAAGATCTTTGCCGACTGTGAGATCCAGAAGTCTGAAAAGGAACCAACTCCCATGTCACCCTGTGAATGGTAGGGGAAGAAAGTGACCATAGAGTCCGAGACAGAGATCACCGTAGGGTAAGAATTGACAGATTTAGCCTCCATGTTCGGGGAACTTGCCCTCATGGATGAGTGCCAAGTCAATGCCATCTACGACACCGACACGAGAAGGGAGACTATTAGCGAGATCCAGCCAAGCTCCGAGCCGATCAACAACTGGTATTCTACGAAGGGAACTGTGGTATCCGAAGAATTCTTGGTCAAGAAGATGGATTGCATTCCGCGCAAGGTTATAAAGGAAGACTTGTTCACTTTCACTTTCGAGTCTGAGAGTGTTTCCGATACCCTCACCTAAGAGGATATGGAGGCCATAGCCGAGCGTGTGTTCCCTTTCTTTGTTAATGAAAAATTTGATCTTTCTGAGTACCCTGAGATTGCAAACATCATGAATGATGAATTAACTAATAATGAATCTAATGAACTAGTTAATAATGATTCAAATAATGAAGAAATAGACCACAAAAACACAACATACTTAAATGAACTTGCTCAACAGGTCCTGTAAGTACCCCAATCTGAAAACAACCTATCTTAGAGGTAGCCTTAGCACCGTTTCAAGGATAAACTGATAGGCCAGGACCTCCCTAGGATAAACTATAAATTCCAGGACTACTCTGGTATAAAATCGGAAAAATCCAGAAGCTCGCCAGGCTGAGCCGTACGGATGATTTGGGAACTAGAGGGGCCTAGCAGTACGGCTGGTTTGGGCGCCCTCAGTCCCTATAATAGAACCCCTTGCTGATCATTTCAGGGGGGGAGAAAGACACATTAGAAAGGTCACTTTGCTGGAATTGCCACAGAGAAAGAGTGAGAGTGATCACATACAAAAAAGGAGAGAAGAAAGGAAGATTGGCCTTAACCATCATAGGTAAAGCCACCTCCCCCCTCCTTTCTCTTCATCTTACTCCTATTTTCTTTCTTGTATCTTGGTTATACATGTATTTACTATTCATTCATGCAAAGACTTGTCCATTTCAAGCACCTTTTGTTTCTTACAAGACTTGTCCATTATCAAGCACTATATATATATATATCTATTACATTACTATCTTGTCCAAGCTATGAGAAGCTCAAAGGTGCCCTCCATACCTTGTATAGAAGAGGTTCTAAACCTAGACACTCATAGACTTGTTGATTGTCATTTATATTCTTTATTTATTTAAATGTTGTGCTTGTTTGGCCATGATGATCATGAGGAAGGTGGAACCTTAGTGTCCATCATTTTCCTCTTTGATTTAGCCTCAAAATCCCACTTTTGGGTCATAAAGATCCAATCTTTATGTGTTATTTTGACTCTTGGAAGGATTTTAAGTCATAAGATGTCATCTTGGTGATAAAGTTCCAATCTTTATTCACCAAATGACCAACTTTGGTCCAAAGGGGAAATTCATCAACTTTCTTGATTTTCTCCTATGATTGCTCATGATCACACCCAAATATTTGTCTTTGGGGACCAAGTGATGATCATTTAGCATAGGAATGATGTTATAAAACTTGTAAAATGATTTCTTGCAAACTGGGATCACAAACAGTTTGTCCAGCTTCAGACAGAATACCCTGTTTCTGTTCTGAACTGGACTGTTCATGAGCAAACTGTAAAACCCCAGGATCGCCTCCTCCAGCCATACGGCTACTTTAGGTAGAAGGGCAAAATTGTCTGTTTTGCCCTCTGACCTTTATCTTATCACTCAAGGCCCCCTTTTCAGCCGAGTTTCTCAAATAAAATCAATAACAGAATGTTTTCCGTTAAATACACACACACACACATGCACATTTTAACTAACTTAGGGAGAATCGGCTTTGTCCAAGGCAACTTGAGAGGACGTAAAAACTCCTCCCAAGTTGTAACCTGACCTCCGAACCTTTGAACTCAAACCTTTGTCATTTTGGTGGGTTTAAAATTAACAAAATGTGGCGACTCCGTTAAATTTGACCGGTTCCCGTGTTTGGCATTTTGTCCTCGTGCGAACCTCGCGTGTTTTGCCCCCGAGGACGGGATCCTTAAAGTGGCGACTCTGCTGGGGAGTAGAGTGTTTTTGGACTTCTTTCTAGAAGGTTCGGGGGAATTCTTGTGTGGGTCAAACTCCCGTTCCCGTTAGTTGACTTCTTGCATATTTGTGTGTGTTTGCTATTTCTGTTTGAACTGTTTTGAGTACATGCGTTCTGGAAACACAATAAACTGGGGCTTGATGATCAGAAGTTGGAGAAACTGAAAAAAAAATCTTCACCCTCTTGCTTTAGCCGTACGGCTACTTTGGGTAGAGACCAGAATGTTGCCAATTAATAGTTTGGTGCAAGGCTGCAACATTCTGGGTGCCCCCTCTGCTTCTGCTTGTTCAGGTTCCAAATTTACAGTCTTACTTGTGCACATTACCTTCATTCTTTTGGCCAAAACTTGGTTTTAAAAGGTAATAAAACTTGATTATGCATGATCTTTCGTCAATAAAATGGTTTCCAAAACCTCGTCGTGCATAACCCCCTTTTTTTGTAAGGGTTTCCTTGAGTCTCCTCGTTGTGCACAAATTGCTTTGTATAAAAGGGTTTCAATGTAAAATATTTCTTTTGCAAAAGTTTGATTCAAAATTCTTTCTTGTGCACAACTTGGTACATGTACAAGTTTTGGTCTTTGTTTGCTTATATTCTTTGATTTGTTGTGCATAGATTGCTCAATTCATACTTGTTCATATCTTGCTTATGCCATGCTCATGATATCGAAAAACGAATTGAAAATCTCTCTTTTTACTAAAAAAAGGAGCATAGAATGACTTCACACTACGCGCACTTGACAGTGCACGTTCCAAATACCCTTTAAACCCGGGGTGGATGCCACGATGCAGCTCGTTGGGCGCTCTTGTTCCCTTCGATGCGCGCACGGGTCCATCCCACCTTCCCTTCCGAACCGAGTCAACCACACTTGTCCGTGACACACAAATACCGTGACTATGGTTGGTTTTTGGTCTAGTTCACGTCACCACATCCTTGATACGTGCTCAAAGCTAATTGTGGCCAAATTAATGCCCGAGTTGTGACTCCTTGATGAAATGCAAGCGTGGCCTAACTAGCCTCCAACTCGTGTGTTAGTGACGACCGCAATTAGCAAGGGCCATGTACTAAGGATAGGGTGACACTGTGTCGTTAAGCCCTAATGAACGAGTTATTTTAATCATCCTTAAGCCAATGGTCAAGGATCGAGACGCCTCATTCAAAATGAGGTCATGTCGGAACGTCGGTGTAGCCTTCGGAGAAAAGTCTCGATTCCGACTGGGGCTTAACCATGATTAGGATGACCCGCATATTGGGAACCTTACGATGCACTAGACCCTAGGTTCACTTCTTTTGATCGGTGGAAGCCGCGTGCCCTATAGGACCCTCGCCCGGGATAGTCCGTCCTTGGGAGCGTGCAATACAGGTGAAAAACGAGGGGTCTATAGGCGTAGTGATGGCCTCCACTGATCCAGGATTTAGAATAGTTGAGAAAAAGAAGAGCGATCTTTTCCAACCAATTAGGAATAAGACATGCCTTGAGAAAAATGAAGGTTGGGCCCTTGAATTATGCACTAACGTTTGTTTATGTGACAAAACCGGCCGAGATAATCCAAGGAATAAATGATTTTTTTTTTTTTTTTTTAAAAAAAAGGGAAAAGAGAATTGCTAAATTCATCAAAACGCTTGGCTTGGGTTTCTTCCCCCTAAAGAAGAGTCAAACTTGTTACCCCCTTCGAGTTAGTGTCCCTTGTGTGTCGAGCTTTGTTTTACTCCGAAGCATGACTTCCCGAAAAATCCTTCCACGGTGCCCTTACGGTTTGTCGGTCTTGTGAATCATAGGGAGTGATGGAAGCCCGCTTTGAAAGCATCGAAAGGGTCATGAGTGCCCTACAACAAATGGTGAGGAGACTGGAATACGACCAGGGTCGTCTATTGGGAATCGTGGCTAGGATGCAAGAAAATCCAGCCCCAGATTTGGAGGAAGAAATACAAAAGATGTGGGTCAAAATGGTGCACCCATGTCTTCGTGAGCTTTTGAAAGACCGTGAGAATGATTGGCACCAAGAAAGGAAAAGCGTGAGGGAGGAAATGAACTCACAGAGCCGCATTCAGCAGGAAGACATGAGGAAATCCAAGCCTGCATGCACACAGTGGAGGATGAAATCCTAGATATCCGAACCTATCTCAGAAATCATCCACGCTTGAAGAATCCCCCCATCGAGCCCGCCCAAACGACCCTGGGATGCCTAGGGAGTCTACCTCCCCAAAAGCATACCCCAAGCGGAAGCCCACTACCAAGAAATAGCCGACCTCGCCCCATAGCTCCTAAACCTTCTCACCGCCAAAGGGCCGCACCATACCGTCTTTTCCGTGAATTAGGAACCCCAAGAACCTCACTACTTGATCAATTGCTCAAAGAGGGGAAAATCACTTTGCTTGACCCAAGCGTGATTTCATCCGAACATCCCAGCCAGCGGTCCGATGAAACTCAATTTTGCCGCTACCATCAAGGGGTAGGACACTCCACTGGGCGTGCGACGCCCTAAAGGACAGGATCCAAGCACTCATCGATGAGGGCATCATCACCAAGCAAAGGGACAAGTGGGTCTAAGCCAGGGACACAAGGAGAAGAAATGAGGAAGGGAAGAAGTCGTTGGGAGTGGCCTAGTATTTGTGTTCTAGAGAGTCTCCTAAATCCGTAGTGGATATAGACTTTTGTCTTTTTTTTTTCCTTTTAGCTTTCCCAAAAGGCCCTGCGAGGCCAAAGTATGTAAAAAGTCACAATGTGGCGATGGTTGAGTCAATGGTCAAGTCCAAGTTGTAAAAAATCGAGTCTTCCGTGAAATGAATTGCCTTTTACTTCTATTCTCCCTAGACTTGAGGCATTATTTGAAAACTACACTAACTCTCGGAATCACTCCCATTAATGTTTCTAAATGATTGTTATATCCCCGATATGATGAGTTGATTCCCCGAAACATAGAATTCAACAACGACTCATAAAGGGACGAACGGATCTAAACGTAAAAGGGACTAAATTCCAATAATTAATCTTAAGATGAATGAATGTTGTGACCCGTTGGCATGAAGGAGACCATCAATGGCAAATCTTCCCACATACACTACCCGATATACGACCCAAGACACCTTTTTGAGGCAAACCCCCGATGCACATTAAAAGCATCCCAAGACAATGAAAAGACGAGGACGTTGTTGCTCAGCAACCAAAGTTCAGCCATAAGTGCACATACAGACTCCCCGAATTGTCAAAATCAAAGAGAGGATGAAAAAAAAAAAAAAAAAAAAAAAAACGCTTGCACAAAGAGCCCGTCGATATCAAAAGGGGTACGCCCAAAGGGGCCCATCTCAAAGAGTTCACCCAAGGCAAAGTCAGCAACGACGTCCTCAGAGATGCCGACCCCGGCCAAAAGTGGCCCAAGAGCCGAACTACGACGACCTGAGCTCCTCACATTGAGGGGAACGTAGGCAACCTTCGGGTCCGGTCATAACACGAAATGAATCCCCCCAAACCTTGGTCCTCCCAGAGGACCCGGTTCTCTTTCCCCGGTCTCATCAATGACCAATTCCCCAGATAATGACCAATCCTCCCATAAACACTTTTCTCCTCCCGATCTTGCCATTGATCGAATTTTAATCCCAACGGGTCATGACAGTTATGCACACTAAGGCTAATTACTTGAATTTTGTACCTAAATACTAATCACGATCCGCTCAAGCAAACATCTTGATTACATTAATTGAGGTTGATTCCGAATGCCTCAACAAGTCTTCTTTTCCACATCTTAGGAAAGAGCCAAACACGTGAATTTCTGTCCATAGGCTCCTTCTCTCAGAAAAGGGACTCACTCCCGTAAAAGCCTATGTGTGTCTACTCGTGTGAGCAAATGTGATATGCTCTTTGTCTGTGTCAAAGTTAACTTTGCTTCTGTCCATGTCAAGAGTCAACTAGGCCACTCTTAAAGAGGGAGGGTGGAGAAAACTTGGAAAGAAGGAAAGTGCTATGGTTGGACAATCAAGGGAGAGGAACCCGAAGAGTGATTCCCAGAAAGGTAAAACATTGGGGCTGCCAAACCACGGTCGAGAAAACCGAGGATTAGTCTCCGGCAAGACGTTACACTGGGGCTGACCAGCCGTAATCGCGCAATGGAAGGACCGACGAAAAGTCATGCTTTGAGTAAAACAGTCTAAGTCAAATAAACCTTCTCATCTGTCAAAATTCCCTTGGAACACCCAGAAAATTTGGTCAAAAGGGTCAACCTTCTGTGTCAACCGTGCGGATGGAATATCCTTGTGAAAATTTTCGTGTCAGCAGCCTGCCTGCAAGTGAGACTCACTTTCACTTGTCAAACCCTGTCAAGGTATGTCCCTGTTGCACATAACTGAGTCTAAACACGTTCCGGGTCACAACATCAAAAGCATAAGTCTTCACGAGACCCAAGCCAGGCGTAAAACGAATTTACAAGGGGTTTAAACTCAATAAAGCAACAAGTTTTCATGACATATTGTTTTGCAAAAATAAGACAAAGACAAAAGGAAAATTGTTCAAAGACAGGTACAACTACTCAGAATCCGGGTCAGAATCAGGGGGCGGTAAATCGGACAGACTCGGCCCCCGAGTGAAATAAGTGCTAGTGTCAAAATGGAAGAGGGATTCGGCTAAGCTCATGTCCCCGCTGGTGGAAGGCTGCAAGGAATGCCAGGCAGATTGGGAAGCAGTACCGGAACGGTCAACAGAAGAGGTCTCAGGTCGCTCCAAGGTCAGATGGGCGAAAGGATCCGGAGCGATCTCATGGGTACCGGAAGCCCGCAGAGAATCCTGGAGAGAAGAAGTATCCACAGCACCATGGATTGACTGTGGACGAAGGAAGGAGGCAGCTCAACACTCGACGCCCTCTTACGGGGCCTCTCTTCACCGTTCACCGAACTCCGGCCTGGCACGAAGCCGTGTTCCCTCTGAGTCCCCTTGCGAGAACGACCTGTAAACTTTTTGAACCACTTTTTGGCCCGCCCCATGAAGGTAGGCCGCCGCAGCAACGCTCGTCCCGCAATCTGCACATAGAAATGGAAGAGTTCAGCAAAAGAGAATGAAAGGTGAGGACATGGGCGCGAGAATGGGAAAGAAAGCATACCGCGTCATCAGGAATGTCCTCAATAGGGGCTCCCCATTCGGTAACGGAGACGGCTACCATGTGAACCCGACCATCGGTATAGATAAAAGAGTAGTCCTGCCACACCGGAGGAGCCACCCCAGAAGCCACCACCTGTGGCGATCTCAGCCTCGTGGCCACGAACCGTCCGTATGGCTCATCGGTAATCAAACCAATCGCATCTACCCCCACAAGATGCAGGTCCTCTCCCCGATCAACCACAAACATGGCCTCAGGTGGGTCCACCGGTACCCTTTGCATGAGCCCCAGTCCATGCTGCCAAAGCACCCTCTCGCCTAAATAAAAGGCCTCCCCTCGGAAACCCACCAATAACCTCCTCTGTCGGGTCACCCTCAGAGCCTCGCTCGGGTCAAAGCCCACCTCCTGCCCCTCGTACCGAGACCAAGGGAAAAGGTTGAGCTCCGCTGGCATGACACCCCTCAAAACTGCCTTCACATCGGCATAACGAACAGAAACACGTCCCTTGGACCCCCTCTTCTCCCTAGCTTCCCTAACCTAGCACGTCATGGCCGGAAAAACCAGGTCTCAGTTAACGGCCAGTCTCCACGGATAGCTACCGAAAACCTCGTAGTACCAAGCCTGAAAGGAGACACATAAGAAGTGCCATCAGTGCAAAAGATGAGGTAAAAGGACCAATAAGACAGAGGCAGAAAAGAAAAGGATACCTCGAGAACGAATTGGAAGCAAGCCAGAGACTTGCTCACCCTTCGTCTATATTTATCAAGCTCCATGTACAGCTCGGCCAGACCTGCTTCTCCCCAAGGAATATCCCTGATGGCCTCGGGAGTGGTGAGTGACCCAAGAAGGGGAAACATGCACGTTGTGTCAGCATTGGCAAAAATGGTGTTGCCAAGGAGGAGCCACACGTAGGAGCGCCCAAGCTACTCAGCTGTGATCCGACCCGCCTAATACTCTGGGATGTTGGCCCGAATGACCCTCTCAACGTTCTGAACCAGGATGCCCAAACCCTTGGTGGGGCCCGAGAATCCGACGAGTGCCTGGATCTCCCCCTCAGACATTCTATCCCTCCAAACGACTGGATGTCCGTCAAAGGAAAGCCCAGTGATGGCAGCAAAATCAACCGGGGTCACAGTTACCTCCCCCTAACTCAAGTGGAAAGTGTGGGTTGTATCCCACCAGTACTCACCAAGGGCATTGAGAAGCCCCATACTCTTGTTGGTATTCACCAACCGGCCCACGGCCTAGATGAAAGGCACCAATCCTGTGCGTGCCACCCACTCCCTAGGACCAGGGATACCATCAACGGACTCAGGCATAGCTTCCCACAAAGAGAAGCAAGCATCCGGCGACCCTCGAGATTTGGGATCACCGCCCTGCAGGTAAACACAGCAAAGGTATGAATAACATAGTTTACAGATACCAATGCTCGTAATGATTTCACAAGGAAAAAGAATAACAAATAGGAGAAAGGTTTCGGTCCCCTTTTAATTTGCATAAGTCATTTTAAGGGCCATTTTTGGAGAAAAGTTCTCGTCCCCTTTAACAATGCATAAGTCATTTTCAAGGGTCATATTCGGAGAAATTATCACTATGGTCTCAACAATCATATACCAGTCCCTCGAACATACAACAACTTGTCCTAGAAGATGCTAGCATGCACCTAGTTGCGCCAAAATGACTAGTCAAGCCTAAGGTACAAGTAGTCTATGCATAGGCCGCGGACAACATACTTTGATTTTGGGGAGTATAGCTAGGCATGTCCAAATGAGGCTACGAGCACATACCCACGTCCCAAATGGTCCCAATGACACAAAAATGGGGTCAATTTCACGAAATTGTGTCAAGAAATGCAAAAATCTCAAATGGCATGGACAATAACCCTAGGCCTAGGAAAGACGTACAAGACCCAAATCTGAATGGGAAGAGCTTAAGAATGCTTACCCCGTCACCATGGCACAAGTGAACGGTGGGAGACTTGTAGAAACCCGCTCCCTCATACCGAAGATTAACAGTGTAGCCTCGAAAATTTCGAGCCATGTCTAGCCTCTTCTCCGCCCCTCTAGGGTAGCCCGCGCGTGCCCGACCCGCCATGGTTGATCCTTGAACAATTAGAGCAAGGAAATTTGCGAGTTGATGGAGTTTCCCTCTCAATTTCGCCTGTCTCCTATCGTTTCTTTCAACTGAGTTTTGAAAAATAGGTGAGACCATCCGTATGGCTGCTGTGTTTTGAAAAAGAAAGACATGACCTCCACATCCGTACGGATGGTTTGGGCGAGGAAAAATCTCAGCCTGAAATTACCCTTGTGCCCCTCGCACCTTGAACAAGATTTCCCAGAGTCTGGAAATGCCCTCCTTGGCTCATGCAACTTGAATTGAACCTAGAAAATTTAGGTTCCCGAAACCAAAAACCGGCAGTCCCAACGACGTAAGCCCAGCTTTGTGAAATCAAACATCCGGCGGTCCCAGCGACGTAAGCCCAGCTTTGTGAAAAAATTGGCCGTCCCGGACGTACGCCCAGTTAAATGTCCAAAAACCGGCAGTCCCAGCGACGTAAGCCCAGCTTTGTGAAATCAAACATTCGGCAGTCCCAGCGACGTAAGCCTATCTTTGTGAAAAAATTGGCCGTCCCCGACGTAAGCCCAGTTAAATGTCCAAAAACCGGCAGTCCCAGCGACGTAAGCCCAGCTTTGTGAAATCAAACATTCGGCAGTCCCAGCGACGTAAGCCCAGCTTTGTGAAAAATTTAGCCGTCCCCGACGTAAGCCCAGTTAAATGTCCAAAAATTGGCCGTCCCTGACGTAAGCCCAGTTAAAATTTTGTCATTGGCCGTCCTTGACGTAAGCCCAGTTAAGTTGTTTGTCAAAATTTGGCGACGTAAGTCCAGTTAAATGTCCAAATTTGGCCGTCCTTGACGTAAGCCCAGTTAAGTTGTTTGTCAAAATTTGGCCGTCCCTGACGTAAGCCCAGTTAAATGTCCAAATTTGGCCGTCTTTGACGTAAGCCCAGTTAAGTTGTTTGTGTGAAAAAATTGGCCGTCCCTGACGTAAGCCCAGTAAAAATCTGTCCCGTGTGAGTCAACCCTCTCCTATAGAGTCAAGTTGACCATATCCCCAGCAAGTCAACCCTCTCCTATAGAGTCAAGTTGACCATATCCCCAGCAAGTCAACCCTCTCCCATAAGAGCCAAGTTGACCAAATGTATCGCCTCTGACCCCTTGGTGTCATGCCCAAATGTCTCGCCTCTGACCCCTTGGTGTCATGCCCAAAATGCCTTAGCCTCTGACCCTTGGTGTCATGCCCAAATGCCTTAGCCTCTGACCCCTTGGTGTCATGCCCAAATGTCTCGCCTCTGACCCCTTGGTGTCATGCCCAAATGCCTTAGCCTCTGACCCCCTGAGTGTCATGCCCGTGTCCCCGCCTCTGACCGAACGAGCGTCATGCCCAAATGCCTTAGCCTCTGACCCCTTGGTGTCATGCCCAAATGCCTTCGCCTTTGACCGAATGAGTGTCATGCCCGAACCTTCGTCTCTGACCGAATGAGTGTCATGCCCGAGTTTCCCACCCGACCTCGACGGTCGTCTATAGGTTTGACTAGCCTTAAATCTCTCACCCCGAACTACGTTAGGCTTGATTCCCCGCGAACGGGATACGTAGGAATCCTACACTACAAGGACCAGCCATGCAACTAAAATCGGTTAAAGCCGTCGTCCCGTCAGATTGGGATGCTTATTTTTATCGACAACCCCACTCCTTCGAAGCGACGTTGCCGAGGGGCTCTGTAAGTACCCCAATCTGAAACCGACCTATCTTAGAGGTAGCCTTAGCACCGTTGCAGGGATAAGCTGATAGGCCAGGACCTCCCTAGGATAAACTATAAATTCCAGGACTACTCTGGTATAAAATCGGAAATATCCAGAAGCTCGCCAGGCTGAGCCGTACGGATGATTTGGGAACTAGAGGGGCCTAGCCGTACGGATGGTTTGGGCGCCCTCAGTCCCTATAAATAGAACCCCTTGCTGATCATTTCAGGGGGGGGGAGAAAGACACATTAGAAAGGTCACTCTGCTGGAATTGCCACAGAGAAAGAGTGAGAGTGATCACATACAAAAAAGGAGAGAAGAAAGGAAGATTGGCCTTAGCCATCATAGGTAAAGCCACCTCCCCCCCTCCTTTCTCTTCATCTTACTCCTATTTTCTTTCTTGTATCTTGGTTATACATGTATTTACTATTCATTCATGCAAAAACTTGTCCATTTCAAGCACCTTTTGTTTCTTGCAAGACTTGTCCATTATCAAGCACTATATATATATCTATATATTACATTACTATCTTGTCCAAGCTATGAGAAGCTCAAAGGTGCCCTCCATACCTTGTATGGAAGAGGTTCTAAACCTAGACACTCATAGACTTGTTGATTGTCATTTATATTCTTTATTTATTTAAATGTTGTGCTTGTTTGGCCATGATGATCATGAGGATGGTGGAACCTTAGTGTCCATCATTTTCCTCTTTGATTTAGCCTCAAAATCCCACTTTTTGGTCATAAAGATCCAATCTTTATGTGTTATTTTGACTCTTGGAAGGATTTTAAGTCATAAGATGTCATCTTGGTGATAAAGTTCCAATCTTTATTCACCAAATGACCAACTTTGGTCCAAAGGGGACATTCATCAACTTTCTTGATTTTCTCCTATGATTGCTCATGATCACACCCAAATATTTGTCTTTGGGGACCAAGTGATGATCATTTAGCATAGGAATGATGTTATAAAACTTGTAAAATGATTTCTTGCAAACTGGGATCACAAACAGTTTGTCCAGCTTCAGACAGAATACCCTGTTTCTGTTCTGAACTGGACTGTTCATGAGCAAACTGTAAAACCCCAGGATCGCCTCCTCCATCCGTACGGCTACTTTAGGTAGAAGGGCAAATTGTCTGTTTTGCCCTCTAACCTTTATCTTATCACTCAAGGCCCCTTTTTCAGCCGAGTTTCTCAAATAAAATCAATAACAGAATGTTTTCCGTTAAATACACACACACACACATGCACATTTTAACTAACTTAGGGAGACTCGGCTTTGTCCGAGGCAACTTGAGAGGACGTAAAAACTCCTCCCAAGTTGTAACCTGACCTCCGAACCTTTGAACTCAAACCTTTGTCATTTTGTTGGGTTGAAAATTAACAAAATGTGGCGACTCCGTTAAATTTGACCGGTTCCCGTGTTTGGCATTTTGTCCTCGTGCGAACCTCGCGTGTTTCGCCCCCGAGGACGGGATCCTTACAGGTCCGTAGTCGTGCTGAAAATGGTCTGGGGGCTGATGAAGAATTGCATGTTGTTAATCTGGGTACCGACGAAGAGCTGAAAGAAACCAAGATCGGAAGCTTCTTCAAGGGGGGAGAGAAAGACAGATTGACTGCACTGCTCAGAGAGTTCGTGGATGTGTTTGCATGGTCATACAAAGACATGCCGGGTTTGGACAGAAAGGTCGCTGAACACAGAATTCCGATCAAAGATGACGCCAAGCCAGTCAAATAGAAGCTCAGAAAGATCAAGCCAGAATGGTCTCTACAAGTCAAAGAAGAGATAGAAAAGCTTCTCAGTGTGGGCTTCATCAAAGTTATTGAATATCCGACATGGATAGCTAATGTAGTCACAGTCCGAAAAGCCAACTGCAAGGTCCGTGTTTGTGTGGATTTTCGGGATTTAAACAAAGCTTCTCCAAAGGACAACTTTCCACTACCCAACATCGACATGCTAGTCGACTCCACTGCTGCCTACGAGGTCCGTTCATTTGTGGATGGTTTTGCCGGGTACAATCAGATTCTCATGGCCGAGGAGGATCAACACAAGACTGCTTTCACAACACCGTGTGGCACCTTTTGCTACACAGTCATGCCATTTGGGTTAAGGAACGCTGGGGCTTCTTATCAAAGGGCCGTGACAGACTTGTTCCATGACATGATTCACAAGGAAATTGAGGTCTATGTGGACGACATGATCATTCATTCCAAAGGGACAGACGGTCAACACCTGATCGACCTCCGCAAGTTCTTTGAAAGACTGCGTCAACACAAGATGAGGCTTAACCCCGCAAAGTTCACTTTTGGGGTTATCCGAGGAAACGTTCTTGGCTACATGGTCACAGAAAAGGGGTATTGAAGCAGATCCCTCAAAAATCAAGGCAATCATTGACATGCCTCCTCCCAAGACACAGAAAGAAATCAAAGGTTTCATGGGCAGATTTCAGTACATCAGTCGGTTTGTGCACCAGCTTACTTCCATGTGTGAGCCAATCTTCAAGCTACTCAAGAAGAATGTGGCCCTAGAATGGACCGACGCTTGCCAAGAAGCTTTCGACCAAGTGAAGAATTACTTGACATGCACTCCAGTCTTGGTTCCACCTCACAAGGAGAAGCCCCTCTTGCTTTACCTCATGGTGAACGATGAAGCCCTAGGGGATATGCTAGCACAAGAGCAACGAGACTCCACAAAGGAGAATGCCATTTATTTTGTCAGTCGCCGATTTCAAGGAGGCGAAAAGAACTACTCTGTCTTAGAAAAGTCATGTGCATCACTGGTTTCGGTTACGCAAAAGCTCAAACATTACATGGAAGCCTTTCCGATCAAGCTAGTAGCAAAAGTGGACCCGCTCCGCTACATCTTCGAGAAGCCTTTTATGTCGACAAGGATAGCCAAATGGTACTTCATGCTCGCCGGCTATGATATCACTTACGTCACACTCAAATCCATCAGGGGGAAAGTGTTCAGTGATCAGCTTGCTGAATTTCCGTGTGACGAAGTGAAGGGGGAGGACTTACAGTTTCCCGATGAGCACTTGGTTTACACTATAACCGAGGAAAATAAGTGGCAGCTCTTTTTCGATTGCGCCACCAATAAACATGGTTATGGGATAGGAATGTTGCTTGTCGATCCAAAGGATATCTACACTCCAATTGCCATTCGTCTTGAATTCGAAGCTACCAACAACATTGCCAAGTATGAGGCATGCATAGCGGGGCTGGAAGCAGCTCTAGAAACAAATGTCACAGAATTAGAAGTATTCAGTGACTCCCTGCTCCTTATCAATCAAACATCGGGTAAATGGCGAATCCAAGACCCGACCCTCCAAAAGTATGGTCAACACCTCGAGGAATTAGTTGAACAGTTCCAAGACATCACGTTCACTTATTTGCCAAGGGACAAAAATCGCTTTGCCAATGCTTTGGCTACTATAGCCTCACTGGTTGAGATGCTCAAAGGAAAAATGGTGAAACCCTTTAAAATTTCAAGGAGGACCAGTCCGGCATACTGCATGAACATTGAGATCAATGAAGTCCAAGTTAACCCCCCGTGGTACACTGACATCATGAACTTTCTCAACAACGGCACCTTCCCTGACAATAGCAACGGGAAATCTCGAGTGGCACTATAGAAGCTAGCCGCCAGATATGTGTTGATTAGAAACCGAGTCTACAAGAGACATCATCAAGGGATCAATCTTTTATGTGCAAACGAGTCCGAAGCTTAAAAAATCATGCACGAAGTCCATGAAGGCTAGTGTGGACCCCACATGAATGGGATTATGTTATCCAAGAAGATACTTCGTATTGGCTACTATTGGACTACAATGGAAAGAGACTGCATTGAGAAAGTCAAGAAATGCGCCAAGTGCTAGTTCCATGCTAATCTACAACATGCTCCGCCTTCATAACTGTACAACATGACCACACCTTGGCCATTCTCTTGTTGGGGCATAGATATCATCGGCAAAGTCCATCCTACGGGGAGCAACGGACAGTCATTCATCCTTGTGGTCGTAGACTATTTCACAAAATGGGTCGAAGCACAAGCTTACTGAGTTCTCAACGCCAAGAAAGTGGCCGAACTCGTGAAGAACAACATTATGTGCCGATATGGTATCCCCCATGAGATCATCTCCGACAATGGCTCTCACTTCGAGAAAGAAATGGATGCACTTTTGGTTAACTATAAAATTACCAAGCACAAGTCATCCCCGTACCGCCCCCAAGCCAATGGAGCGGTTGAAGCAGCAAATAAGACAGTCGAAGTCATCATACGAAAAATGGCTTCAACGGGAAGGGATTGGCCCGAGAAATTACCGCTAGCAATGGGGGGCTACCGCACATCAATACGGTCAGCAACGGGAGAAACTCCTTACTCATTGGTTTACGGTTCTGAAGCCGTACTCCCGGTCGAACTCGAGGTTGGTCTTACTTGAGAACCAAGTCAACGAGGTCGATTGGATGCAAAGTCGATATGAGCAACTATCCCTACTCGATGGAAAGAGATTACGAGCGTTCGAACGCACAAGGGCTTACCAACAAAGAATGGCAAGAGCTTTCAACAAGAAGGTGAAGCCTCGAAATATCAAAGTGGGGGATTTGGTCCTAAGACAACATCCTCCCAATGCCATGAATCCCCTTGGGAAATGGGGACCTCGATGGATCGGTCCTTACATAGTCAAGAAGATACTAAGCGGCGGTGCAGTCCGACTCGTAGATTTGGATGGCGATCAATTGCCAAAGGAGGCCAACCTCGACAAGCTCAAGAAGTTCTACGCTTAACAAATAAAGACCATTAAAAAAAAACGCTCGCTAGGTTGAAAACCCGCAAGGGCGGCCTAGGCAAAAATTAGAGCACGTGCAAAAAATAAGCCCGCTAGATTGAAAACCCGAAAGGGCGGTCTAGGCAAAAAAAGGGTGCACAAAAAAAAATGGTCTTCATTTGTTTGAACTACGGAGACCTGAGCCTCTCTACAAGAGGAACGTAGGCAACCTTCGGGTGCGGTCTAAAACATAAATTATTACCCAATCAAGTCATAACAAAATGCAATGTTTATTCATCTCTTGAATTATTTTAATCACTACAACGGACGGTGTTGAGTAATAAAAGACATTAAAACATTAAAGCCTAACAAGTGGTCTATTAATTGCAATCTTGGAGTACTAGGAAAAATCTAATTTTCTCTTAGCCTTTGAAGGGCCACCCGAACGGCTCTCAATCCGATTCTTCTTGGGAGGCCTAGGAACACTAAGGCAGACCGGAACCTTCTGCGCAGCAACGCACCTCCGAGCATTGAAGCTATCCAAAGGGGTACCGAAAGGGTCAGCCAAAATATTGTGCGAATCAGCAGCAGCTTCCTTATACCGCAATGCACTGCTAGGCTCAAATTCTTTTCCTTACAACTCAGCGCGAAGCACGTCATCCCAAGTAATGCCGCGGTAAAGAGTGCCAAACAGATAGTCCAAATAACTCTCGGGAAGAAATATACTACCCCGGTAAAGGGGCAGAAGCCCACCGATGGCGGTCATCTCCCCAAGCTGACTGAAGTTATGCTAAAAAGTCCAGACCCATATACGAGACTGGACGAAACACCCCACTCCTAGGGAAGGGGATAATCTGTTGACGACCAAATTGCCTCAGAACCCGCTCCAGATAGTAAAATGAAGAGTCCCTCAAGCCAGTAAGACTACATGCTCAAAACCCGAGGTCCATTCCACAAAAGGACGAAGACCCCAAGAGGGAGGGCACCACTCAATGTCGGCCGATGCCCGAGAAGCAAAGAATTTTTTCCAACTATCCTCGGTCAAGTCTCGGATCAGCAATTTTCTCCTATGAACAGCAAAAGGAGACAGATCGCCATCTGGAGAATAAATCCTGAAATGCTCTCGAAGCCATATGGTCAATAGCAAGGGGCTTCCTCGACGCATCTCGCCTGTCCGATGCAGCTCATCAAGGTCATGCAGAGTTTCCCCCACTATAAGAGGAATTACGCTAAACTGTTGCTCTTTTGCCTGAAGACTATCTCAGCCAACTGTGCATCCGCTGTCCCGAAAGGTGCAACGAACAGAACCTCGCTGAAAAGGCAAACTGCCATGGCATTCCTCTTGAAGGACTGAACCGTCGGGTCCTCCGAATGCAAGCTGAAGAACATTGGAAACTCAGTTATATCTACCACGGTGCCATGCAACATATTCCTCACATCTCCGATGGGAAGATTCAACAAGTCAGACCATGAATCGATCACTCCACGATGATATTTGGGGACGGCAATTTGACCCGCCAGTGGCATACCAAGAATGGCACCAAAGTCATCAACAGTCGGCACCGTTTCATTTGCCGAAAAGTTGAAAGTGTGGTTGTCGCAATCCCAAAAGGCTGCAGCGGCCTTCAACAAATCCCAATCCGGCTTCAAAGTCCAAAGTGTAAAAAGAATTCGGAAACCAAAATCTTTTATGAAAGCTTTTTTGGGATGGGTCTTGAAAGAGTACACGAAGGTCTACAAATCCTTCTCATACTCACCAACAACCTACTCACCAACAACCTTGGCATCAAGGACAAAAGAATTGGAAGCCATGGAGAATGTTGATTACAAGCAAAATTGAGCAAAGAAAGAATGTTCAAGAATGGCAGAAATAGCTGTTGGGAGAATAGCCTCGAACAGAGGCTGATATTATAGCTGTTGGGGATCTTTTGGCCAGCAAATGTCAAACCCCGAAATTCGCTCCCCAGAAGCGTGCGCCTCCTGTCACCCACATGATCGGCGCGCGCATCCCATGGTCACTAGCAGAGGCGCCCGCCTCTCGTTCCAGAAACGCCTCAACTGGCCCTTGCCAGAAGAAGAAATCATGCAGAAACAAAGTCCAAGTGCTCCCAAAATCAACAGGAATTAACATTCTCCACCCTTGGTGACACAGTTGGACACACATTAATTTGGTCCGCCCCTAAGGCACGTCTAAATTAAAATTAGATAGAAACTTCCACTAAAAGTAGGTTGTGTCTTTCTTTTTAAATCGAGGTCAATCTCGACATTTTCCTCGCTAAAGGGAAAACATTCTTTTCGGCCCGCAGTCAACTGTGCCCGCTCCCCAGAAAAAGTCAACATCAAATGCAGCCACCAATAACAATTCGGTCCGCGGTGAGCCACTAAATTCGCCACTTCTTGAAGCAAAGCAACGGATTCACTAACGGATTCATTCAACGGATACACTAACGGATTTATCAACAAGAGTTCACTAACAGATTCATTTAAATGGATTCACTAACGGATTCGTCAACAAGGGTTCACTAACGGACTCATTCAACGGATTCACTAACGGATTCGTCAACAAGAGTTTACTAACGAGCTCATTCAAGAGTATTCACCAACGGATTCATCAAGCGGATTCACTAACGAATTCGTCAATAAGAGTTTACTAACGAGCTCATTCAAGAGGATTCACTAACGGATTCACCACCGTATGCGTCAATAAGGGGATTCACTAACGGATTCACCAAACGGATTCACTAACGGATTCATCAACAAGGGTTCACCAACGGAATCATCCAAAGGATTCACTAACGGATTCATCAAGCGGATTCACTAACGGATTCGTCATCAAGATGGTTACTAACAGACTCATGGATCCACTAACAGATTCATCCAACAGGTTCAACCGGCGGATTCAGAAACAAATCATGCCACCTCCTCTATCAACAAAAGCCGCTCACACAGGGAGCGCACCCCTATCTCTCGCAATTTTAAATTCCTACTTTTATCGAGTCTTTGCTTTTTCTTGGTGATGTCCTCGGCGGATGTCTTTTCTTTTGTCGGCGCGTTTTACTTCGCAATCCACGCCGCCGAGGGGCTCTGTAGACACCCCGCCTTGGACCGCTCACCCCGATTGCACGGTTGATTTTCTGTTTCTCCCTCTTTTAAGTGTTTTTTGTCAGTTTTTGTTACTTCCGTTAAGTTCCTGACTGACCCCGTTAAGTCCAGGGACTAAACTGAATAGCAGGGCTGACTTTCCAGTCCATTCTATCAAAAAAGCCATCTCTGAGTCGCGCGCCTCTGACCATAGGAGCCAGAAGCGCGCGCCTTCCACACCCAAGGTGAGAAGCGCGCGCCTTCCACACCCAAGGTGGGAAGTGCGCGCCTCTGGGCGTCAGTTACAGATTTCTGTCCAAGAATCTCTCCCTTGCTCATTTTACATGATTTTGCTCGGGAAAGATTTCTTGGTGACTGAGTTTTGGCACCAAAAACTTGTGTTTTACAACTATATAAACCCCTCTTCTCCACCATTGGAAAGGGGACTCTTTTTGGAAGAAAGAAAACTATACACAAAATATTCAAGGCATTTCAAAGGCAATTTCTCAAGAAATATTTGAAGTCACATTGAAGCATAGGTAAAAGACCATTCTCTTCCCTCTTCCCTACTTCATCTTTTTTCCTTCTCTTTTTATTTCATCAAAAGTGCAATCACCCAACATTTTGGGACATGACACCAAAGATTACTTCACTTCATTGAAGTTAGTCAAGAAGTTATCTCCCTACATTCTAAAAACCCCCTTTATAACCCCTTTTATCATCATCGAAGAATAGGAAGAACATTTTGATTATGTAGATTTTAAACAAGCAAGACCAACATTAGTTGGGCGAGATGGGTGTTTAAGTACTTCCCATCTCGTAATCAAACCCCCGAACCTCATAAACAAGAATTTCTGTTTTCGTAAATCAAACTTAGGCTACACATTAGGTTTTTCTTATGTTCCTCTAAAACATAGGTAGCGACTCTAAAACAAGTTACACATCCTAGGATAATCCATCTCTCTAGCCAAGCAGTGGGCTCTCCCCGGGGTATCTACACCTACCCATCTCCGGCGGACCCCACTCCTCCGTTTCCGGCGACCCCTCCCCTTCTCAAACCCAGTAACCCCTCCCCTTCTCAAACCCCGGTGACCCCACCCCTCCCTTAACTCCGGCGATCCTTTCCCAGAGTCGACGACGAAAATAGCGTCCTAGAAGCCGGAGGAACTTTTTTGTGCAGATCTGGTTGTTTTCCATCACCGGCATAAGTTTTTCGGCAAGACCTGGTTGTTTTTGTGCAGATTCGGTTGTTACTCTGATGATTGAACCGAGTTTGACTCTTTTTATTAGAGCCCTAGTGTTGATTGTTAGAGATCTTGGGAGCTTGAATGTTACATTGTCAATTGAGTGTGATTGTGCTTAGAATTGAACAATGAAGTGGAAAATTAGACTTGGTTGTTTTTCCATTCTTCCCTTTTTTCTTGAATTTTGATCTTTAATTTTGAGGATTTTGTATATTTGTGTTCTAAAGTTTTAATTTTGTATTGACTGGAACAATGAAGTGGAAAATTTGAATTTGATGTTTGATTTTGATTATGGTGGTAGTTTGGTGGCCATCACGGTAGGACAGTGGTGGCTATAGTGGTGAGGGGGTGTTATGCATGAATGGTGAATGTTTGGTGGGGTAGCCATGGTGGTTTCGTACTGTTGAAGAGAGAAAGTGAAAAATTTGACTATTCAAACTTTTAAAGATATGAACTTGTTTTGATAATAATTGTGAACTTGTTTTGGGAACAATTGTGAATTTGTTCGTGGAATCCCATAATTGTGAACTTGTTCTTGAAAAAAAATGTTTTTATTTTATAAATGTGAATTTGTTATTAAAAATTGTGAATTAGCAATTGTTTAAAAGACATTTTATGCAGAAATTATGAACTAACTAAAACAAATGTGAACTTCTTTTATTTGTTCTTAAAACAATTGTTTAAACACAACTGTGAGCTTGTTTTTAGAACTTGTTCTTAGGATAACTGCGAACTTGTTCTTGGAACAAGTGTGAACTTGTTTTTGGAAAACAATGACTTGTTCTTGAAAAAATTGTGAACTTGTTCTTGGGAAAATAGTGAAGTTCTTCTTGAAAAAACTGTGAGCTCGTTCTTGAAAAACTGTGTTTTTTTTTTTTTTGAAAAATTTGAATTTGTTGTTAGGAGTTGTTAATGTTCATGGAAAAAAAATGTGAAATTATTTTTATTATAAAAAATGATGAGTATTTTTTTTTTGAAAAAATTGTTCTTGGAATTTGTCCTGAGAACAACTGTGAACCTGTTCTTGGAACAAGTGTGAACTTGTTTTTGAAAAAAATGAGGAACTTGTTCTTGGAATTTGTTCTGGGAACAACTGTGAACTTGTTGTTAAACATCTGTGAACCTGTTCTTGGAACAAGCGTGAACTTGTTCTTGGAACAAGTGCGAACTTACAATTGCAAACTTGTTTTTGGAACAAGTGCGAACTTATTATTGGAACAATTGCGAACTTACAATTGCGATCTTACAATTGTGAACTTACAATTGTAAACTTTGTTCTTGAAAAAAATAGTTTTTTTATTTTTTTTGAAAAATGTGAATTTGTTTTTGGAATAACTGCAAACTTGTTCTGTAACAAGTGCGAACTTACAATTGCGAACTTGTTTTTGGAACAAGTGCGAACTTTTTTTTTGGAACAAGTGCGAACTTGTTATTAGAACAATTGCGAACTTACAATTGTGAACTTACAACTGTGAACTTGTTCGTGAAAAAAATAGTATTTTTATTTTTTTTGGAAAAATGTGAATTTGTTCTTGGAATAACTGTAAACTTGTTCTGTAACAAGTGCGAACTTACAATTGCGAACTTGTTTTTGGAACAAGTGCGAACTTGTTATTAGAACAATTGCGAACTTACAATTGTGAACTTACAACAGTGAACTTGTTCTTGAAAAAAAAATGGTCGCCGGAGGTGGTCGGCGGAAAACGGTCGCCGAAAAATGGTCGTCGGAGGTGGTCACCGGAGAATGGCCACCGGAAAGTGGTCGCCGGAAAATGGTGGCTGGAGGTGGCCGCCGGAAAATAGTCGCCGGAAAATGGTTGTCGGAAAATAGTCACCGGAGGTGGTTGCCTGAAAATGGTGGCCAGAGGTGGTCGCCAGAAAATGGCTGTCGGAAAATAGTCGCCGGAAAATGGTGGCCGGAGGTGGTCTCCGGAGAATGGTTGCCAGAAAATAGTCCCGGAGGTGTCGATGGAAAATGGCTGCCGGAAAATAGTCGCCGAAAAATGGTGGCCGGAGGTGGACGCCGGAAAATGGTCGCCGGAGGTGGACGCTGGAAAATGGTCGATGGAGGTGGTCGCCGGAAAATGGTCGCCGGAGATGGTTGGGATGGGTGGTCAAAAGTGGTCATGGTGGTTGGAGAGAAAAATGAAATGATGGAGGGAGTGGCATTAATGTAATTTTTCATTATTTATTAAGGGCATGAGTGTCTTTTTAATAACCCTTGGACTAGGTGGTAATATTATAAATTTCTTGTCCTAAGTGGTAATTTTCATTTGGTTGAGGAACTAAATGGTAGTTGCCCCATAAATGTAATGTTAGGGACTTAGATGTAAAAGTCAGTTAGTCTGTTAGAATTATTGTTAGTTTGTTACATAGTTTGTTAGAATAAGTGGATGAGTTAGTACATAACTCTATCCCAATATACTGTTCTGATAACAAGATCAATATACAAAAATACATTCTCTCCCTACCATGACTCTCTCTCTCTCTCTCACTCCCTCACGGATTCTGGCCACCACCACATGTGGTGGTCCGGTCACCATCTCCACCTCAATAAACCTCCTCCATATCTCCAATCCTATATCAATCAACTTCTTAACTTGATTTTTTTTTTTTTTTTTACCATTGTATTAAATTTATTCTGGTTCTTCTTTTATTCAGAATCTTCTCTATGTTGTACTACGAGTATTATAAATTTTATACTATTATTTTCTTGCATAAGTGTCATATTGTCATTTAACAAATAAATAATGGTATATTTCTAATTAAGAGAAATATGTAATAAATTTGTTATAGCACAATAATATATTAATAGATAAAATATATTTTTAAATTACTTGATAAATGATCTATAATACTGATAGAGATATTCCTTCAAAAAAAAGTTAAAAAAAAGAGATATTAATAATAGTCAACAGAATTGTTCATACATTTTTCATGTGAAACCAACTTAAGGGAGATACCATTTTTCCTCACTCCCCTTCTCTATTTTTTTTATTATTAACCAATAACCAGACGGTGGGTGTGGCTGTCAAAAATTCAGATTGATAGGAAAAAATGAATGGTGGCGGTGGGTGGTGGTAGAAGCAGGTGGTGGCCGGTGGTATTACTTAGATAACCAACCTAGTTAACATTATCTTTTAATTAGAACAATATTGAAAGGAAAAAAGAAATGTTCAGGGATGAAATAATATAAAAATAAAGTTTAGGGGTGAAAAATAATATTGTTTTCGTTAAGTTTTAATGGTCCTTACTAAATTGGGTTACATTTGCTATTAAATCATTTATACAATACAATGGTGACATTTGTAAATTTGAAACTCGTTTTAAACAAAACTTCCCCTTGTTTTAATTATTGCTTTAGTAAAGTTTGTTACTCTCTTATTTTACAATTACTCCCCACTCGCCCAGACTAAGGTTCTTACTTTCTTTTTTAGTTTATCTCAGACTAAAGTTGTTAGTTGCTTTATTACTTAAAATAAATAATGAGACCCACTTGTCATTCTCACAACATAAACTTTCTACCCACTTTCTCTCTCCTACTTTCTCCTACTTTACTTTTTTACTCACAATAATTATTTTTTTCTTAGTCTTTATATAAAGTCAAACTAAGAACCTAGGATGGAGGGGCGTACTTTATTTTGTTGGAAGGAAGAATAGATTGGACAAATATTCTACCCACTAAGTCACAAAACATAGAAAAGCCCCCATTCTCTTCTCCCCTTTTTTTCTCTCCGCGTCCTCAATTGTTTTTCTCGCCGAAAAATCCAATTCCTAATTCTTTAAATTTTTCAATTTTCAATATTTGCAATATCTCCTCCTCTCAAAGCATCTGCTCTTCTGATTTTTAGGTCTGCTGTCGAACACCACCATCCTCTCCAACGTAATCAAACCTCCCTTCTCTCTTTTTAAAGGTATCTTTCTTTACCTTTTTCTTGATTATCCCATTGGTATGTGTTGTAGCGTGTATTTGTTTGTTCCTTGTTTCTTTTCCGTATCTCGATCACTATCCAATCAAACCCATAATGTATTTCTTCTCAATCGATTGTTTTTTTTTTTTTTTTTTTTTCAAGATTTTTTTTTTTTAAAAAATATTTTCATTTTTTTTTGAGGAGAAATAACGTTCAATTCATTTTTTCATCTTCATTCTGAAGAGATGGTTACCTTGTTATTGCGGCTCACTGTCTTGGATGGTGTATATTGGATAAACTGGGGAAAGATTATTAATCAATTGGTAAAATTGAAGTGTTGTATGTCCTACTTGCTAACAATTTAATGCCAAGAGTTGGAGTTGTGATGATAAGTTTGTTACTTGTGTTCATGTTGTTACTTTGGGCTTCTAATGAGCACAAGTGTGAGTTTTTATCGATAAGAAGAAAGACAATGCTGCATTCATGTAGTGATTTTTGGGTCGCTGCAAAGATATGGTGAACATTTGCTATATGTTTGCTCAAAGGAGAATTTTTTGATCTATTGTCTGTATTTAACGTTTCATCACCCGTTTTGCTTCATTTTTGCAGGTCCGTAAGTGTGTCTGATTTGTTGTTCAAGGACATAACATAAACAAGCAGTCGAGTTCTTGTTTCCCATAAAGAGAGAGAGAGAGGGTACACGCAGAGTTATTTCAACTTCTGCGTGGTTAGGGTCCTCTCTCACTGTCTTGTTTATTTCACATACTCAATGATGATAAAATTGGTTTTGTAACGCATATGGTCGCTGGAGTTGGGGACTGGTGTTGAAATTGTGATTGAAAACGAGAATTTAAGTTGACTAAAACAAAATTAAGGTTGACATCATGGGTGCCGTCTGTTGTTGTTTGCGCGAAGAGTGTGAAGATTATGCTAACCCAAACAGTTCAATTTATAGGAACTGCATTTGCCTCCGTTGCTTTCTTCAGAATTTCTTACATGTGGTGTACTCCATTTACTCCCCTTTTCTTTTTATTCTCACCTTATTTTTTATCGATAGTTTCTAACTTTTTTTTTTTTTTTTTTATTATTATTATTCTTCTTTCCTTGAATAGTATACCTCAATATTCCCACGAGGTGAAGAAAATGCTGCCCTTTCTTCCATTCAGGGGACTGCATCTTTCAGTTCTGCAGCATCACTTGATAACTCTTTATCTGATATGTACCGTTCTCCTCCAAGACCATTGCCTTATGATGCTGATCCTAGATATTACCGCTTGCAGCGGGATGGACTGGTCTCTAGACGTGAAAAAGGCTCAAGTCATTCGCAGGAGGAATCTGAACCGTTGGAAGAAGTGATATTGATTCCGATTTAGAGCCTTTATGTACTGGAAGCAAATGGGGCGAGTCAACTTGTGAAGCTGGAATGAAGGAATCCCATATGAAATCTTCAATGAGGCTCTCAGGGGCAAAAGTGACAAACACATTTGCACATATATATTCCTACTCGTCTTCAGAAGATGAAGATGTCTGCCCAACGTGTCTTGATGGTAACATTTAGTTTTGATCATTTAATTTTGTTCCGTGGACCATGAAATAATTTTTCTATTGTCTTTACATATTTTTGGAATACAGAATATACTACCGAAAACCCAAGATTATTACAAAGTGCTCTCACCATTTCCACCTTGGTTGTATATATGAGTGGATGGAGAGAGTGACAACTGCCCTGTTTGTGGCAAGGTAATACTTAAGTTTATTCCTTATGTGAAGTTCTATTCTTAAGCTTTTTGATATGCCTGTTCATTGATTTGCTTTAGCTTTTTCCTGTTGGTCTAGTTCCAAATCTATCTTTCTCTCTCTCCCCCACCCCCACCCCCACCCCCGGGATACTATGATCATCAGTTGTTTGAACTGGAAAGGGAGATTTCATTGTTGTTTCACGATCAACTCTTTCTGAAGATTATTAGATTTGTGATGTCGAACTTTCTTTCCATATGAGATCATTATGTTCCGACTGTTTTGCTAATAATAGCTCTCACCCGTTTAGTTGTTTTCTAATTTTATTGAGGATTTATAATGACAAAGATTTTTGTTCGAAAAGGAAGGGCTAGATCAATTGTTAAACACACCCCATTTCAGAATTTCCAATTTCCCTACTTTTGCTTTCACAGAATAGGTGGACTTTCATACATAACATCTGGTTAACCCCTGTGAGCAGGTCTATGTTGGTCATTGTACAATTCCACAGAAACAATAAAAATTTATCTAATGGACTTTCTTACTTGGGTTTTGTTGGGATTAACCGTGTCCATTTAGTTATATTTCGTAAGTAGTAGTTTCCTTTTTGGGTGTCCCATTAGTAAGTCCCCTTTCCAAAAATGTTCAAATTTTATTATTTTTCTATTCTCCCTACCTTACTTGTCATACTCACACACTTAATTTTGGGTCCCACTTGTAAATCCCACTCAACTTATCATGCTCACAACCACTTTCCACTCACATTACTTTTGAATATATATATACTCCTTCCTTAATTCAAATGCATTCGCAAAATGGTGCAAGGTATTTTGGGACGGAGGGAGGACTCTATATCAAATAATATTTCATTCATAATATTTTCACCATATCCAAACCTTGTTTCATTAGAATAATTTAATGGTAATCACTCGTGATACTTTGTTTCTGTCATGCATTCATTTGTGTTGCTCCACTATTGTTGCAGAATATAGAGCTCACTTTTGATCGTGAGTAGTGAATGGGCAAACTGGCGATCCTTTTAGATTCTTTAAGAATTTTTCGTATATAACACCTAATGAATTCTGCTTATCTGCAAGTATAGCATTGCTCTGTCTTTGCCCTGCTTTCTCTTGTCATCCTTTGCCTCCTAAGATGTGTGCAAAAGGTCCACCTTTGCACGTTTGGGTTTGTGAACACCGGATTCTTTTTACAATTTCCTATGTACTTCTCTAACTCCAACATAAAACTCTTTCTCCCTCTATGCCCATATTTAAAGCAGAAATAGTGTTACTCCCTCCGTCTCAAAATGATAGTCCCATTTCTCCATTTTGTTTGTCTCACAAGTCCCATCTTCAAAACTAAGGCTTCAACATCACCGAATTTTCCAAAATTTATAAGGGTTAATTGCAATTTGGTTCCTGACTTTTTCAAAAATTTGCATGTTGATGCTGTGTTTTCGGTTTCGCCAATTGGTATACTCACTTTGTCATTTTGTTGCAATCCGACTACAAAAGTAACTGGTGTGTGTAGTTTTTAAACAGATTTTATGTCATATGACTAGCACATGACGATTTAAGATGTTTGTGAAGCTATACACATATCCGATTATATGATTCTTTTTTTTAAAAAAAAAATCTAATATTTAAATCTACAACTATATTTTTTGAGACAATTTTTTGGTGAACTAATTATATTATATTAGTTTGTAATTTAAATAAATGAAAATATTTAAAAAGTAGAGGACACGGGAAAAATAATCT
The DNA here is from genome assembly GCA_026119855.1 of Campanula takesimana. NCBI lineage: Eukaryota > Viridiplantae > Streptophyta > Magnoliopsida > Asterales > Campanulaceae > Campanula > Campanula takesimana. The sequence goes on from JAOWBW010000256.1 coordinate 1,347,882, forward strand.
GAAAAAATACTACTTCACCCTGATATATCTTCTTTCCTAATGTGTGCTTCCTCTACCCCACCTGCCGCCATGTTCCCACATCACCCCTTCCACATGCACTCTTCCCCCGATTCATCATTTTCATCCTCTCCCTTTTTT
>JAOWBW010000256.1:1348119-1380619 GCA_026119855.1 Campanula takesimana
TGACAAAATCGGTTCGTCATGCGGAACGGTATTTATAACTATGCCTGAAACTGAAAATAAATTTAATTCTAAAGTCAGTAGTGGTTTTTGGAGAATAAACCCACTATTATTTATGTAATGTAATGATTTTTTCATTTGTAATTTTTTACTGTTTTATTTTTTTTTATATAATTTATGCTTAAATTTGCATAAACATGCTAGTGAAGCAGTTATTCACATCTTTAAAAAATTTAAATAATCAAATGCTAATGTAGCAAGTATTTATTACAAATTAATCAATTAAATGTGAAATTATTTTAATGAAATTATTTTGAGGCGGAAGAAGTATAATACTCCCTCTTCCCAAAATAATCTTCACGTTTGACTATTCAAACTTTTTAAAGATATGAACACTTGTTTCACTAGCCAAGTTGTGTTTATACATATTTAAACCTAATTGTAAAAGAAGTTATTAACAAATCAATATGATATTTATTATGTGACGGAGAGAGTATTAAACTAGATAATTAGTCGCAAATGTAAACTTACCAAAGTTATTTGGCACCATATATTTAAATTAATTATTTTAAACCACCAACCATAGCATGGATTGGATTAGAAGTTAATGGAACTACTATAATATTTCATGGTGACGGAAATTAGTTTGTACAAAGTCATTTTCAAATAAGTCAACCCAAAGTGGAAGGAGTAAATCACCCAAGCCCCAGTTCACTGGCCATCAAACTGATCTTAATCACATGCATTGTCCACTAGGTTTCTTTTCCAATGTTTAATGTCAGAATAAAGTTTAAAACCCTGAATTTCCACGTTTGATTTTTATATATTTTCTCGAACGTGTTAAGTTATAAACTCTCTTGTGTATTATTTACTCTAAAAAAAATAAAAAATAAAAATTAAAAAATAAAAATCAAACAATTATAGAAACACCATGATGTGACGGATTGTGTACTATCTATTTTTCCTATATTTTCATGCGTATAGTGTTGGAACAATTATAATCCCCTGATGCCTAACTCATATTTAGAAGAAAAATGAGGAAAAGATGAAGCGGAAGGCATGTAATAAATGTATACTTGTTGAATCCATCTTGATGTCTTGAAGGGAATAATAAATGAAGTAGAAGACAATGTAGGGAGATGATCTTCTAAATGAAAGTGTCTCTTAGTCTCTCAAAAGTTCTTTCAATAATGAAGAGATAATTTAGATGAGAGAAAGTAAGACAAGTATGTTTTAGAGCTTGATGAAGAGGCCTTTAAATAGTAAACATGGTGACACTTCAAATAGGGACCATACCTATTCATTTCTAAAGCAATGTTGATTTACCATCTTGCCCATCAAAGATAGATAAATACATTTCATGGATTCTACACATTGACTATTTTGACCATATTTTATATTAATGTCATAGTCATGATTTTATTTATGGAAGGTACCTATTAACTTGTGTTGCAAGCCACAATGATCTAACAATCTCCCACTTGGGTTGCAAAACAAATTTCTTCCTTTAAATCACAAGTATAACATAAATGACAACCCAAATGTGCACTTTGTTATCACTTATAACAATCTCGTCCATTAGCCATACTAATATAGAACTAAAGGGGCAGTCGTTGTAATTGATTCGCAACTAAACCCACTATAATTACATATACTAATTCAACTAAAGACATAGATCAAAAGTATGGATGTGTAGCATGGATCTTAATGAATATATACATATTCTTCCAACTAGTCCAACTTAACCAAATGAGATCAAACTTTAAATAATAATAGAACAATAAAATTGAAGAAAACAACACAAACTCCCACTATATTAAATGTTATCAAAAATTTGTTACACCCATATGAGCAACATGCTCGTGAAACAATAAAGGTGATAACGCCTTAGTAAACGGATCCGCTAACATAGAGTTTGTACCAATAAGTTGTATTTCTATTTGTTCATTTTGTACCCTCTCTCTTACAACAAGAAATTTAATGTCAATGTGTTTAGACTTTGACGAGCTCTTGTTAATGTTGGAGTACAAGACCACCGCCCTATTGTCACAATATAGCTTAATAGGTCTTTCGACGCTATCGACAATACGCAGTCCTTCAGTGAATTTACGCAGCCATATAGCTTGATTGGATGCCTCGAAACAAGCAACAAACTCGGCTTCCATGGTGGAGGAAGTAACGAGTGTCTGCTTGACACTTCTCCAAGAAATGGCTCCACCGGCTAATGTGAAGACATAACCAGACGTTGATTTACGGCTGTCTTGGCATCCAGCAAAGTCGGAATCGGAATACCCAACGATCTCAAGATGATCCGACTTTGAATATGTAAGCACGTAGTCCTTGGTGTTTTGTAAATACCGCATCACTCTTTTGGCTGCGACACAATGTTCTCTCCCCGGATTGCTTTGGTATCGACCAAGCATTCCAACAATAAAAGCTAAGTCTGGACGAGTACAGACTTGAGCATACATTAAGCTTCCTACTGCTGATGCGTAAGGGATGTTTTCCATATACTTGGTTTCAAAATTGTTTTTGGGACATTGATTGAGACTGAATTTATCTCTTTTAGAGACAGGGGTGTCATGTGGTTTACAGTTTTGCTTGCTAAACCTTTGTAATACCTTCTCTATATAGGCCTTTTGTGATAATCCTAAAGTACCTCGTGAGCGATCACGGTGTATTTAGATTCCTAATACAAAAGATGCCTCACCAAGATCTTTCATTTCAAATTTGTTTGAAAGAAATTTCTTAGTTTCTTTTAGAAGGTTTATATCATTACTAGCTAGCAAATATCATCCACATATAAGACTAAGAATATAAACTTACTCCCACTGAACTTATGGTATATACAATCTTCACCAATATTCATTTCAAAGCCAAATGAAAGAATTACTTGGTTAAATTTGAGATACCATTGACGGGAAGCTTGCTTGAGCCCATAAATGGATTTCTTAAGTTTACAAACTAAATGATTAGTTTGTTCAAATCATCCACCATTTCTGGTTTCTTCATATAGATGGTTTCCTCAATGTCTCCATTGAGAAAAGCTATCTTTATATCCATTTGATTAAACTCAAGATCATATATGCCATATGTGCCATAATGATCTAAAAGAGTTTTTTTTTTTTTTTTTTTTTGGAAGATACCGGAAAAAGTGTTTTCTTTATAATTAATGTCTCCCTTTTGAGGAAAATCTTTAACAACTAGATGGGCTTTATATCTTTCCATATTACCTTGTGATTCCTTTTGGTCTTTAAAGACCTATAATAGGTTTCACATCTTTAGGTAATGGGACAAGATCCCAAACGTTGTTATCTTTATAGATTTTAACTCTTCATTTATGACATTAATTCACTATATGAGAATTAGGACTATTAATGGTTTCATGAGAGGCTCATCTCCCACTTAACCTAAGTGTCCTTTATTCTCGGCAATATACACTTTATAATCATCCGGATTTGCACTATCTTCTTACTCTATTGGATCTCCTAAAGGGCACCGGTTCTACCTCATTTTGAGGTTGTTGAATTTCATCCTTATGATCAACATTTTCATATTGTTCAATATTTATAGAGAAATCTTTATTTTGAATTGTATGTTCTTCTTGAATATCAAGTACAAAACATGATATCCAATTGGAACTTAAGGAAAGAGGTATAAAATGGATGCCTCTTCCTTTTCAAATTCAAAAATATTACTTCTAATCTCCAACTAAATTCAACATCCTCAAAGAACCTAGCAATTCTCGTTTCAAAATGTTCTAGTTTTCGGGTTGTAAAATATATAGCCCCTAGATCTCTTGGCAACCCCACAAATAACTACTAACCATCTTATGTCCAATTTGCCTTTAGCAGTAATCACGGATGAAGTAATAAGTAAATCTGTTGGGTTTTTGAGAACAAAAGAATGAAAAACAAAACATAAATAAGAAACTACATTATGAATAAATGATTAATTATATCAACGAAATCCATCAACAAGGTAATTAACATGACATCAAAACTAATCTTTGGATTGCGAATTGACTCATAAATAATTGCCTTAGATGACAAGTAATTTGAACAATATTTGATTAAATGCTCAATCTTCCTTTGGGTAGTCTTAAGCATTTAATAAAATAAATTAATGTTCATTTTATTTGTCATCACATGAATGCCCAAGTTTAGTCAAATGTCAAGATCTTCTTTGAAAATTCATGTCATTCACATATTAACTTACACATTCAACACTTTAACAATTTTGGGTTTAAATAACTTAATCACTTAGGCGATAATATTATTTAAACAATAAATAAAATTGTTTAAGCATATAATTAATCAAGACTTTTTAAGGTTTGAAAAATGTATGTTTTGTTCAAAAGGAAAAACAAAGTAGTGCAGAAACATAAAAAATTCCAAAACCTGTGAATAGTGTCTGCTCGGCCGAGCATAGAGAAGTGCACGGCCGAGCACCATATTTACAGAAACCATAATTTTGGCCAATTAGTGCATGGCCGCGCAAAATGAAAGACACGGCCGAGCAATCCTGGTGGTCCGCCCGGGCAACTCCTAAGACCCGACCGGATTGTAGCATGAGGTTTGACCGGGCTAAACCTAAGACTCGGCCGGACCATGCTGGTTCAATACCCACCGTTTCAAAACCCTAATGGGTCCGACCGGACCAAATACATTACCCGCCCGGACCACCCACTTTTCTGTAGCACCGATTCAAGAATTTCAAGTGCTCAGCCGAGCAAACACAAGACACGGCCGAGCATAAGATTTTTCTGCATTCTGAATTTTGTTTAATTATTCCCAAAAGCCAAACGAATTGCAAGTAGATCCACATGGTATGTAATTAAAACATAAAACCACGTTATATGGGGATAATCTTGCCTAAAAATAATGGAATCAAGTGAGTAGATCCACATGGTATGTACTTAAAACATAAAACATGTTATGAAGGGATAATCTTACTTGAACCATTTTTAATGAACAAAACTTTTCAAACCATTTTCTTTAATTCATATGATGATTATCAGCACTCTATAAATGAATTAGAGTCTCTAATCAACATTATAACTTTATGATTCAACATGAAGAATGAATCAAAATTTAAAGCGTTTAAAGGCTTTCTTTAAAAACTCAACTCAAACTAAAAATGAGCGGGCTCTGATACCAATTGTTGGAACAATTATAATCCCCTGATGCATAACTCATATTTAGAAGAAGAATGAGGAAAAGATGAAGCGGAAGCATGTAATATGTATACCTGTTGAATCCATCTTGATGTCTTGAAGGGAGAATAAGAATGAAGTAGAAGACAATGTAGGGAGATGATCTTCTAAATAAAAGTGTCTCTTAGTCTCTCAAAAGTTCTTTCAATAATGAAGAGATAATTTAGATGAGAGAAAGTAAGAATCAAGTATGTTTTTAGGGTTGATGGAGAGGCCTTTAAATTGTAAACATGGTGACACTTCAAATAGGGACCATACCTATTCATTTCTAAAGCAATGTTGATTTACCATCTTGCCCATCAAAGATAGATAAATAACATTTCAGGGATTCTACACATTGACTATTTTGACAATAATTTATATTAATGTCATAGTCATGATTTTATTTATGGAAGGTGCCTATTAACTTGTGTTGCAAGCCATAATGATCTAACATATAGCGCTTTATTTTGATGTACTTTAGAATAATTTTGATGTATTTGGTACAATTATGTAATGGTTAGGCTTTATTGTAATCCGGGGTTAGTTTAGTATTTTTACATTTTATCCGATGTGATATTCATGAACTTGAAAGTGAGGACCGAAACTGTCAAGAAAAGCTAAGGTCAAGGTTCAATCAAAGTCAAACTGAAAGACGGAGGAGCAAGTCAACCCTTGCATGTGAAGAAATGCTGAAAATCTGAAGTTTATACTGAGCACGACTCCTGCCATATAGAACGCGTCGGGCCAGATGTAGAGCCCACGCCTCGAACCTCAAAAGATCCGCGCTCGGTTTCTCATAATGGTTACTGTTGGGTATGCCCACACATATCTCAGTTTTTAATGTAATAGGATTTTATTAGATTGATTGTCATCACCTAAGTTTTATTTCATGGACTTTAGACCCACATGTAAGAAGTATTTATACTTCATTTTTTAAGTTGTCCATTGTTATAGAATAGGCTTAGAAATAGGGCAAGAAGATCAAGTTTCAAGAAAAATCACTCAGTGAGTTTGAGCCACGCTTATGCGCCTCCTGCGCCACGCGCCACGCGCCTTCTACATTCGCGCCTTGCGCCATTTAGAGCGCGCGCATAAGGATTTCTTCATAAGCTATGTTACGCGCCTCTGTGCCCCTTGATTTAAGCGCACGCTTACTGTGCGCCTCTTGGCTCAATGCGCCTGTTGGCTCAAATGCGCCTCAAAGTGTTTATTCAAACTCAATGATTTATTGAAGACTCGAAGACTTGAAGAGAATTCAAATTACGCCAATGATCCAATGGTGGTTAAAAGATGCATATGCGCCTAATCTGTTGACACATGTCCATAACGGTCACATTTATGTTGAGTGTCAAAATGGGCATAATATATGCATGCTCCAATCAACGAGCGACAGCTCATCTTATCCACAAGGATTTCCAACGGCTAGTTTTTTGAAGTTCACTATAAATACCCCATAACTTCAACATTTTGAAGTTGCTGAGTTTTGCTAAGAATTTCAAGAATTTCTCTCTCAAAGCATTTGTTGAAGATTTGAAGATTGCCTTCGTTTTTCCAGATTTCCTCAAGAACATCTTCATACCTTCATCCTTAGCCCAGATCTTCAAGCTATAACACTTTAGATTCATTGTGCTCTAAATCATAAAGATCTAAAGAGCCTTGATACTAAACACACACGCACCTCTTTAGTTTGATCATTTAGATCCATCTTTTAGAGATACACCGGTTATTATTTTGGATTTGTTCATTCATAGAATATTAGATCTTGAGTTAGTGTAGGAGCTCAAAGTTGTAATTTGTAACACTCACTCATTATATAAGATCTCCATTAGAAATCCAAGACTAACCATCTTGGTAGAGGACGTAGATCTTTCATTGATCGAACCTCTCCAAATAGCTTGTGTTATTATCTTGTCGTTTCTTTCAAGTTATTATTTTCACTCACTATTTGCTTGTTTACTCATTGTAGATTGATTGAACTGAATTGTGTTGTGTTGTTATATCATTTGCCTTAGTTCTTTATTTCAACCACTTTGAGCCAAAATACTTAGAGTGTGTGTGCGCCCCTTTATCACACTTTGCGCCTATTTTTCATTACTAAATCCGCTGTGCATTTCACTCACTCACTTAGGCGCATTTCATAACGCTTACTTGATAAAGTGCGCATTTGCAATTGAGTTTTTCAAGGGTACGAAAAGAATTTTAAAACAGCTATTCACCCCCCCTCTAGCTATTTTCATACCCTTGTTGCCCTTTGGGACCAACAAGTGGTATCAGAGCTTACACCTTTATAAAACATTTTTCGTTTTTCAAGCTTAACAGCTTGGGTGCCGATTCTATATGGCAAACTCAAAACCTATGGCAACTGCAAACTACACTCACGTTCCGGTCTTTGATGAAGATCATTTTGACGTGTGGAAATTCAGCATATTGACTTGTTGGTGTTGGTGCCCTAGGCACGTTTGTTAAACGTTGTATAAGTTATCATTTTATTCATAATGATAAAGAGATAATAAGATTATTATTATGGCTCGTGTTTGCTTATAATAATCTCCGTCCCTAGAGCTTGTTAAGCACTAGTATAAAGGCTAAATGATCATGGGATGATCATGTTAGATTTATGGGTACTTGTTTGGAACAAGGTACTGGACATGACCCGCGGTATGAGATTTATGTCATGGTCGATGTCATATATAAATCTCATATTAGTTATGTCATTTGAATCCTTGGACATGAAGTTATTATAGTCTTCCACTTGATGAACATTATGTTTGACATATTCAAACGCTGCCTTAACACGGTAGTTATAAAGGGTATGATTGGCATGATTGGATTCACGTAGGGAAGAATAATAAGCCAAATGGATTTGTCCCTCTTCGGAGAGATGTCAAGCTTGGGCCCCTCGAAGGAATGATGTAGATGAAATGTTTGGCCAAACTCAAATGGATTGATTGGATCAATGTCATTTGGATTTCAACATATTCGGAATCGAGAAAGTATTGAACAATACAAGTTGACTTGTTGACCATGACTTGTGTTCAATGACATCGTGGACAAAGGGATTATGACATGTTCTAAAAGGAATGCGAACTTGTATCTAGTTATGCTATTTGGGTAGGTATGACGGTTTGCTAGAACCTAATCATATCTTATGGTTTCATGTTTGAACCCATTGCCAACTTAGTATAATCCTAGAGGGTCACACACAATAGAACGAATCCTAAATAAGGACTATATTGGAAATTTGGAAAAATTGGATTTTTCTGGGCCTTTGGGCGACCGCACAAATGGGCTGGGCGACCGCACAAGAAATTGGGCGGCCGCACACCTCAGTTTGGGCGGCCGCACAGTACTGTCGGGGACAGATTCCTAATTTGATTCGGAAAGGAATTTTGACGGGTTTAGACACAAGTTTCCTATTTGGAATAGGTCTAACTTGTATATAAACATCAAAATTCGGCCAAGAACAGAACCTAAGCTTTTGTGCAAGTCTCCAAAGAGTTTGAGAGAGTTTATTTTGTTCTAAGAAATCCTAGATTGAAGAACAAAATTATACACAAAGAAAATTCCATATAGTTCATATTAATTATGAAAACGTGTTTCATAATTCGGTCTAGCAACCAAGATCAAGTGTTCTTGATATTCGTTCGTGGTGTGGATACCGCTAGAGGGTGAAACTTATCATCTTCATAAAGTTCGTGATTCTTGCTTTGTTCGTGATCAAGATTTCAAGCCTCCATCGAATTCAAGGTTGCAAAATCAAAGGCATCAAGGGTTAGTATTCTAGTATTCATATTGTTGTATTTGACTTAATCATATGAATGGATCTATGGGCTTTGGGTTTCATTAAATTTTAAATGCTTAATTCCGCTGCGCATGTGACTACGAAATCCAACAGTGGTATCAGAGCCCCGTTCATGTTGATTATTTCAATACTAGATCATGTTGTGTGTATATAAATTGTTTATGTGCCAAGCATGATATGAATATTGGATTATATGATGTTTATGTGTTATGTGATTTTATGTGGTTTATTGTTTTACAACTTTAATCGCACGATTCAATCGCAATAAATATTATGATGGATTCTGAATTGTTTGATTATTAATTCTGATTGGATCATGGTCTTAATAATCGGGGAAAGACAATTTTGAGACAAATTTTCGAACTTCAAAATTCCTTCTGATGCGTTTGGGCGACCGCACAAATCTCCCTGGGCGGGCACATGTTTGGGCGACCGCACAGGAGAGTTTGGGCGGCCGCACAGTTCACTGATTCTGTTCTGATTTTGGTTAAAATTGGAATTTGGAATTTTCGAGAGGTCCAACCGAACCAGTAACAAAACCAGACCAGACTTGCTGATCTGGAATGGGCTTTGGGTAGTTGGTTTGAGTGTGGATCTTGGGGTTTGATTTTCCTATTTGTTTTAGTCTTGTGATTCCTAGATTGGTTCAAGTTTTGGATGGCTAATCTGCGTCATCAAGATTGTGTTTCCCAAAATTGATCGCAATCAAAGTTTCAAAGATAAAACGAAGTTAGAATTATGAAGAGTTCATAATTGCTAAAATTGAGAAACAAAGTTCTTGATTCAAAGTTTGGAGATCCATGTGGAATTGTGAATGCAATTGGCCTACGTTCATCGAGACCATCTATTGCTTAGTTTCGGCCACATGGACTACTTTCTTTGTCTCTTGAATTAGTGCGGGATTGTGGTTGCTTAATGGCTTAGTTCGACGCACTTCTTGTTGTCTTGATTTTGGAAATAACGACCAAAGTTGAAAAGGTCTCATCCTCATAATTATAGAGAAACTAATGACACATAAATATTGTGCTTAAATTAATGGAGATTAATTTAGTGGCTAAACTTGATGCGTAACATGTTTATCTTATGTGCTCATAAATGTGTTGAATGCTATATGTAATGAACCTTCAAAGAAAGTTTTAAGTCCTCTTGCCACGCCATGATTAAAACACTTGTTTGTGCAAGGGTATTTTCATGTGGGCTCGCCAAAGCGAGGTGCATTGATTTTACTTTTGTATGAGCAAGATGAGTGAATAAGAGTTTCCTATGCGTTTAAAATGGTTGGACTTAATTAGGCGTCAAAACAGTTTTGGGCCTAGGCAAAAATGAGATTAAACATGCTTTCGAAATTGGATCCCTAAGAATCATATGAGATATGATTGACAAGAAATTGTCTACCTAATTAATTTGATTTTGAGCGGTGCGCCATAGCGTACTTGAAATTAAATTAAAGTTGGATCTTAGCCCAATTTAAAAGAATCTCAGAAAAGGATCTAAGAGTCATATTGGATATGATTGACAGGGTTGTCTACCTAATTAATTTGATTTTGTGTAATCCGCCATAGCGGACTTAAAATTAAATTAAAGTTGGATCTTAGCCCATTTAAATTATATTATACATTGGATGTATAAGAAGGTTATATAATTTAGTGGGAGTGTTTTTGGAAAATACATTATTTATCTCTTTAATGAGATTGGTACTTGAAAAATTTTGGAAATTTTGCATAAGTTGTAGATGACAACTAAAATCATTGCGAGTAATCCTTGATAAGGATAAGCTTCAAAAGAATGATACAAACTCCATGGGTTGGATCCTGAGCCTAAGAATAGTTCTAAGGCAAGAATATGGGTTGTACATTCTTAGTGGGCCTATTCCTAAAGAACCTAATGCCGGAGTAGACGATCACAAGAATCATGATTATGATTCTAGGAATGTGAGTTGTCTTATGCTCACGATTATGTGCTCTTAAACTCCACCAAAGTTTGGAACTTGTGGAAGCCTATTAGATAGGCGTGGAGTTGAGTTACATGTTTCAAAGAGCAATCTAAGCAAGAGAGGTATAAAACCATTATTGCATTCACTTCTTGCAAAAGGAGTAAAGGGCAATAAGTGGAACCTCACACGCTTAAGATAATGACTACGTAGAGTATCTTGAGAAACTTGGGAGTCCAATTGGATTGGAGCTAGCCATGGATCTTATTCTTGATTCATTGCCTAAGAGTTATAATCACTTTGTGATGGACTATAACATGCTTAGAATGAATAAGAATTTCTTCGAGTTGCATTAACATGCTGAAAAACTGCGAAGATGAAGATATTGGAGAATGGTTCTCGAGAGCTCATGGTTCATAAGGAAAAGGGCCAAGTGCCAAAAGAAAGGTAAGACAAGAGTTGTCAAACCTAAAAGAAATAATTATGGTTAAAATAATAACTCTAATTGATGAAATTTGGTAAAAATGGCAATTGGATTGACCATTTAGAATTATAGTCAAAATTCTGGATGATCAATAAAAGGAATGGTAGTGGGACTACCACTTGAGAATTTTATGTTATAAATTATTCTTTCTAAATTTAATTATTGGGTATTGGATACCGGAATAATTAGTAAAATGAAAGACTACTTATAGTAAAGTTTTATCTACAAACGGTAATGATGCAATGGTTGCAACATTGTTTGTAGAACACTTGTAAAGTGACTTTACTGATGAAGTAGAAAACATTATTTTGTTAAAAGATAATGAAGGATATTAATTTCTTGTTTGGAATAAGAAAAGTGCTTTATTTATTATGATTTACTTCATTGTGTTATCATATAAATAAATCTTATATCCTAAATCTTGAAGAACAAAGTAATAAAGGCTATAACATAAATAATTAAAATTCTTTATGCATTATTGTTTTGATCAAATAAATAAAAGATGCATATCTAAAATTCCATGGGACGGAGTTTTAAGTCATATGATTTGGAATCACATGATTTATGCAAATCTTATTTACTTGGACCAAGACATCCTTTACTATGATTGGTAAAAGGCTAATATCTTAATTGACCTAATACATTTTGATGTGTATGGTGCATTAAGAAGCAATGCTGAAAGAATTTTTTTTATTATACTTGGTAAAACTATTCAAAGACTCTGATTGGATCATGATGACGAATAATTGAACCAAGAATTTGACAGTCATCATTAAAGTTGTGAAATGGTTTCACAAATTAACTTCATTAGGAACATCATTTTAAATGATGTGTCTGCATGAAAGTACAATAACCTTATTGGATATGGTTCATTAGATGATAAAGTCAAATTGATCTTCCATTATTAATTTTGGGGTTATGTATTACAAACCGCTATAACTACACTAATTTGAGTTCCATCAGAAAGGGTTAAATGGTGAAAGAAAACTCGGTTTGTCTTTCATAAAGATTTAAGATGGTGAGACCTTTTTGAAAGGAGTTGTCTGGGACACACTCACATTTAAATCTAATAAATATATTTTCATGGGATATCCAAAGGAAACTTGAGGATAATAATTTTACTCATAAGAAACAAATGGTTTGTTAATTATGATGATACTTTTCTAAATAAATGGTTTATCTCTAAAAGAATCAGTGGGAGTAAAATGTATCTCGAATGGTTCGAGACCTAGAAAATATATTTTAACCTAAGATGGAAGTTGAACAAGTTTTCACAAGGAGTTGTGAAAAGTCCGTTCAAGATATACAAATTCTTGCAATACATGATAAAATACAATCTATTAGAAGAAATATTGGATATTTCGAAATAGAAAGTATTGAGGTAAAGTTCATTTAGAATGAAGTATTTACCACCTATCAAAGATGCAATATCAACTCCACATTTAGATTAATGGCTTGGAGTCATAAAATCTAAAAGGCAATTCATGTATAATAATGAAGTTTGGAACTTGATCATTCTAACCTAAGGTGTTAAAACCAAAGGAGATGAATGACTTTTCTTGGAGAAAAATGTTACATGGGTAGCAAGAAACTTATTAGAATTTTCATAGTCACATGTTCATATTTGGAATATGAAATTTGACAAAATGATTTCAAAACAAGCGTTTCTCAACGGGAACTCACTTAAGGATGTATTGGATACAACCTAAAGGTTTTGATAGTCAAGAAAATTCTAAAAGGTAAGAAAGTTGCGAAGATTCATTGGATGGATTGAAGCAAGCTTTTGGGAGTTGGAATCTCCATTTTGATAAGTCATAGAGCTTGGCTTGATCAAGAACGAAGATGAATCTTGTATATACAAGAAAATTAGTGGGAGCATGGTGCTATTCCTTATCAAATATGTGGATGAGATATTGCTCATTAGAAACGACATTCCTACACTTTAATCTATAAAGATTTGGTTAAGAAAGTGTTTCGTAATGAAGAATATGGATAAAGCATAAGTCATTGGCATTAAGATCTATAGAGATAGATCAAGGAAGCTAAATGGTTTAAAGCCAATGTACATACATTGACAAAGTCATAAGAAGATTTCGCATGAAAAATTCTAAGAGAGGACATTTGTCAGTGTTACATGGAGTTTCTCTAAGCAAGACTCAATGTCCTAAAGACAAAAGATGAGCATAAGAAAAAAACGAATGAGATGCCATTTGCTTCGGCAATTGGATCCATGATGCCATGATAAGTACTAAGGCGGATATATCTAATGCTTGGAGCATGACGAGTAGATATTAATCCGATAACCGGTGAGAGTCATTGGATGGCTGTGAAACAATTCTTAAAGCACTTTAGAAGGACTGAAGAATTGTTTTGATCTATGAAGGGATGGAAGATGATCTCGTCGTATATGGGTACGCGGATGCATGCTTCCAAACCGACAAAGATGATAAAAGATCGCAATTGAGTTTTATAAATAATAGTGAAGCTGTAAGTTGGAATGGTTCCAAGCAGAGTCACTAAATTCTACATACTAAATCTAAGTATATTTCCGCATTGGATGCTGCAAAGGAAGTGGTTTGGATTAAGAAGTTCATTGTGAACTTAAGATGGTTCCTAGCATTGCTAATTCAATTGACCATATTAGTGATAATAGTGGTGCTATTGACCAAGCAAAGGAACCAAGAGCACATCCTAAATCCAAACACATACTTAGGCGTTCTCTTATCGTTCGAGAATTCGTTGATAAGGGAGACGTACATATATGCAAAGTACCTACTAATGATAACGTTACGGACACACTAAACAATGGGACTTCCACAAGCTAAACATGATGGTCATGTTAGGTCCATGGGTATTGGATACCTAGGGAATTGGGCCTAGGGCAAGTGGGAGATTGTTGGTGTTGGTGCCCTAGGCACGTTTGTTAAACGTTGTATAAGTTATCATTTTATTCATAATGATAAAGAGATAATAAGATTATTATTATGGCTCGTGTTTGCTTATAATAATCTCCGTCCCTAGAGCTTGTTAAGCACTAGTATAAAGGCTAAATGATCATGGGATGATCATGTTAGATTTATGGGTACTTGTTTGGAACAAGGTACTGGACATGACCCGCGGTATGAGATTTATGTCATGGTCGATGTCATATATAAATCTCATATTAGTTATGTCATTTGAATCCTTGGACATGAAGTTATTATAGTCTTCCACTTGATGAACATTATGTTTGACATATTCAAACGCTGCCTTAACACGGTAGTTATAAAGGGTATGATTGGCATGATTGGATTCACGTAGGGAAGAATAATAAGCCAAATGGATTTGTCCCTCTTCGGAGAGATGTCAAGCTTGGGCCCCTCGAAGGAATGATGTAGATGAAATGTTTGGCCAAACTCAAATGGATTGATTGGATCAATGTCATTTGGATTATCAACATATTCGGAATCGAGAAAGTATTGAACAATACAAGTTGACTTGTTGACCATGACTTGTGTTCAATGACATCGTGGACAAAGGGATTATGACATGTTCTAAAAGGAATGCGAACTTGTATCTAGTTATGCTATTTGGGTAGGTATGACGGTTTGCTAGAACCTAATCATATCTTATGGTTTCATGTTTGAACCCATTGCCAACTTAGTATAATCCTAGAGGGTCACACACAATAGAACGAATCCTAAATAAGGACTATATTGGAAATTTGGAAAAATTGGATTTTTCTGGGCCTTTGGGCGACCGCACAAATGGGCTGGGCGACCGCACAAGAAATTGGGCGGCCGCACACCTCAGTTTGGGCGGCCGCACAGTACTGTCGGAGACAGATTCCTAATTTGATTCGGAAAGGAATTTTGGACGGGTTTAGACACAAGTTTCCTATTTGGAATAGGTCTAACTTGTATATAAACATCAAAATTCGGCCAAGAACAGAACCTAAGATTTTGTGCAAGTCTCCAAAGAGTTTGAGAGAGTTTATTTTGTTCTAAGAAATCCTAGATTGAAGAACAAAATTATACACAAAGAAAATTCCATATAGTTCATATTAATTATGAAAACGTGTTTCATAATTCGGTCTAGCAACCAAGATCAAGTGTTCTTGATATTCGTTCGTGGTGTGGATACCGCTAGAGGGTGAAACTTATCATCTTCATAAAGTTCGTGATTCTTGCTTTGTTCGTGATCAAGATTTCAAGCCTCCATCGAATTCAAGGTTGCAAAATCAAAGGCATCAAGGGTTAGTATTCTAGTATTCATATTGTTGTATTTGACTTAATCATATGAATGGATCTATGGGCTTTGGGTTTCATTAAATTTTAAATGCTTAATTCCGCTGCGCATGTGACTACGAAATCCAACATGACTCATCTCAACTCAATCGATGAAAGGCTCCATGACACCGTCGTTTATGGACCTTATATTCCGATGAAGGCGAATCCAAATCCACGCACCAACGCTGCCCAACCTACAGTTCTCAAACCAAGGGAAGAATGGACCGAGGAAGAAATTAGAAGAGTTGCAAATGATGGCAAAGCAAGAAACATTCTTCTAAGCACTCTAAGCACGGCTATGAAACAACAAGTCATGCATTGTGCTACTGCAAATGAGCTATGGGATGCTATTGAAGAGCATATTGAAGGAGACACCGTCTGCAAGGAGAACAAGAAATACGAAGTACAAAAGAGATTCAACAATTTCTCTCAACTCCCCGGTGAAAACTTGAGGCAAACTTATGAACGCTACTGTGAAATTATCAATCTATGTATTTCACTTGGCATGAAGTTTACCAACAAAGATTTGAATGTAAATTTTCTACAAGCTTTTGGATCAAGATACCTACATAAATCTAGCGCTCTTGAAGACGCTGGAACTTTAAATGTTTGGACTTTAAGAAACCTTTATGCAAATCTCAAAGTTTATGAACTCAAACTCCAACGAATCAGCGAAACTGAAGGAAAGTCAAAATCTATGGCTATGATGGCGCACAGAGAATCTGCGCCTACACCTGCGCCTACTCCTGCGCCTGCACAAGATGAGAAAAGCTCCGATCCCAAAATTTCTACTTCTGAGCTATTAGACATGGATGATGAAGACTTCGCTTTATTTGTGAAGAAATTTCAAAAATTCAGAAAATTCTCAAGACCCGGCTCAACCAACAAATTTCAAGGATCTACCAGCAAAGCTCCTCAAAAGTTTTCAAGGAGCAGTGATTCAAAAAGAAAAGAAGATCTTGTTTGTTTTAATTGCAGGAAACCCGGACATTTTGCATCAAGCTGCCCGATTCCCAAATTTGAATATATGCAGAAGAAGAGCAGCCATACTCCCAAATTCACTCCCAAGTTTACTCGTCACAAGGGAATGGTTGCTGAAGAAGAAGCACCAGCAAATGAGCACAATACTTGGATTGAAACAGACTCCGATGAGAGCGATGAAGATTCCGATGATGGACTCGTTTGTTTGATGGCAAATGATGATGAAGTTGATGCTTATGATTCGGATGATGACTTCTCCAAGGATGTTCCCGATATGAATGCCTTGAATAAACCTATCAAGAAATCTGCAGGTTTTCAAGAAGTGAAAAAGAAGAAAGGACCAACCATTAGCGAGCTCGTTGAACAAGGATTTCTCACTCCGGCTCAAAACGATGGTGGATTGTTATTCTCACGATGTGATCTTGGAGCAAGGAACAAATTGAGAAAAGGAGCATACATTAGACCACAGGTTGAACCAACTGCTCCAATCTCCAAAATCAATGATGAAGTGATGGCTGAACAAGAAAAATTGTTCAAGAAGGCTGAAAAGGTAATTACTAGATTTGATAGTATGAAGGAAGCTTTAGCACTATCATGTGATGAAATTTCCCAGCTTAAGACCGAGAAATCTCTACTTAAATCTGAACTCACCCTCCTTAAGGAGCAGATAAAGAGCATAACTCCTCTTACTGTTAAAAACACTTTTCTAACAGAACAGAACTCACTTCTTAAAGTTCAAAACGATGAATTGGTTGCTCAAATTACTGATCTTAAAAAGATTACAAATGAGTGGTCCAATTCTCGTGTCACTATGGAGAATATATTTGAGTCCCAAAAAGTCAGTGGTGATAAAAGTGGCTTGGGATTCTTATCAACTAGTGACAACTTTAAATGTGATGTCTGTGCTGAAAGAGATAGTGAATTTACCAACCAACAAACTTTTGAAATTCCCAAGGAAAAACATTCGAATTCAATGGGTAAAGGACAGGAAAAAGTCAAGAGACAAACATTCTATTATGTCTACCCAACGAAGAAATTTGGGAAAGCTAATGGGAAAGATATAGCTACAGATGAACCATCTCCTAGCAAAATCATTCTTGAAAATAGGCGCGCTCCTTCTCCGAGTGCTCATTATGCGCCTAAGAGCCACGCGCTTCATCGCCGTGCGCCTCCTAGTCCTATGCGCCCTCCGAGAAAAAGCGCTCCAAAATTTCAAAAGAAAGATTTTGTTAAGGCTAGTTCATTTGACCCAAAGAAGAATGCCATCCCCAAGAAAAGTAAAGAGTTTGTGAAAACTCATGTGATTGGTGGCTTTCATCATTGTTCTATTTGTGATTGTTCAGGACACAAGGCCGTGGAATGCCTTTTGCGATTCACTCCCAATGCCAAAGGACGTAAAAATCCTAAGGTCAAGCAAGAGTGGGTTGTCAAAAGTTGCTAACCCTAGGACCCAAAAGGAATAAAGGGGACCTGCTTAAATGTCTATATTTCAGGTTCTTTGTTTCATGGCTGGATCTTCAAAAGCTAGAAATTATGAATGGATTCTCGATAGTGGGTGTTCAAGACACATGACTGGAGATGAATCCTTATTAGAAGATGTCCATGAAGAAAGAGGTCCCTCCGTAACATTTGGCGATAATAACAAAGGTCAAGTTGTAGCATATGGAAAGCTCAAGAAAGACAAAGTGTGCATTGAAAGAGTCTCACTCGTCGAAGGGCTCAAGCACAACTTATTATCCATATCTCAATTCTGCGACAATGGATTAGAATGCCATTTCACTTTAACGCAATGTCTTATCAAGAATGGCAAAACTGGAGCTATCTTACTCACGGGATATCGTAAGACAAATATTTATATTATTGATTTCCATAGTATGAACTCTAGTACTAATCTTTGTTTTGTAGCAAAAAGTGTGAACGAAAATAGTTGGTTGTGGCACAAGCGCTTAAGTCACTTGAACTTCAAGTATCTATCTAAACTCAGCAGGAATAATCTTGTCAAAGGACTTCCCAAGGTTGCTGATCATCATGACAAAAAGTGCGCCGCATGTCAACTTGGCAAACAACCGAAGCAGTCATTTTCAAGCAAGTCAAATCATTCAACTACAAGATGTTTGCAACTGCTTCACATTGATCTATTTGGACCAGTTTCCACCGCAAGTATTAGAAGAAACAAGTATACTCTAGTTGTGGTGGATGATTATTCAAGATATACATGGGTAGAGATGATGATTACAAAAGATGATTGTTATGATATTCTCACTACCTTATTTTGACTGATCCAAACCCAAAAAGAAGATGACATCGTTAGTGTTCGATCCGACAATGGAACAGAATTCAAGAACAACGGTGTTGCTCGATATTGTGAAGATCATGGGATAGATCACAACTTTTCAACCGCCGGAGTCCCTCAACAAAACGGCGTTGTTGAACGAAAGAATAGAACGTTGATTGAAGCGGGAAAGACGATGATAGCTGAAGCTAAATTGCGTAAGTACTTTTGGGAAGAAGCTATCAACACTGCATGTTTTACTCAAAATCGTTCCCTCATCAACAAACTTCACAACAAGACTCCGTATGAACTTTGGCGTGGTAGAACTCCCAACATTGCATTCTTCAAGATCTTTGGTTGCAAATGTTATATCCTCTACAACGGAAACGAACATAGAGGTAAATTCGATGCCAAAGCCGACGAAGGTATTTTTGTTGGGTATGCCAAACACTCTAAAGCTTTTCGAGTTTTTATTAGAACTACATTAGTGATAGTTGAATCTGTACATGTTACATTTGATGAACATTCTCTCCTTGAGCCACATTTGGCTCCAAATGTTGCTGATGATTCTATTGAGCTAAATGATACAGGTGCTCCTATTTATGTTGCGCCCACTCAAGATCAGAATCTATCAACACAAGGAAATCCATCTACATCAAATGCGCCTAATTCAATGCATTATGCGCCTGGTGAATCATCTATTGCGCCTCACTCAAATGATGCGCCTCATGATTCCTCTCACGCGCCTATTTCTACTGCTGCATCTGGTGTAAACCCAAATTTCAATTCTGAGCCAGTTCAACCCCCAAATTTCAATGACTTTGAATCTGGTGAAGATGTACCTATTGAAGACCTTCAAGTTTCTACGACTCAACCTAACTTACCCCCTGAAATTCGTGAAGTTAGAGGTCACCCAATTGCTAATATCATTGGTGATCTACAAGTTGGTGTTCGTACAAGGAGAGCTACAAACTTTGATGCTTACACTGCTCTTATCTCTCAAATTGAACCGAAGAAGGCTGATGAAGCGCTCCAAGATCCTAATTAGGTTGTTGCAATACAAGAAGAACTCAATCAATTTAAACGATGTAAGGTCTGGACTCTAGTTCCAAGACCAAATGATCATGGAGTGATTGGTACGAAATGGGTGTTCAGGAACAAGATGGATGAGAATGGAACCATCACGAGAAACAAAGCAAGATTGGTTGCACAAGGCTATAGGCAAGAAGAAGGAATTGACTACGATGAAACTTTTGCGCCCGTAGCAAGACTTGAAGCTATCAGATTATTTCTAGCTTACGCCGCTCACAAAAATTTCAAGTTATATCAAATGGATGTGAAGAGCGCGTTTCTAAATGGTGAACTCCAAGAACAAGTCTATGTTGATCAACCACCTGGGTTTGAAGATTCACAATTTCCAAATCATGTGTACAAACTCCAGAAAGCTTTGTATGGACTCAAACAAGCACCAAGAGCATGGTATGATACACTATCAAAGTTTCTCATCGAAAAAGGCTTCACTCGCGGTAAAATCGATACAACTCTTTTCATTGCCAAACATAATGGTCATAAATTACTTGTTCAAATTTATGTTGATGATATTATATTTGATTCTACTAATGAATTGTTGTGCAAGCGTTTTGAGAAACTAATGAAGAGCAAGTTTGAAATGAGCATGATGGGAGAACTCACATTCTTCCTCGGGCTTCAAATCAAGCAAATGCGTGAAGGCATTTTTATCAACCGATCCAAATACACAAAGGACTTAATCAAGAAGTTTGGACTTGAGAACGCTAAAGCATACGATACTCCAATGGCCACCGGCAACAAACTCGACAAAGATTTAAAAGGTAAACGTGTTGATCAAACGCTCTATCGAGGTATGATTGGATCACTCCTTTACCTTACTGCTAGTAGGCCTGATATTATGTTTAGTGTTTGTGTTTGTGCTCGCTATCAATCTGACCCTAGAGAAGCACACTTAATTGCTGTCAAACGTATTATAAGATATCTCTCTGGCACTGTTAACCTTGGACTTTGGTACACCAAAGATTCGAACTTTAAACTTGTAGGTTATTCAGATGCGGATTATGCAGCGTGCACAATTGATAGGAAAAGCACTAGTGGCACCTGTCATTTCCTCGGATATCGACTTGTGTCATGGGCAAGTAAGAAACAAGCTTCTGTATCTGTTTCAACAACAGAAGCCGAATATATCGCTGCGGGAAGTTGTTGTTGTCAAATACTTTGGATGAAGCAGCAATTGGTGGACTATGATATCATCGAAGAAAATTGTCCCATCTACTGCGACAACACATCAACAATTGCGGTTTCTGAAAATCCTGTCATGCACTCAAAGACCAAGCACATCGACATCAAATATCACTTCCTCAAAGACCACGTGGAGAAAGGCAATATTCATTTGGAACACGTGGGGACCGACTATCAAATCGCGGACATTCTAACGAAAGCACTCGACGCGAAACGGTTCATGTTTTTGAGAGGTGAAATGGGTATGCTTGAACTCAACTAAATTCAATATAGTTTTGTCAATACTAATGATTTTATGTTGTGTTGATTTATGAGTATATTAGGTACAAATGATTAAAATCAACTTTTCAAAGTTTCAAGGAAACTATGCGCCATCTATGCGCCTTACTAACTACGCGCTCATTTCTCATTTTCTGCGCGCACAATATCTGCGCGCCTATCAATCCATGCGCTTCAAACACTTATGCGCCCTTAACCATCTTTTGCGCGCCTTGATGAAGTAATGCGCCTTGACAAGTAATGCGCCCGTTCATGCGCGCATTAACTATTGCGGCTCAATCATTTCTCAAAATTTAATTTCAATGATTGAACGTATTAAATACACAAGTACCAGGTATGTTTATTCTGTTAATTTATTATAGGAATCTATGTCTTTTGACATTCCTTTAATTGTTCAAGGGTACTTGTGCAATTAAATTTTTCCCTCGTTTTACGCTTTTCGAAAATTTTTATTTTCTGGGATATATTTCTTGCACCCCAAACTTACACCAAAATAGATGTTTTTGGTGTTTGTGCAAAAATTAGTCAAAATTGCTCATACACTTAAAGGGAAAGTGGAGCAGTTTTTCAAAAACCTAAATGTCACATCATGACACTTTAGGTCATTCAGCCATTAATGCCCTTCAAATCCCAAAAATCCCTCATTAATGAACGTCCTTTTTGTCATGATGAGCCGCCGTTTTTCAAAATCCCTCATAAATGCCATCCTTTCAACTTCCCATCTTTTTAAATTTTTGACTGTATTTTTTCCATATCTGTGCAAAATTTTAAACCTAACCTATATATTCATCATCACATTCACTCCCTCCTACCAACTCTCCTCTCTCTCTCTCTCCCCGTCTCACTCTCTCCCCGACTCTCGTATCTCTCTCTCTCCATCTTCATTTTTCTTCTTCATTTTCTATATATACATACGTTTATGGGTCCTAAGAAAGCATTAACATCTACACAAGACGAAATGGTATGAATTCTAAACCCTTTAATAAAATAAGAAACTACATTATGAATAAATGATTAATTATATCAACGAAATCCATCAACAAGGTAATTAACATGACATCAAAACTAATCTTTGGATTGCGAATTGACTCATAAATAATTGCCTTAGATGACAAGTAATTTGAACAATATTTGATTAAATGCTCAATCTTCCTTTGGGTAGTCTTAAGCATTTAATAAAATAAATTAATGTTCATTTTATTTGTCATCACATGAATGCCCAAGTTTAGTCAAATGTCAAGATCTTCTTTGGAAAATTCATGTCATTCACATATTAACTTACACATTCAACACTTTAACAATTTTGGGTTTAAATAACGTTAATCACTTAGGCGATAATATTATTTAAACAATAAATAAAATTGTTTAAGCATATAATTAATCAAGACTTTTTAAGGTTTGAAAAAATGTATGTTTTGTTCAAAAGGAAAAACAAAGTAGTGCAGAAACATAAAAAATTCCAAAACCTGTGAATAGTGTCTGCTCGGCCGAGCATAGAGAAGTGCACGGCCGAGCACCATATTTACAGAAACCATAATTTTGGCCAATTAGTGCACGGCTGCGCAAAATGAAAGACACGGCCGAGCAATCCTGGTGGTCCGCCCGGGCAACTCCTAAGACCCGACCGGATTGTAGCATGAGGTTTGACCGGGCTAAACCTAAGACTCGGCCGGACCATGCTGGTTCAATACCCACCGTTTCAAAACCCTAATGGGTCCGACCGGACCAAATACATGACCCGCCCGGACCACCCACTTTTCTGTAGCACCGATTCAAGAATTTCAAGTGCTCAGCCGAGCAAAACACAAGACACGGCCGAGCATAAGATTTTTCTGCATTCTGAATTTTGTTTAAATTATTCCCAAAAGCCAAACGAATTGCAAGTAGATCCACATGGTATGTAATTAAAACATAAAACCACGTTATATGGGGATAATCTTGCCTAAAAAATAATGGAATCAAGTGAGTAGATCCACATGGTATGTACTTAAAACATAAAACATGTTATGAAGGGATAATCTTACTTGAACCATTTTTAATGAACAAAACTTTTCAAACCATTTTCTTTAATTCATATGATGATTATCAGCACTCTATAAATGAATTAGAGTCTCTAATCAACATTATAACTTTATGATTCAACATGAAGAATGAATCAAAATTTAAAGCGTTTAAAGGCTTTCTTTAAAGAACTCAACTCAAACTAAAAAATGAGCGGGCTCTGATACCAATTGTTGGAACAATTATAATCCCCTGATGCATAACTCATATTTAGAAGAAGAATGAGGAAAAGATGAAGCGGAAGCATGTAATAAATGTATACCTGTTGAATCCATCTTGATGTCTTGAAGGGAGAATAAGAATGAAGTAGAAGACAATGTAGGGAGATGATCTTCTAAATAAAAGTGTCTCTTAGTCTCTCAAAAGTTCTTTCAATAATGAAGAGATAATTTAGATGAGAGAAAGTAAGAATCAAGTATGTTTTAGGGTTGATGGAGAGGCCTTTAAATTGTAAACATGGTGACACTTCAAATAGGGACCATACCTATTCATTTCTAAAGCAATGTTGATTTACCATCTTGCCCATCAAAGATAGATAAATAACATTTCAGGGATTCTACACATTGACTATTTTGACAATAATTTATATTAATGTCATAGTCATGATTTTATTTATGGAAGATGCCTATTAACTTGTGTTGCAAGCCACAATGATCTAACATATAGCGCTTTATTTTGATGTACTTTAGAATAATTTTGATGTATTTGGTACAATTATGTAATGGTTAGGCTTTATTGTAATCCGGGGTTAGTTTAGTATTTTTACATTTTATCCGGATGTGATATTCGTGAACTTGAAAGTGAGGACCAAAACTGTCAAGAAAAGCTAAGGTCAAGGTTCAATCAAAGTCAAACTGAAAGACGGAGGAGCAAGTCAACCCTTGCATGTGAAGAAATGCTGAAAATCTGAAGTTTATACTGAGCACGACTCCTGCCATATAGAACGCGTCGGGCCAGATGTGAGAGCCCACGCCTCGAACCTCAAAAGATCCGCGCTCGGTTTCTCATAATGGTTACTGTTGGGTATGCCCACACATATCTCAGTTTTTAATGTAATAGGATTTATTAGATTTGATTGATCCATCACCTAAGTTTTATTTCATGGACTTTAGACCCACATGTAAGAAGTATTTATACTTCATTTTTTAAGTTGTCCATTGTTATAGAATAGGCTTAGAAATAGGGCAAGAAGATCAAGTTTCAAGAAAAATCACTCAGTGAGTTTGAGCCACGCTTATGCGCCTCCTGCGCCACGCGCCACGCGCCTTCTACATTCGCGCCTTGCGCCATTTAGAGCGCGTGCATAAGGATTTCTTCATAAGCTATGTTACGCGCCTCTGTGCCCCTTGATTTAAGCGCACGCTTACTGTGCGCCTCTTGGCTCAATGCGCCTGTTGGCTCAAATGCGCCTCAAAGTGTTTATTCAAACTCAGTGATTTATTGAAGACTCGAAGACTTGAAGAGAATTCAAATTACGCCAATGATCCAACGGTGGTTAAAAGATGCATATGCGCCTAATCTGTTGACACGTGTCCATAACGGTCACATTTATGTTGAGTGTCAAAATGGGCATAATATATGCATGCTCCAATCAACGAGCGACAGCTCATCTTATCCACAAGGATTTCCAACGGCTAGTTTTTTGAAGTTCACTATAAATACCCCATAACTTCAACATTTTGAAGTTGCTGAGTTTTGCTAAGAATTTCAAGAATTTCTCTCTCAAAGCATTTGTTGAAGATTTGAAGATTGCCTTCGTTTTTCCAGATTTCCTCAAGAACATCTTCATACCTTCATCCTTAGCCCAGATCTTCAAGCTATAACACTTTAGTTTCATTGTGCTCTAAATCATAAAGATCTAAAGAGCCTTGATACTAAACACACACGCACCTCTTTAAGTTTGATCATTTAGATCCATCTTTTAGAGATACACCGGTTATTATTTTGGATTTGTTCATTCATAGAATATTAGATCTTGAGTTAGTGTAGGAGCTCAAAAGTTGTAATTTGTAACACTCACTCATTATATAAGATCTCCATTAGAAATCCAAGACTAACCATCTTGGTAGAGGACGTAGATCTTTCATTGATCGAACCTCTCCAAATAGCTTGTGTTATTATCTTGTCGTTTCTTTCAAGTTATTATTTTCACTCACTATTTGCTTGTTTACTCATTGTAGATTGATTGAACTGAATTGTGTTGTGTTGTTATATCATTTGCCTTAGTTCTTTATTTCAACCACTTTGAGCCAAAATACTTAGAGTGTGTGTGCGCCCCTTTATCACACTTTGCGCCTATTTTTCATTACTAAATTCCGCTGTGCATTTCACTCACTCACTTAGGCGCATTTCATAACGCTTACTTGATAAAGTGCGCATTTGCAATTGAGTTTTTCAAGGGTACGAAAAAATATTTAAAACAGCTATTCACCCCCCCCCCTCTAGCTATTTTTCATACCCTTGTTGCCCTTTGGGACTAACAGTTACCCTCCTTTGGTTTTGAAAATCAAAAGAGTCGTCACCTCATTTTATTTTAGGAAAATAGAGATAAAACCTTTTGTTTGAAATTGAAGTGAGTTCGGGGGCTAAGTTACGAGTAGAGAAGGTGATTAGCAGCACTCCACTCGCCTTTTCGGTCTCTAGCATGCTTCCGCCTACGCTTTGATTTTAAGTGCCTTTTGAAAATGCCTTTTTATGCCTTAACTTTGAAAAGGATGTGTGTTTTATGTACAATGGTGTCTCCTAGTCTAAGTCGATCCATTTTAAGTCACAACCGGGAACCGGTTCGGGTGGATTCCCGATTGGTTTTGAAAATGGTTTGAATCGCATAGAAAAGGAAAACACTTAAAGGGAGAGGGGGTTATGTACAAATTACACAAATATTTGCAAAATTTGGGACAAATCTATACTTATAGTATTTTAAAGTTGGTGAAACCAACCACGAGAATGACACATAAGCCACAAATTGGTTTATCTTGATTTAAAAGATGCCATGTAATATGACATTTGCAATCATAGAGGCTTTTTGCATTCTTCTACCTAGGTTAAAATAAGAGGTAATAATCATAGATATGTAAATGGGTAATTCATATACAATAAGAATATAAATATGTACATATTGAATCATTTTCTCTTTATAGTGATTCTATAATAAGAGAATGATACCTAATAGAACATATACTCTTATATATAGAGTATTAGAGTAGGTAGGTCATGGATGCATTAAATTATGAAGTGACTTTTTAGTTTTCAACTAAGATCATTAAGAAGTGACTTTAAAATCTTAGGTTAGATTCATTAGGAATTAATTTTTTTTATATGTTATAAATCTTAAAGGGAGATGAATGAGTAGTTGAATTTGGGTCATCAAAAGTCTTTTACTTATGAATCACATTAAATTAAAAATTAAAACATCTAATAAATATATGTTCATATAATAAGTCCTAAAAGATGCAATCTTATTTTAATGATTAGTTGAATATGATAAGTCTTTTGAAATCAAATGTTAGATTCATCACAAAATAGTTATACTTTATTTATGCAACAAGTCTTTAAAAGACATGAATTATTAGATGACTTAAGGCATTGAAATTGTTTATGTATTCCAAGAGACAACATATTATTCAAAGCTATTGAATTATGATGGAATACATAAAGTTTTAAGTATCAATTGATTTCCCGAAATGAAATGGTTCTGAACTAAAATAAATGGTAAATTATCAATAGTCTTACAAGTTAGTAGAACATTCACCTTTATATGCTAGGGTAATTTGCAAATTGGTAACCTGAGTTTGTCGAAAGTTTGCAATCCCCAATCTAGAAGTTCAATTTCGCAAATTGGTTATCTAAGTTTGTCATTTTTTTTGCAATGTGGTGAATAAACTAACTTTTCATTAATTTTTTTACAGACCAAAACACATGTACAACGCACATAACTTTTTAAAAGGGTAATCCTATCAATTTTCAGACCATAACACATTTACAATGACACGCCCCAAGTCCCGGGATCCCCTAATAGAACCTCGAACCTGGTGCGCGTAACTAACAAGGAACAAGAAACTAACGGGAAACAGGAACAATACCTGTTAGAAACAAACTGACATGCTATATATACTCAAGAGTAAGGAGCTAAGATAGCTCACAACGAGTTCTAGACCAAGAAAATTAAAACCAAACATGGTTACATACAGCGGAAGACATGCCTAGCACATAATCTGGCATCAAGAGATGTCTAGAGACAACAAGTACTACACAAGTCTACCCCAAACAAGCCCATTGTTTAACAACTCAAACAAAAACGTCCTTACCAAAGTGTAAAAGGACACTAGTCTCAAACAAGAACATCCTGCGGAGTACGTTCCCAGCTATGTCGAGCCTCACTGCGTACTATCCCCTGCTTTCCTGGGGGGGGGGGAAACAAATAAAGGGTGAGATAAATCTCAGTAAGCTATTAACATGCAACTACATGACATGTTATCACGCAATTCCAGTAGATACTCAAGTAATCATATATCAAGTAACAAGTATAGGAGAGGCTAAGCCAACTCAACAAGTAATCAAGCTCAAGATATGATCAGGTAACAAGTAGTCAAGTAGTGTGAGAGGCTAGACCAACTCACCAAGAAGCACATAGGCCTATCACGTATCATTACCTGAATCCTTCCTTATTTCTCCCAAGAATACCATTGTTGTCGATGCTTGTATAGCTGATGACAACCACGATCAAGATCAAGAGACTGCTATGCAGTATATAAAAAGACCCGGTAACCAGTGTCATTCACAAGAACAAGATTCACGAGGTGTTCACGAGTTTAGCATTCACTTATATCAGGCGTATTGCTCTAATACAGGATGCTAAGCCCTTACTATGGCCGGTAGTAAGGGAAAAACAGACCGAATGCATAGACCCACGATTATCACTTATGCCCCAGCCCTCGTAATAAGCGTGAACCTATACACCCCTCTGCACCAAATAAGCCAGATGGACTCACACGAGAATGCACAAGTAGATGTTTACTTGAACTACGAGAATAGAACTAAGTCCCATATTAGTGGACCAGTCTTTATGCACCATGTAATCATGTATCATGTGCTCACGAGAATATGCACCATGTAATCATGTATCATGTGCTCACGAGAATACAAGTACACATACGCAATCATTGCGAAGACAAATCAGTCTAACAATGGCACGTAGAGTGTCCATATAACACGGTCAATCCAAGTTAGAGTCTATTAATAACAGACCTCAAACAAGTAGTAGGGTATATCATTTTATATCATTCTATTTCACGTTGTCACATGCCAAGTTTGCACGTACATATTCATATCACGTTTAACACATTAAAGTGTCTATCACGATACCCTTACTATCAAGTAGAGCCCAATACCTTAGACTCTAAACACGTAGTAGAATAGGTCACATCATACCTAGTCACAGTCATATCTCACGTATATGTATCGTTAATAATCTAATACATCTTCCAACACATATTGTGTTCTGTAGTTATTCTTATTAACTTAAATCGTAGTATTCACGATTATATGACTTATCTTCATATTACACTAGTCCCTATTTTCTTTAGGAACCCATTTCAAGACAAGATATCTTCTTTATTCTTTATATACTTCATTGAGTATATACACGATTAAAACCAATCACTAGCACTTTAGTGCTTATTCATAGCACTTCCAATATACACGTATCAAATTCAAATGTGTAGTAGAGTTAATTATTCTCTATCTAATCCCATATCCCAACTCTTTCGGTTATTCATACCATGTATCAAGTAATCAAGAAGTAACATTCTATCAAGTAATACACATCAAGAATCTTTCAAGTTTATTACCATACACATATATTGGTGTCAAGGCACATACAAGATTTTATAATATTATATTCAAGTCTTAATCCAATTATTTGGATGTTCAAGTCATGTACAAGATTTTATTGTCTTATACTTCAAGTTACTGTCTCAACTTAAGACATTCAAGACATTCAGGACATTCAAGACATTCAATACATATACAAGATTTTATCATCTTATATCCAAGTTCTCAATCCATTTCTTTGGATGGTTAAACATGTACAAGAGTTAATTATCTTATACTTCAAGTTCAAGCTAGGAAGATAAACTATACATCTTTCATGTATTATTTTCCAATCATTTTCTTAGGACATTCAAGCTCAAGACATTAGTTGGTGCCCCTAAGGTACACAAACATTAACTTCAAGACACATAAAAGAGAGTTACTACTCTTATACTCAAGTTCAAACTAGGAGGATGAATTATACATCCCATACTCACAAGTTCTTAATCATATTACTAGGATATTCAAGCTCAAGATCTTGTTCTAGTATCCTTAAGGTGTACAAACCTTGATTACAAGATACCTAGAAGAGTTCTTACTTTTGTACCCAAGTTCTCATTTCAACTTAATGAGTAATCATGTTCAAGACTCACTTCTGATGCCCCTAAGGTACACAAACATTAGCTAGGACATCTTATACTAAGGCTATATGTCTTAGGAGGGATAAGCTTTCATTTCAATTTAGATTTAAAACACTTTTGTTGAAACAGGGGACCGGGCGGGCGCCTACCACTGACCGGGCGGCCGCTCAATAGAGCACTTTTGAAACCAAAACTTCTGGTGAAATAGGCGGGCGCGCGAGGGACCACCAGGCGGGCGCCTGGTACAATTTTCAGCAAATACCAAATTTCTTTCCAGACTTATAATTCTCCGTCCCAAGCGTAGGAGTATACTTTTACTCACAATTTAACATTACCCAGGACATAATAATAAGCTTAAATCACTTATTTCAATTATACTTTCTTATTTCAACAGAGACTTTTATACTTACAAATTTTCCGTCCCAAGTGTAGGAGTATAAACCCACTAACACTTTCTAACATTCAAGAGTGCATTTTAACATGCTCAGAACACTTCTATAGGGACACTTTATTAATTTATCACCGTACCACAAGTAATAGAATAATTTTCTTTTATTCCAATTAAATATTTCACCGTCCCAAAAGTATAAGTATAATTTCCTAATATACTAATATAATCATTTAGGGATACTTCCACTCATTTCCCCGTACTACAAATAATGGTACAATTTTTTTAATAACATTTAAATCAAGTTAATATTTCTCCGTCCCACGAATAGGAGTATAAATTTTCTAACTTTCCCAGGACACTCTCAAGTTGATTTCATTCTTGTAATTCATTTGAATACTCTCTTCGTACCAATTTTACAAGTATCACGAAAATTGCTCAAAACACAATTTTAACAAGAACAAGTATCGGGAATAACATATATGCATGTTATTACAAGTAAGGGGGAGTTAATAGCTTACCTACTCCGAAATCAAATTCACCCAAACTAATTTCTGTTCGGCAGGAAACGCTCTATTCAGCGCCACGAATATTTATCCGGGATCAGAATCACGAACAGAGGGATAATTAAGCTCGAGGAGTCGAGAATAGGAAGAATCCTAACCCTTGCTTTTGCTTACACAGAGAGAGCGTAAGAAATTTGGGGAGAAATGAATCTCAGAGAAAAGCAAACCAAGAAGATATACTTCAACTTCCAAGAAATGACACTTAGGCCCCTCAAGTTTCACTTTCTACAAAAAGACCCCTAAAGTCATATTTTCACAAATGACCCTAAAGTCAAAACTAGACATTTAACCACCTTAATATTCTAATCTAAAAGTCATGTGCGTTGCACATGTGTTTAGGTTTGTCAAAAAATTAACGAAAAGTTAGTTTATTCACCACATTGCAAAAAATTGACAAGCTTAGGTAACCAAATTGCAAAATTAAACTTTTAGGTTGGGGATTGCAAACTTTCGACAAACTCAGGTTACCAATCTGCAATTAGCCCTTATATGCTACTACAAAATTATGAAAACTTAACATTTATTCATCAAATAGTACTTTTAAGCTCTCACCTCTACCAAAAAGGCATCATCCACATTTAGATTCAAGGATAATTTAATTGTTCAAGGTTTTCTATACATAAATGAAGCCAAGGGGATAAAGACGACGCAATGATTTATCAACGCTCCATATCGGTAATATAGTGTCTTGTATCTCATTTTTTTATGATTTACTCCCTCCTTCCCAGCACAAGTGAGACTTCTTTCCCTTTTAGGACGTCCCACTAAAAGTGAGACTGCCTAAAATGGAAATGTTTCAACCCCACTCATTATCTCTCTTCATTTTTCACCACTCAATTTATTCAACCAACACTACTATTTATTCCACTCATTCTCTCTCTTCATTTTCAACCTCTTAATTTATCCAACTAACGCTACTATTTACTCAAATCACTCTCTCTTCATTTTCTACCACACATTTACTAGTTTTTCTTAATTAGTGTGCAAACTCCTCTAGTCCTACTTGTGCTGGGATGGAAGGAGTATATGCTGACTATTGCATTTGTTATCATATTAATTTTTGTATTTACGCCTTCAAAAGAAATTGCTAAGAAAAATCGTGATATGAGGCGTGCTTATCTCATAATGAAAAAAAATAAAAATAAAAAAACAAAGTCCAAACTTACACGCGAAAGAGGATGTAGCAAACATAACGGAATTATGTCAGACAACTGAATTGAAAAATAAGGTAAGAAGTTAAGTTAAATATATAATTTTTTCACTAATTTTCCGTATGCAAATAATAACAAAATATGTATGGCTATATCATACTCCCCCCGTCCCACTCGAATTAGGACAAATTTCCATTTTGGGTGTCCCACTCGAATTAGGACAACCCAAAAATAGAAATGTTTTATTTAATGGGTCCCACATTCACACTCACAACAATTTTCCACTCATTATTCTCTACCCTACTTTTTCTCTCCTACTTCACTTTTCATACTCACAACACCTACTCCACTAACACTTTTTCCTTAATCCCCGTGCCCAACCCAAAAATCCTAATTCGGGT
>JAOWBW010000256.1:1383119-1402457 GCA_026119855.1 Campanula takesimana
ATATATGAGAGGAGTGTAAAATTAAATTGAAGGAAGGTTGAGAGTAAAAATAACAAAAATACCCATCTTGTGACATGCACATGATCAATTTCGTTAAATTTCTAACATTTGTTAGGATTCAGGGGACAAAGTGGGATAATTTTAACATTGGGTACCACTTAGACACAAATTTCGCATTGGGGTGCAAAATGGGATTCGGTGTATACTTGAGGGGGGTAAACGTATTTAAGCCCCTTTAATATATATATATTTGTTTTAAGTTTGAGATGTAAGCTCTTTATCTTATTTTTCATTTCATGGAATTTCTTTGTAAATGTTTGAAAATTATTTTAAAGTTATTTTCTCTATTTTTTTTTTCTTTCTTTTAAAAGCAAAATATAGAAGATTATTCAGTATGATATATTAATGATATATTTGTAACAATAAAATCCATGTAGTTTTAGTTAAGGATTATAAGGAAAAAGAAAATAGTTTAGGGATGAAAAGGAAAAAAAGTTCAAAGGTCAGGGATAAAGCTAATAATTTTGCCTGTTGTTGTATTTATCTCTAATTATGTTGATCCCACTTGGATGATTCTAGCTATACTTTATTTCTTCAGACACATTTTTTAGTTTTAACTTTCAACTTGTGTTCAATATGATTTGCAGGAACAAACATGTTCCTCTTCCACATCAAGCTGTAATTAGGGACTGCTGCATGTTACTCAATAATTTTCATAGAGTCTAGATTTCTTTTGCATACCGTGAAACAAATGGTGTAGCGGATTGTCTAGCTAAAGTTGTAGTAGCTGTACATATTCAAGACATGGTTTTTTGCGAGAAAAACAATTTTTTCGTCCTTGAACTAGTTGTCATTTTACCTTTTCATCACTCAACCATTTTTTTTTTACTTAAGAGTCCCTGAACTCACCTTTTAATTGATTATGTGGTCCTTCCGTCAATTGACCGTCAAGGTGACCGTTAAACCCGCTGATGTGGCATTCTGTTGTGGCATTTTGTGCTTATTTGGCATCATACCTTGTAAAAGTTTGCTTAGGTGGAAGCATAAGGGGGTTGAGTGTAAGTATAAAGGGTTAAATGTGTATAATATCAAACATTGGTTATGAAAAAACATTTCCATAAATGGAGGGGCTAAAAATCATATTACATACTCCCTCCGTCCCAGCACAAGTAGGAATAGAGGTCCCGCACGGAGATTAAGAAAAAGGAAGTATATGTGTGGTAGAAAATGAAGAGAGCGAATGAGTGGGTCAATAATAGCGTTGGTTGAATAAATTAAGTGGTGGAAAATGAAGGGAGAGAATGAGTGAGAATATAAATATATTAAAACATTTCCATTTTAGGTAGTCTTTCTTGTGTTGGGACGGACGAAAAGGGAAAGAAGTCTCACTTCTGCAGGGACGGAGGGAGTACCCAAATATAAAAACAAAAATCTAAAATCATAAACTTCCTCCCCCAGCCGTTTTCTAAACCCATTCTCGTCTTCTTCCTCTCCGGCCGTCACTCAGTTGAACAAGTCGATACTCTCCATCGCTCCCTCACCGTCACTCCCTCTCCTCTTCTTTCTCTCCTTCCTCTCCATCTTAGATTCCCTTCCCTTTCCCCTCTCCCTCCTCTCTGGCCGCCGGTAATCACGGATAAAAATAAACACATCAAAATCTCTCCTCCTTTCTAGGCGCCATCATTGTCAATCTTTTGTTTCTCTCTACTGTGAAGACGGCGACGGAGGGGGAGAAGGCAGGGAGTCGAGGAACGAGGGTAGGCTCACAGCACACTGGATTTGGACTCGACAAATGATTCCTCCTCGAATTAATTGACATCACTCTCGCTCAGATCTAGCGAAATCCATAGGCAGATTACCGGATCGTATCTTGTTCGTCTTCATGAGCATCCATGGTAGACTGAAGGGGGCGACTAGATTGGGACGGCCGGATGTGGATTTCAAATGGGATTTTCGATTTCCTTTTTTATGCCTAGATTGTTGTGGTCAAGAAATCCCATTCCAGATCTGAAGGATTTTTATTTATTTCTTGGCATTTGAAATTTAGGATTTAAATCTTGAAATCTGGGATTTTGAATGTCATGTTCAGAATGCGAGTTTTGAATTTTTTGTTTGGAGGTTGCTTGGTGCTAGTGGTGGTTATGGGGGTGGTGACGAATCTTATGGAGGTAAGGACATTGAGGGTGACGGTGGCAGTGGTATATATAGTGGTGACGGGTGCTGACAGCCGTAGGTGGTGGCGGTGGTGAGCTACTTGACGGTGGACTGTTGGTGATAGAAAATGTCTGGTGATGATGAGGTTGTGATGAAGTAAAAAATGAGTTAAAAGAACAAATCTTTGTTGGAAAAGCTTTTATGAGTATTTTGTTAAGATTGATAAGACACTATTTATTTTTATTTAAAAAAAAAAGTAATAGGAGACTTTTAACAAGTAAAATAAGGAGTTTATTGCCACTTTGACCTGCGTACTATTAAAAGATTGACGATTTGCCCTCGTACTAAAAAACTCACACTATGACCTGCGTACTATGGTTTTAATAAAAAAGTGCCCAAGGATAACGATGACCCGTTAGAAATCTAACGGGCTGTCAGCATATGTTAAGAATTTAACAGATTTACAATAAAAAATTCAAATGTGACCCTAATAATGATATTAATGTTGTAATGGTCCAAAATTTATTTATATTTATAATTTTTTTATTTTGAATTTTTTTATATTAATAAATTGGTATACTCACTTTGTCCCAAAACAATCTTGATCCATATAATCCCTAATCACTTTAAATTGTACTATACACACCTCTTCTTTCCAGATTACACCCACACAAAATACACACTCGATTTACAGAGGTTGGGTCTTTTGTTGTGCGCTAAATTAAAAAGAAAATCCCAAATCAAAACCCTAGTTCCTTCATTCAATTCAAGAATGTCGCCCTGCTCAATCTTGTCGTTGACCCTCAGTCTGCCACACTCCCCAATTCGTTGTCTCCGGCTCCTCTGCTTTACACCGGCTCCCATCTCCGGTCTCCTCCTCCGCCGGCGAACTCACATATGATTACCATCCCCTCTCCTCCGGTCTATTCAAAAGTCCGTCCCATTTTTCCGTTCTCTTTCTCCTCTCATGCGAACGCCGCACTCACTCACAGCCGCCATTAGCACCGGCAATCAATCGCCGGTACCAAACTCCAATCCCCACAACAACTCCGATTCATCATCATCCTCATCGCCGGTCCCTACTCACTCTCCGGCAAATCCGCTACCTCCACCAGATTCGGCGAGTCTTAAACCCCATCACCATTCAACGCCATCCCTCTCACGCCGGTCAATTCATATAATCTCGGTGCCGGCGACTGTATTCGATTGCTAGCCAGATCTGCAAAAGCTTTGGTTCCTGTATCTGGCCATTTCTCTTGCCGGCACCAACTTTCTGTTCCCCAACCTCTGTAAATCGAGTGTGTATTTTGTGTGGGTGTAATCTGGAAAGAAGAGGTGTGCATAGTACAATTTAAAGTGATAAGGGATTATATGGATCAAAATTGTGTTTGGGACAACGTGAGTATACCAATTTATTAATATAAAAAATTCAAAATAAAAAAAATTATAAATATAAATAAATTATTAGCTCAAATATATTATTAGCTTATAATATAACTAATATATCTACAATAACTATAAAATGGTTAACTCAAAGACTTCTCGTATGATAACATTACATTATCATCTTTATCATCATCATTTTCATCAAATTATTTTTTTCATATATTAAGATTGTTTATTGGAAATGCAGGTTCTACGTCCATCTCACATGCTACGCTTTTGATGGGTGTCAAACCACCAAAATAAATTTCTCCTACTTAAAAAATAACTATAGGGATAGTAGGGATCGTATCCATATGGAACGTAAATTATTTCCTTTGAGAATAAAACTTCAAAATAAAACAGGGGTTTTGTTTGATTTGATTAAAACTACTAAAATTATCTTACTAAAGTATAAATATTAGGATTAGAAAATATGCAAGCAATGAAATAAAAATATTATAACAATTCCGATTCAAGGGTGGTTTTCAATCATGTAATTGATCGTAAGGTAAAAAAATTTATAATCTTGCAATTCAAGTATTCAATTGAAAAAATAGTCTAAACTTTAATTTTTAAATTATTGTATCTTCTTTATACTCCCTCTGTCCCAGATAAAGTGAGACTTTTGGTCAACTTGATTGCACTTTGACAATCAATTTGAAGAATAAATAATGATAGTAATAAAAATTTAAAAATTGTTATTGTATCATGATTTATAATATTTTCAATAACAATTTTCAAATATTAAATATGATAATTATTTAAAAAAATAGTCTAAACTTTAAATTTTTAAAAATAAAATAAGAATTTGAACATACATTATACACATAACTATAAATTTATGGCCCACTTACTATGGTGGGCACTGTGCGAGCGCCCACCTGTAGACACTCCATTTTGAAACAATCATAATAACACTACTCTTGTGTTCGCCTTTGTGTTGGATTAAAACTTGTTAAGTTTCGTCACATTTCTTTAGGTTTTTTTTATTAATTTTGTTAGTTCTGGGCTTACTGAATAACAAAACAGCTGAGAGGGGCAAAATAGTCCATCTGGACTAAATGTCTCGCACTAGACATTGATAATTAAATCAACTTAAAATTATTGCTCAAAGTTCACTCGTAGTAATGGCGAAAAATGTGTGAAGACATTATTGGACGGAGGAGCGAGTATTATTATTATTATTATTGTTGTTGTTGTTGTTTTATTATAGTATAGACTATAGATTATCTTGGCAAACTCATATTTTAGGCACATAATGTTTGGCCATTCTTATACGTGATCATGGAACTTTATTTACTAAATATTTTCATCAAATTTTACACTATTTCAGATGTGCTTACAAAGCCCTGAATATTTACTAAAAATATAACAAAAATTAGTTATTTAACCTCAGGTGACTAACATTCATTATATTTTGTAACATTTTGTTACCCTAACATACGCATGCAGCCACTACTAGTTCCACCAACGCAACCCTCACCCCAACCATCACCACCAATAACAAAAATTTCAACCCTCTACCATCAACAACACCGTCAAAATTACCATATTCACCAATAGAATTCAAAACAAAAATAAAAAAGGAAAGTCACCCTACAACAAAAAACACACCAAGCTTTAAAATTTGTCAACCAAAATGATGTCATGCTGAAATTTATGGCTTAGCTTAATATGGTTGAGAAAAAAAAAACAAAAGTTACATGTATCAGAAAGCTTAATCAATTTCATTGAATCCTAATCAAATCAACAATTATCCACAACTGATGGCGCACCACCACCATCGTCAAACCCGTATCACTCCTGATCTTACTAACTAGAGAGAGAAGTGTGAAACGGGTTTCTTTCTTATTGCAAAAAGTGTTGAAGGGAGGATGGAATTGGGAAGGGGAGAGAGAGAAGTAGATCGACGATATTTTAGGGTTGACAAGGAAAGAAAGTGTGATGAGTTTCTTAACCATGGAAGGAGGGTCCGGAGGGGCAGATTGAGGAAGTGTGACTAACATTTGCTCATGTGACTACCATTCGTTTCATTTTTAGCGAATTGTTGGATGGAGTTATCACATTTGAAATAGTGTTAAAGTTTTAATGATGGCAATTGAATAAATAAAGTTGAGTGATCATATTTAAAGTAATTAAAAGTTTAGGGACCAAAATATAAGTTTTGCCTATTTTTCTTTTTAGCTTGTCACCAACAGCTGTCAGTCTCTCTCTCTCTCTCTCTCTCAACGCGGAAACACAAATTGAAATTTTAGGGGTCCAAATCCATTAACCGCTCTTTCCATTTCCTTTTTCTCCATCTCCTCTTCTCTCTCTCTAAACTTCCTATTTCTCTCTCTAGGAATCCTCTCTCTCCCCCAGCTCTCCAATGGCCTCTCCGCGTGAAGAGAACGTCTACATGGCGAAACTCGCCGAGCAGGCGGAGCGTTACGAAGAGATGGTCGAGTTCATGGAAAAGGTCGTCGCCGCCGCTGACGGTGGCGAGGAGCTCACCATCGAGGAACGCAACCTCCTCTCCGTCGCCTATAAGAACGTGATCGGCGCTCGCCGTGCCTCCTGGAGGATCATTTCTTCGATCGAGCAGAAGGAAGAGAGCCGGGGCAACGACGCCCACGTTGCCACGATCCGTGAGTACAGATCTAAGATCGAGTCGGAGCTTTCCGGGATCTGCGACGGCATCTTGAAGCTCCTCGACTCAAAGC
This sequence comes from Campanula takesimana, assembly GCA_026119855.1. Lineage (NCBI taxonomy): Eukaryota > Viridiplantae > Streptophyta > Magnoliopsida > Asterales > Campanulaceae > Campanula > Campanula takesimana. The sequence continues at coordinate 1,389,401 of JAOWBW010000256.1, forward strand.
TCATTGGATCCGCTTCCAGCGGTGACTCCAAGGTGTTTTACCTGAAGATGAAGGGTGATTATTATAGGTATTTGGCTGAGTTTAAGACCGGATCTGAGAGGAAAGAGGCGGCTGAGAATACGCTTTCGGCTTACAAAGCGGCTCAGGTTTGTTTCCCTCTTTATTTCTATTAGGGTTAGGGTTTTGATTTGTTCTCTTTTCCTATCAATTGTATGCTTGATTGATAAATTGCCTAATTGATAATTATTTAGGAAATGAAGTTAAACCGTTGCTATTAATAATAGAATAAAAAATAATAGTCAACAAAAGTCAAATTGATGACTCAGCTACTTTGTTGTATTGAAATTTTTAATTTGTGGTAAAATGATTTCTAGGAAATGTTTTCCATTTGACTAGGAATCTAGATTGCAAAAAAGTTGCTAATTCATGACAATGGTAACTATCAAAACAAATGAGTCACGATCTACATCTTTGTATACAGGCAAAGATATGTCTATGTATACACTCAATTATATATGTGTGTGCCGCTGCCACAATGTCTTATCAGAATCTGTTTTCATCTTTTTAAAGTGATACATTCGTTTACTTGGAATAGATCTAGATTAAAATGATGGAATTTTATTACATAAGTAGTTGAAATTATTAGGAATGCCTCATTGTGCCTCAGAAAATCTGTGTTCTTACACCCATTATCTATACATTTGTTTTGAAGAGATTTACATTGAATAAATGGGGGTTTAAATTAGATATTAGATAGCTCAGTTTTTTTTTTTTTTCTTCATATTTTGCCTAGAACTTTGGTGCTTTAAACAATTGGTAATCAATTTACAAGTTGTGACTCCGTGTTCATCTATGGTGTGTTGCCACAATCAAACAATGTTAATCAGGGATACATTTTCATGGTTGCAGGATATTGCCAATGGTGAACTTGCTCCCACCCATCCGATCCGACTAGGACTGGCCCTTAACTTCTCAGTGTTTTATTATGAGATTCTTAATTCTCCAGACCGGGCATGTAATCTTGCAAAGCAGGTGAGAGTTTCAATTTTGTACTAATGTATCTTCATTGCCTCATTGGTTTTGGGTTGTTCTAAAGATTGTTCTTTAACATTACATTTTGCGATCTTAACTGGTTGCTGACTCTAACCTTTGACATCTCCCTCTAAAATCTCTTAAATCATACTCCCTCCGTCCCAAAATGATCTTCACATTTGACTATTCGAACTTTTTAAGGGTATGAACACTTGTTTTACTAGCCGTGGTGTGTTTACTCACATTTAAGCCTAAATTGTAAAAATGAGAAGATTTTTTTGGGACAATGAAAAATGGCAAATGAGGATGGAGGGAGTATTAGGGAGACCGATTAGCATGAAACTTGAAGAAGTACATTGCTCGTGTTTTTAATTTTTCTGTTCTTTTTTATCTGATATGTACTTTTTTGTGGGCGGCAAGGCTTTTGATGAAGCAATTGCTGAATTGGATACCCTTGGAGAGGAGTCGTACAAGGATAGCACCCTGATAATGCAGCTTCTACGTGATAACCTGACATTGTGGACCTCAGATATGCAGGTACAGTATACTCCATGGTTTCAATTTTCGTACGGACCTCTGAACTGTTTTACTCATTGAATGTATTATTGCTGGTATTAATCCAGGATGACGGTCCAGAGGAAATTAAAGAAGCACCCAAGGCCGATGAGTAGTGAAGTTGTTCTGCTCAAGACGGGCTCTTCCTTTTATTCTGTGATTGTTGCGTTTAAATTGAAAATGCTGATTGTTGTGTTAGTTAAATAGGATTCCCATGATTCGCAGTACTTTGAACTGGCTTTAATTTTGGCTTCCAATTTATTTCAGTGATTATCTTTGTTAATGTTTCTTGAGCTTATTATGTACTGTATGTATGTGTTGTTTTCCTTGCTTGAATATTCCTCGTGCCTCTCTGTAAAATAATCAAAATTTGCTCAACATGCCTAAAATGTCTATATAATTTTCGTCCAATTGGACTATTTTCTTACTACGAGTTCGGAAACTTTGGTCAAACATTTGTGTCAATTTAATTATCACAATAAAATTCTATAAATTTTTATTGATAAATCACTTGATGATTTATTAATTACAAATTTTAGAATTTCAATAAAATAATTAAATTGTCGTCAATAGTTGGTCAAAGTTTATTTTTTTTACCATAAAAAATCAAAATGAGACTATCCCAAGAAAATAGGAGTATGTTTTTATTATTTCCCTACTGTAGTTGGTGGTTTGATGATGTGCGTATCTATTATTCTCATTGAAACTCGTATAAATTAAAAAAAGTGGAGATTAGTATAAAAAAACTCTACAGTTCAGATATCAGTTTAGAATTTCCGCCTGTAATTTATTTTATCAAAGTTTACTTGATCAGAAAACGACAATAATTGGGACAATCTTATCGGCTCAGAAGGAGCACTGTACTTCATCTTCATCTCTCCTTCTTTAATTTATAAAAATTATCATTTTTGTTGTCTTATTATAATTTACAAAATTCAAAGATAGAATTTTTTAAATAATGTGACACACTTGTTATACCTACTTACAAGGCTACAACTACTACCCACTTACTGTTTTTTTTTTACCACATTTTCTGTCTCCTACCCAACTATCGATACTCACAACATATTACCGTTTCAATCCTTTTTTTAATTCTTGTACCAAGACTCATTTTTGTAAATTAAAGAGGGACGGATGGAGTATATGAATTACTAAAGTTTAGTGGAGCGTGTTGTTATTAACACCCTTAAAATTAATACACATGCAGATATAGATATGCTTAAAATTATACTCCTTACTTCCTAAAATGATTTTCTCATTTGCCATTTCTCATTGTTTCAAAAAATTCTTCTCACTTATACAATTTGGGCTTAAAAGTTGATAGACACAATATGGCTAGTGAAGCAATGATTCACGTCCTTAAAAAATTTGAATAGTCAAACGTGAAAATCATTTTGGGTCGGATGGAGTAAATGATACGAGCACTGTGATGATGTGTGCTTTAGGATGATGTGTGCTTTAGTGAAATGGTTTCAGACAGAAACCCTTAATGTTTGAGTATTCACTAACAGGGTATGGAGACTTTTAACACTTTTTAAGGCTGTAAAGGGTAAAAGTGAGTTTTGAGTACCCACAAAGTTTGACTGGCATCTTGAAGCCTGATGGTCCCCTTGTTGAATTCCTTTGTCCCCTTTTTGAAACTTTATGTGATGTAACAACTTGAATTGTTATGAGCCTTTCAGAGTTCATGATTGTAGCTTCGGTTGGAATTTAATATCCAACGATCAGATTAATCGAGAGCAATCACGTAAGCATATAATAAAATCAGATTAAGCCAAAAGCAGAAACATACTCACAAGAACAGGATCCAGGAAGACAAAAACTTGTGTGCACACATGCATGATCCGTCTCATCCATGAGACGGGTCGGTTTTTGACCCGCCCGACCCACGAACCGGCTCCAGGACCCAAGGGTCGAACCTGCCACGTGGCAGCCTCTCATAGGCCCAATTTTATTTTTTTTATTTTTTTGCTTTTTTTAATTTTTTTTTTTTTTTTGCTTTTTTTCGGTTTGTCAAAAGTAATAGTTACTATAACTTAATGTAATAACTGTATTCATATAAAGTAACAGTTTGTATACATAAAAGTAATACATATATACAGAAAAGTAACAGTGATTTTTTCTATTTTTTCTTCGTTTGCCAAAAGTAATACTTATTACAACTAAAATGTAGCGAACGTGTTACTTATATGTAATATTGTTTATACATTATTGTAACACATATGTATAGAAAAAGTAATAATTCAACCATTTACATTTTTAGAGCTAAAAACACTTGATTAGTGTTACATGTAAAAATATTACATTATCTATAGAAATATGTTATAATTTCTTTTATTAAAGTGTTACATTTACTTGTACAAACAATTACATTCATATATGAGTTGTTACTTTTCAAATGTTACTTTCTTTCAAAAAATTAAATCAAAATACACAATATTTTACATTTTTGCAAAAGCATTATTACATTTCAGTATAAATGATAATTTTGTTTGTGTTACATGTAATTATAGTTAGTATTACATTTGAAAAAATGGGTAAAACGAGCTTTTGTTTTTGTAAAACAGGTGTTACGTTATCTTATGAACAATGTTACTTTATATGTATACAGTCATTACATTAAGTTATGGTAACTATTACTTTTGGTGAACGGCTGAAAAGCCGAAAAAATAATATAAAAACTAAAAAAAAAACCAATTTTTTTTTTTTGACCTCTGGGAGGCTGCCACGTGGCGGGTCATGCCCCATGGGTCATGGGTCGACCCGTCTCATGTATGAGACGGATCCCCTTGTTCTCATGGGAGACCACCTCATCCAGGAAAGACATAAACAATAAGAGAGTTAGAAAGACTTATCAGTTTATTGCAATTAATTGCGTGTTTATAAACTGGTATAAGGATCGTATATTTATACTAGTATTAAGTCGGTTTAGGTTTTTGAGAAGGACTCTTAAACCTATCCGACTTCCAGATACCTTTTCTTGAAGGAAATAAACTGCACAGTTAGAGTACAGTTAGGAAACTAACTGACCTAACGATATCGTCAGGAACCATTCTGCAAATATTGGAAACTTCAAATAAACTTTGTCAAAAAAGATACACCCTCAAACCTAGCCGAGCACGTGGGGAAAGGTTCAAGCCCACCTCACATGTAACTTGAACATGAAACTATGAAATGCCAAGTATTTTATGGCACTTCAACTACCCATTCCAATTCCATGTGAGATGGCACAAAAGTCTTTTGTAGTCTCAAGCAAAGGAAAGATTTGCCTTTTCTTTCCCATGGAGGGGCACAGGAGATCTGGACTCGATAGCAACCGACCCATTTTATCCTTGAAAGCAAAAGTCTCTTAAATGCTCATATTTGAAGTCTTTGAACAATGGATTTAATCCATCATTTGGCTTTCACCAAAACACCAATATTCTGAGTCGAGATCTTGTGTGCCACTCCATGTACCACTTCTAATCTAACCGTTCACATGTTTGCATAATATTACAATAATACCACTCTTAACGATTGTGAGCCATTAGATCACTTGTGACACATGAAGTGGCACTCAAAGTGTTAAAGAGGATTTGGACTCTAATATTCTTCATGGTATAACATACTACAAGTACAACATTGACCAAGGTCAAAGTCAATCAGACCCACTCAAAGTAGACCATTCAAGCCAAATTTCCAACTTCTACTTATCTTTTATGGTGCTCAAGTATTTAGACTGTGTTTGGTGATCGTTTTTGCCAGCCATTTTCAACAATAATTAATATTGTTTGCTTAGGGATATCAAAGTTTTGGTCGCAAATAGAATTGACAAATTTGATTGAAAGCTAAATTAACGCGCAGGGGCTACAAACACAACATCCTAATCTGCTCTTGGCAGATAATGAAATACCACCTCCAAACACTTTATCTGGAGCCTCAGTTTGGGAAAAAAGAGTATGCATTCTTGTTTTGACAAGATGGAGGATTGAGATCGAGACATCAAAGCGAGATGAATGGTTGAGATTCTTTTGCTTCAAATAATGCTCTGTAGGCCCCCCGAAATACCAAACTCATCCCTTCGTTCATGCGATACCATGTGGTCATATCTCCACCGCGAGCTACAAGAGTAATAAGGAGAAATACACACCAGAGATTCTGGATCTCCAAAAAAACACCCACAAAGAAGAAGCCACAATTACCACTTTTGTTTGTCAAATCTAAATACGGTTGTCCCGTTTTCAGAAAGAGAATATTTGGCGCAACTACATAAAGGCGTGGGAAAGAAGAAAACGTCGTCCTTAAAAAGCAACTCCTTTTATGAGACAGAGGGATTCATTGACAATTCAAGAGGAAATTTCTTCAAAATGATTCCAAGAACTAAACCCCGGTGAAATCATAGCAAGAACTCTTTCTCATTGCTTGAACAACAAAGATTACAGCCATAACCTATATACAAGACCTATACAAGATTTATGTATAGAGTGATCTTTGTGTAAATGTGGTACATTTTGACCTTTTCCCAGTCAACGGCAAGATAAAATTGTAAAATTACCAAAAAAAAATAAAATGTGTTTTAAAAAAAAATAAAATTAATCATCTAATGCTAGGTGATAGAATGAAGGGAATTCATAAGAAGCCTTGGGATCTCCATTTTCAGTTTCTTTAAATCCAGTGCATAAGGAATTCCTTATGAATCCCTTCAGCCTGGAGTGGATCAACTGCATCTGACAGGCTTAGGAATGTATGTAGATTAGTCAATGTGCGCGCAAATTGGGGGTGACCACCACCTTACCACAAAACAAACGTAGATTATCAATCGCTAAAAAAGGTTGTAGCTTGGAAAAGGAAAATCCGAAAAACATGCAAAAGATACAAATCAAAACCTCACGAAACGGTGAATTTTTCAATGGTATGTGACTATGATGGTGCTTTCTAATTCTAGTGCAATTTAAGAAAGTACAAGAATCAACCATAAAAGTTTGACTTGTCAAACGAAACTATCTATCTGGACGGATGGAGTATGGTGTCAAAGATCACAAAGGGCAACATTTATATCCCATGCATACATCAAGAAACAGGGTTCAAATCATACACAGAACAAAACTTGCATTCAGACCACGATTTTTCATAAGCATAAATGTAAAGCCAATGACAACATATGTGTCAATTGATGTTTTTGCGTATCAAGTAGTATACTCCCTCCGTCCCCAAATGAATGTCCGAAACTGCTCTTGATCAAGAGCAGTTTCGGACATTCATTTTGGAACAGAGGTAGTAATAAACATTGTACTATAATATGCATGTCGATCAAGAGCGATTTCGGACTGGGGACTGACGTAGTAATAAACATTGTAGGACTGGGGACGGACGTAGTAATAAACATTGTACTATGATATGCATGTCTGCAAGTTCCATTGCAAAGTATAAATGATAAGTATATTCATATAACTTAAAGCTACACGATTCTGTTTAATGCAAAAAAGACCTACCCGAGCCTGTGCTTGTGGCTGTGGCTGGAGCTGTGCCTGTGCCTGAGCCTGTTGAAGGATCTCTTCTATGAAAGCTTTTTCGAGTTATAAGATCCCCAAACCTTCGTAACAATCTCTTTTGTTTTCTATGAACATTACCATCATCATCATGGCTTTCATGCCCACTTTGATGATCAAAATCCTCTGAAACATTCCCATCATCCGTGAATGTAGAAGACGATTGGCTTCTCTGATGTAGCGGTTGTTTTACCGGTGTACGTGGCTCTGATTTCGGTGAAGCCGTCACCGTTGGATCAAATATCGACCCTTTGAGTGCTTCCGCCTTTTCAGGATCTTCATCTACATCCCCCTTGTCTATATCTTCATGTGCATCATAAAGTTTCAGCTCATTAAGATCGAAACTGAAACCTACCATCTGATGGTCCTCGTGAAACGATGATTCTGGTGAATTGAACATCGACGACTCTCCTTGCTCCTTATTTTCTTCAACCTTGGACTCCGTTTTAGCTGCAGAAAGTAACCTTTTCAATTCCTTAATATTCTCAACAGCTGCAGCTTCGTTGATTCTTAACCGTTCGTTTTCTCGAGTAAGAAAATGTAAAGCTTCATCTTTTTCTGCTAAAATATCCTTGAGCTCTGAATTTTCAGCCACAGCAATATTAGCAGCTTCTTTCGCGACATTAGCTTCATTAAGAGCTTGTTTTAATATATCCCTCAATTTATAACTTTCTTCCCTAGCCGTCCGTGTCATATTCTCAGCTGCTTTGAGATTTTCTGCTAATCGAACATTTTCGTGAAGAACAACAGCTTTTTCTTCTTCAGTCCGCTTTATACAATTCACAAACCCCATTTCTTTCCCGTTCCATGCTAAAACTGATTCTTCCGCTTCTACCCTTAATCGATCAACAGTATTCTTATGCAACTCGAGTTGTTTCTTCATTTCATCTAAATTCTTTTTGTAGTTATCCTCATTGTTCCTCACCATTTCCTTCAATTGTTCTGCCTCCCCTTTTACATGCTCAAGTTCCGCTTCTGTTGAGCCAAGTTTTTCCTTTACTTGATTGGCCTCTGTCGCGACTTCTTTTAGAGCTAATGCTAAATCATCCATGGCTTTCTTGCTCTTTTCTTCCGCCTCGGTTGCTAATTTCAATTCATTTTTAAGCAATTCCATTTCATCAAGAAGAGTCTTGACTTTCATCGATGCCACCTTCTCACCCTCTTCAGCACGAGTCAAATTTTCTTTCATCGTTTCTAATTCAGATTTGATATTTTCAAAGTTCTCATTAACATCTCCATTACTTTTATCGGGTGATTTCTGAGCATTTGCCATTTTCTGATGAAGGGAATTAACTTGAAGCTTGGACTCTTCAAGTTCAATCTTGATTTGCTCAAGCTGTTTCGTTTGAGCCACCACAGACTCAAACATCTTGGATTCTGACAACTTCCCTTTCTCCAACTCCGTCTCCAATTCTTGAATTCTTTTATCCCTTTCTAATGCTTCCCTTCCCGCCACTTTTTTCTCAAATTGCTTTGCGTTTTCAAGCTCGACTTTAAGAGACATGATATCTTTCTCCTTCACTTTCAACTCCCTATTCGAATTAGATAATAAATCCTTGAATTTCTTAAGCTCGGTAAACAATTCTTGTGTCTTACCGGGAGACAACGAGTCACATAACCTCATCGTGGCTTCATCAGCCACCCATTTCGTCTCCCTCAACTCATCCAAAGCTTGATCTCTTTCTCCTTCAGCAGCACCCAATCGATCCTTCGTGTTCTTCAACTCCTCCTCGAGATCACCCATTTGTTGTTGCATGTTTGAACCTTTCACTTTCCGTCTCTACATAAAATAGAACAATTAACATGATCAAATCTCAATTCACCAATCCATACAACTCAATTTCCATTCAAATTATTTGGGGGTTAGGCTAAAAAAATCAGAAATAATAAAAGGGTAATTAATATACCTGATGGGAGAGATTAACAAACTTGGTATGATTCTTTTCAACAGAAACAAGAGCACCTTTATCAACTTGTGACACAATTACATCTCCTCTACAAATCTTTGTTGCAGAAATGCTTCTTGAAATAAGAGAATATTTGCTCTTTTGTCCAAATTCTAAATACCCAGATCTAAAATCCACAGAAAAAAATCAAAAAAAATCAATCCAATATATACAAACTCATCAAATCCATCTCTCTAACTCACAAATTGAAACAAAATAAATCTCCACATGAAAAAGAAAGTATTTTTATTTCATTTTCTGGCTAATAAAAATCTCAGATAAACAAGAAAACAAAACCTACAAAAAGGGTTGGTAAAGATACAAGATAGAGAGAAAATAGGGATAATTGAAAAGGGCATATTTGATTGAGGGGAAATTAAATTACGTACCTTGATTTGGAACTGGAACTTAACATGATGAAATGAAATGGGTGATTCGTATAATATTTCCACTATTTTCTCGGGAAAGTCAGGGAAATCGGACTAAAAATAGCAGCAAGAAAAACACAGAGATTTTCTGGATAGAGATAGAGGTTAAAAACAGGGGGAGTGGTTAAGGAACAAGTCCGAGGTTGGCGGGGATTTGAGTTTTTGAGTGTAGTACTTTTCCTATAACGCCAAAGGTCAGAGAGAGAGAGACAAAAAGGAGAGGGTTTTAGACAGGCAATTGAAAATGAAAAATTGGAAGAAACAAATTTATAAGGGAAAAATACCGAAAACCCCCTTAAGAAAACTTTTATATCCAAAAAACCCACATTTTTTTCTTCAATATAATAAATTTATAGGAGTATTATCAATACCAAAAAGTCCAAACGTTAACTATTTAACTAACAACGTTAAATTTGAACATTCATATTATTAAAAACTTACCTTTCTTTTCATTTAATGACATGTTAGGAATATTAAAAAAATTACAACGCCAAATAATTATAATAATAATAATAACATTAATACTACTACCACTAATAATAATAATAGTTATAGCAAAAACAAAATTAATCATTATTATTTAATTAACTAATATTTAATAAAAAAAATATGAATTTTTGATATACATTAGAGAAGTAATTGAAAGGTGTTTCTTTAAGTTTTTATTTTTTTTATTACTATGTAATATCATAAACATAATTAAAATTATGATGATATTATTTTCAATATTATCACATTCATTATTGTTTTTCATTATTATTACTTTTATTATTAAATATATTATTAAAAATTATTAATTAACTAAAATAATAATAATAATTAGATATATTTTTGTTGATATAACTATTATTATTGTTATTATATCTAATAATATCACAGTTAAATTATTTTACATTGCAAAAGGCTTTTTATTTTATATGACATTAATGGAAAGGAAAGTTAATTTTTATTAATATGAATACTTAAACCTAACCGCGTTAGTCAATTCGTTAATGTTTGGGCTTTTTGGTATCGATAATTTAATTTTAGGACTTTTTAGATTAAAGAAATATTTTGTGGGTTTTTTGGATATAAAATTTTTTTAGAGGGTTTTTTGGTAATTTTCCCTATTTATAATGGGATTTGATGTATCTAACGGTCGAGATTAACTCTCAATGAGATTGATATGAGATTGATGATCTTTAATTAATTCCTCTCTCCGTCCCAAAATAGATTAACTCTCAATGAGATTGATGGTCTTTAAGAAATACTAATGCATGTGAAAAAGTCTGATATATTCTTAAGGTAATCATTTTACTTAGGTATTTAAATGCTTGTGCGGGAGATAATTAACTATCATTAATATGTGTATAATTGGTATACAACAATAAAAAAAACTTTGAAAATGGTAAAACGATAAGTATTTTGAGACAAAAATTAACTCCTAAAACGACATGTATTTATTTTAAAACGAAGGAAATAATTATTTTAGGAGGATGGACTAGCTTTGATTTTTAATACTTCATTCGTCTCATACTTATCGCTACTTATTTCTATTTTGGGCGTCCCATACTTATTTGTTACTGTAATAACCAGATTTTTTTTTTATTTAATTATGTAATTTTCGGTTTTTACTATTTAATTAAACAATAATGAGAGTTATAAAGTAATTTAAAGAAGTGGGCCCAAGGAAATTGGATTGGCCCGAAAATAGTATTAGTAAACCCAACCCAATAATTTTACCCAAGAGTATAAATACAATGGTTAGTGAAAAATTTAGGTACTTCTTAATTAACAAAAACAACAAAACACAAAACCCTAGTTCTACCCCATAGCAGCCGCACCAAGGAAGGAGGAGGAGAAAATTTCAGCCATTGTTTTGGAAGAAGTAATCCGATCATTCTCAAGGTAACGCTAAATCCTACTCTCCAAAATTTGTTTCGTTGAATTTGGATTAGTAAATCATAAGTTATGCATGAATTAAGAATATAAATATTTGGTTTTTGCATGCTAGTGATTAATGATAAATTTTAAAAGATTAATGAAGTTGATCTAAATACTATGAAAAAAAAAATATAGTAATCTTGATACTAGTTTATTTTTAAGATTGATTTTATAATCTTGAATTGAATTGATTTATATTATGCAATGCTTGGGAATTGAACATATAAATCATTGAGGTTGAATTGGTTTATCAAAAGAAGAAAAAAATAGGGATTTCCCCTTGAACATGTTCGGCGAATGGCCCTAAGCCATGGAAAATTGATTTTGTTGATTTAAATGATCCTCGTTAAGTGTGTTGAAATAATATGATGTTTGGGAATTTAGAAAAATTTAAAGAATTAGAAAATTGATCAAATCAATGGATTTTGGATCATACAAGTTTCGGCCATGATGAGGAATTATGGGTGTTGATTCTTGATTGAAGATGTTAAGAATTGGGACGGAAAAGTTAGTGTTTTCGTTAAGTTTCTAATGAAAAGAAAACAAAAAATCGTTAAAAGGATTGTTAACAAGTTAGAAAAGTAACTTGAGGAAATAGAATAAACACTTGGAAGACCTTGAAGGTTAAAAAGATAACGAGGAAGGAAAGATTAGAAGTTTCAGTTAGTTTCCTAACGGAAAATGACTAAACTGAAAAGAATTAAAGTTAAAAGAAATAAAAAGGAAAACCTTGAAGATAGAGGGGCCTAAGTGATTAAAAAGAGAAACTTAGGGGACCTGTGAACAGAACCAAAGTCCAAGGACCTTTCTGTAATTAAAGGAAAGTTGAAGGACTAATCCGCAATTAATCCAAAGTGGAAGGACTAAATTGCAATTGAATTAAAGTTGAAGGACTAATATGCAATTAATCCAAAGTTGAAGGACTAAATTGTAATTGAACTAAAATTGAAGGACTAAATTGCAATAATCCAAAGTTGAAGGACCAATTTGCAATTAACCCAAAGTGGAGGGACCAAATTGTAATTAACCCAAAGTTAGAGGACTTAATTGCAATTATACCAAGTTAAAGGACTGACTAGTAAGTCAAAGTCAGAAACTTAAAGTAAAGAAAAGAAGTAACGAAGTAAAGAAGTTAAAACGCATCTCTCAGTTAACTAAGTAGAAATAGTTAACAATGTAGAGAGTACTAAAGTAAATTACTCCGTGCCTTGTAGATTCGCACAGAGAGGAGATTGCGAGGAAAAGCAATTCAGGTAAGGGATTACGTTCCTTACAGTATTTGAACTCCGGTTTATTGGAATTCTGTATCTTTCTAAAGTTAGCTATCAGTATGGCATGATAGTATTTGAATGAACTCTGCGTTATTGAACGTTCTTGAAAGAATCTATACTTAGTGATGTCCCCATCGATCTACTAAGTATCGAAGTTTGAAACTTGTATCACATACTTGTACCATGGTATGTTCTCAATTTTAACTTGTGAGTTAACCACTTACTCGTTAAGCATCCAATGTCCAGTTAGAAAAGACATTGACGGACAGTCCAGTTAGAAAAGACTCGTCCTTAAACTAGGGATTGCATGAGTGATCACATGCCTTCTCTCAGGAATTGTCTGATTACAAGGATGATTCTAGACCCGAGCATAT
>JAOWBW010002560.1:0-69265 GCA_026119855.1 Campanula takesimana
TTAATCTCATCCACGCAAGGCACACATAACCGACCTCTGAAAGTTAACACTCCTTCGAATTAAGAGAGAAATCCCCAAATTTGCCACCTTCGATTTTACCGCTATTTTCACCAACTCCGGATCATCCTTCTGAGCTTCTTTTATTTGTTGAATGAACAAACTGGTAATACTTGAATACTCGCAAAAATAGCCCCATGCTTTGACTCACCAGGATCCAATTCTCGAGCATCCTCTACATCTTCCATTCACACCATCAATGAAGCCATAAAAGATTTCCGGCTAATGGCATCAGCTACCACATTTGCTTTACCCGGGTGATAAGAGATAGTACAATCATAATCCTTCAATAGCTCTCCATCTTCTTTGCCCGTTATTCAACTCTTTTTTGGGAGAAAAGGTACTTCAAGCTTTGATGATCAGTAAATATCTCAAATTTGGCTCCGTAAAGATAGTGTTTCCACTTGTGCAACGCAAAAACAATCGCAGCTAACTCCATGTCATGGGTAGGATAATTCTGCTCACTCGGAGTCAACTTTCTTGAAGCATACGCAATCACCCTTCCGTTTTGCATTAACACACACCCGAGGCCTTCTTTAGAAGCATCGCTATAGATTACCAAATCATCATTTCCATTAGGAAGCGCAAGGATAGGAGCTGTAGTCAACCTCTTCTTCAACTCTTCAAAGCTAGCTTGACACTTGTCATCCCACACATACGGTACATTCTTTCGAGTCAACTGAGTCAACGGAGTGGCAATTTTAGAAAACCCTCGATAAATCTTCTATAATACCCGGCTAGACCCAAGAAACTTCGAATCTCCGTAACTGATTCAGGCCTCTTCCAATTCACAATAGCTTCAATCTTGGAAGGATCTACAGATATTCCTCTATTAGAAACCACGTGCCCAGAAAAGACACCTCATCGAGCCAAAAGCACACTTACTGAATTTCGCAAACAGTTGCTTCTCACGAAGAACAGATAAAACCATTCGCAAGTGTTGCTCGTGCTCCTCCTTAGACTTGGAATACACACGAATATCGTCAATAAATACAACACGAGGTGTCAAGATAAGGCTTGAAGACCCGATTCATCATATCCTGAAAACATCCGAGCATTAGTCAACCCGAAGGCATAACAAGAAACTCGTAATGAACCATACCTACTACGGAAAGCAGTCTTAGAAATATCCTCAGAACGGATCTTTAACTGATGGTACCCACTCCTCAAGTCAAGCTTCGAAAAGACGACTGACCCTTGGAGTTGATCAAACAAGTCATCAATGTGAGGTAGAGGATATTTATTCTTTACAGTTACCTGATTCAGCTTTCTGTAGTCGATGCACAGTCTCAAGACCCATCTTTCTTCTTGACAAACAATACAGGAGCTCCCCACGGTGATACACTAGGACGGATGAATCCCCGATCAAGTAACTCTTGCAATTGCACCTTCAATTCTTTCAGTTCAGCTGGAGCCATTCTATAAGGTGCTTCAGATATAGGGGTAGTACCTGGAATCAAGTCAATACCAAACTCGATCTCTCTATCGGGAGGCATAGAATTTCAGAAGAAAACACATCAGGAAACTCTTTAACAACATTCACATCTTCTACTTTAGGAGACTTTTTAGTAGTATCCAAAACACAAGCCAAATACCCCAACAAAACACGGTGCAATAGCCTCCCTAGCTTTCACATACGAAATAATACGAATTCCCTTACCCAAAGAAGTTGCCTCAAAAGTAAACACAGGCACACTAGGGATAGAAAACGTAACCACTTTCTTAAAACAATCAACAGAGCATGATATTTACTTAACCAATCCATACCCAAAATAACATCAAAGTCTTGCAATGGCAAAATAACTAGATCAGCAAGTAAAACATGCTCACTAATATGCACACCACAATCACGCAACACCTTGTCAGCTATCAAACAATTTCCCATAGGAGTCGACACTTCTAGCACATAAGGCAAAGACTCAAAGGAAGAATGCAATCGAGATGCAAAAGACACAGAAACATATGAATGCGATGAGCCGGGGTCTATAAGTGCACGTGCCCTCAAACTGGACATAGAAATTATACCTCCTATCACGGTGGAAGCATCCGAAGCTTGTTGTTGATTGATTGCAAACACACGACCTTGAACCTTTGGTTTTCCCGAGGCATCCCTTTCTGACCCTGAGACGATCCAATACCACTCCCCGATGGTTGACTTCCCAATCTCGGGCAATTTCTTTGAAAATGGCCAAGTTGCCCACAGTTCAAACACTTTCCTTGTTTCTTCCAACACCGTTCCTCACTGTGCCCTTCCCTCTGACAATAATTACATACTCTCTTGCTTGGACCCCCTGAGAAATTACCTTGATTTCTGACACTCGGTTGCCCTTGTGGTTGTCCTCTAAATGGGGTTGAAGTCCCTTGTCCTCCACGATTATCATTCCTTTGCGTTGTGGTCTACCTTGCCTTCCAGCACTTGTTAATTCCACCTTCCTCTTGTGTTCTTCAATGTCGTGCTCCACTTGATAAGCTCGATCAACTGCATCTTGAAATTCTTGTAGCTTGTGGGACACCAATTGAGTCCGGATCACTGTTTTTAAACCCTTAACAAATCTTGTTGCTTTCCTCTCCTCCGTTGCAATCAAATGGGTACAATACCTCGATAGTTCCGTGAACTTGGCTGCATACTGAGCCACCGACATTGTATTCTGTTCCAAGCTAAGAAATTCCACTTCCTTCCGATCTTGATCCACCCTTGGAATAAAATGTTCCTTGAACTTCCTCAGAAAAATTTGCCCAAGTATAAGGTACATGAGCTTCGTCCCAACTAGCCTTCAGTGTTCTCCACCAGTACTCCGCAGCTCCACTCAACTTGTAGGTAGCAAACCTAACTCGATCTTCTTAGTACAAACTAAGACATCAAATATCTTTTCCATGGACTCGATCCATCTCTCAACTTTGGTCACATCTGGTTCACCATCATAGCCGGTTGGTTTCATCTTCAAAAAACTGTTCTAGACCATACCTCGGAGGTGCATGCTCTCCTCCTTGCCTCTGATCATGGATGGTTTTCATTGCGGCCTCGAACATCCCTTGAAACATAGCTCGAGCCTCTTCCCTTACATTACCCTGGCCTGCAGTACCAGACTGTTCCCCCTCATGTTCCGGCATTTTTTACTGAGTACCTGCATAAAACACTCAACGTTACTCACTCCATACTCAACTACCCTCCTAGGTCACTTAGTCATTCTAGAACATCTACAACCTAGCTCTGATACCAACTGTCGCGCCCCGACCCGTGGTCCTACTTGGCCCCACGTCCGGGACACGCACGGAAGACGTTATAAAACATTTTAGGAAAAATTTTCGAAATATACTTTCATAAAAAGTCTTATATAACCAAACAACATTTACTAAACGTGACTACAAGTCACAAAACAAACTTTCACAACCAAATTTTAAGCCACTTGGCTACACACTTCACTTACTTACTTATTTACAACACGAACATCTACCAAAAGAGATGATACAAACCAAGTTACGGTTACACTACCCAAAAGGTATTACATTTACATAATGTATCCTTTACTTACACAACATTTCCCAAAATGTCTTACCCAAAGATCTCTTCGACGTCCTCCCAGTGTGTGTGAACTATCCCCTGGGCTCCTTCTTATCTAAAACGGTAAACAAATAAGGGTGAGAATAAATCTCAGTAAGTTACTAAAATGCAACTACATTACATGCTAGTATGATAACATAAAGGAATAATGCCACAAAAGATCATATAGCACATAGCATATAATATGAGAGGCTCCCTATCGCCAACCGTCCCATACCGGTTGGAAATAACGACCACTCATCATGCAACACATAAAGCGGAAATGAACACTCATACGTGGATACTGAGCCAAGGTTCTCAAACCAAACCATAGCCATCTGAGAGGCATCAACTGAGCAGCATCGAAGAGCTGAAACGGGTTCCGGAACCAAACAACAACAACAACAACGGGGGGAAAATGACACAAAGTCATAACCCAAAGTGCCCAACCTTTGGCCTAAGGAAGGGGTTTAAAAATGGGAAACCAATGATAGGAGCCTTATAATGTACTTGGCTCGGAGACCATTATAATCCCTATCACTGCCCAACACACACAAAAGTACCAGCTGGACTTTACACGCAAGCACCACATAGAAATACTTGCTTAAACAACAACCAGGGACAATGATTCCAATGTAGGGAGCCATGCCAAACACATCAAGAAGATGAATCATTCAACACATCACAAAGTGCTCAACAATGTTCACATAATCACTCACTAACATTTCACAACACTTGTGTCCACAAAGGAACCAATTCTACCACTTTAGTGATCCACGTCAACCATCTAAGTACTTTAGGACACTACCCAAAAACTAGACCAAGATTGACCTCTAAATCCCTTGGATTTGAAAACTCCAAACTTTTTCAGACAACTGGGCGGTCGCCCAAACTGGGCTGTGCGGCCGCCCAAAATGCTCTGTCCCAAGAACAAAACCCTTCAGAAAGGTGTGCGGCCGCACGCCCATTTTTGGGCGGCCGCCCACATCACCCGGTAGGCCTAAAAACTTAAACAAAATTTACTCCTTTTGTTTCACAATCCAAAATTACCAATACTTATAACCCTTAACATCTGCACTTACACAAAGGCTAAAACTTAGCCTAGGAACAATACCAACACCAACCATAACCATTTCATACTACTCCCTTTGTCCAAAATTACAAGTATAAATAAAACATACCAAAACTTTGTTTTATCACATATAAAGCATATAAAGCATACTTATGACCATTTTAACATTTAAAGGGGGATTAGTAACTTACCTATTTTCCGGAAAAGATGTCAAAAAAAATAATATGGATCGGTAGATATACTCTATTCAACACCCTGATCATTTATATGTAATTAGATTTGAAAATGGAGTAATAAATTAAAATAGGGAAATTAATAAAGAAGAACCCTAACCTTGTTTGTTCATAACCCAGAGAGAGTGATTTCTAGTGTGTGTGTGTGTTTTGCCTCATTCATTCCCTGGTAGAAATTGTGAAGGTAAGTAAGCCTTGTTTGGTATTTATACCCATACACTAAAGCCCCTCTAATTCCACATTTAACACATAAACCCCTCAACTATACTTTCACTAAGTCCCCTATACTTTCCATTAACACTTTAACTCCCCTAAACTTTACTACTATCATTTTAACTAACACAAATAGTCAAATAAAATGTGCAATTCATATAAGATGATGCAACACATAAAATGCACACAAAATTTTAAATAAAAATTATCAAAATATAAAATAAATATTAAAATAAATAAACGGGTTTTGGGGTCGTTACACTCACTCCCCCCTTAAAGAAAATTCGACCCGAATTTTAGGATTGCTTACCTCAACCCTCAAACAACCAAGGATACTTCCTCTCGATCTCCTCCCGAAGCTCCCAAGTCGACTCTTCCACGTTATGATTTCTCCACACAACACGAACAAGGGGAATACTCTTAGTTCTCAACTCTTGAACTTTCGAATCAATAACTTGGACCGGATGCTCCTCGTAAGACATACTCGGTTCAATATCCTCGGGAACCTCGGACAAGACATGAGAAGGATCATACACATACTTCCTAAGCATCGAAACATGAAAAACATTATGGATCTTGTCGAGAGAATGAGGTAACGCAAGACGATAAGCTCTATCACCAACTCTACTCAAAATCTCGAATGGGCCAATGTACCTCGGTGCCAGCTTGCCTTTCTTCCCGTACCTTCGAATCCCCACTTTAGGTGAAACCTTCAAAAACACAAAGTCACCTTTTTCAAACTCGAGATCTCGCCTCCGGTGATCGGCATAACTTTTCTGTCTACTCTGAGCGGTACTCAAACGATCTCGGATAAGCTTAACCTCCTCAACTGACTTGTTCACCATATCAATACCCCAAATTTTTGCTTCTCCCACTTCATCCCAACAAATTGGAGACCGACATTTCCTTCCATACAAAGCTTCATACGGGGCCATCCCAATACTTGACTGAAAACTGTTGTTATAGGCAAATTCCACGAGAGGTAAATGAGAATCCCAAGAATCTGAAAAATCAACTGAGCAAGCTCGCAACATATCCTCGAGAATCTGAATAGTCCTCTCTGACTGCCCATCTGTCTGGGGATGAAAAGCTGTACTAAACTTCAACTCTGAACCCAAAGCCTTCTGAAACGCTTGCCAAAACCGAGATGTAAATCTAGGGTCACGATCAGACACAATACTCACCGGGACACCATGCAATCTCACAATCTCATTTATATACAAAGTCGCAAGCCTTTCCATCGAGTAACTAATCTCAATAGGTAGAAAATGAGAAGACTTGGTCAATCTATCCACGATCACCCAAACTGCATCAAACCTCCTTCGAGTGCGAGGTAATCCCGTCACGAAATCCATAGTAACATGTTCCCACTTCCATTCCGGAATCTCTAACGGCTGAAGTAACCCCGCAGGCCTTTGATGTTCAGCTTTCACTTGTTGACATGTCAAACACTTAGATACATAATCCGCTATCTCTCTCTTCATATTATTCCACCAAAAGTGCTGTTTCAAATTCTGATACATTTTTGTGCTCCCGGGATGAATAGTATATCTCGACTTGTGGCCTTCATCAAGAACTTGGCATTTAATCTCATCCACGCAAGGCACACATAACCGACCTCTGAAAGTTAACACTCCTTCGGAATTAAGAGAGAAATCCCCAAATTTGCCACCTTCGATTTTACCCGCTATTTTCACCAACTCCGGATCATCCTTCTGAGCTTCTTTTATTTGTTGAATCAAAACTGGTAATACTTGAATACTCGCAAAAATAGCCCCATGCTTTGACTCACAAGGATCCCAATCTCGAGCATCCTCTAACATCTTCCATTCACGCACCATCAATGAAGCCATAAAAGATTTCCGGCTAATGGCATCAGCTACCACATTTGCTTTACCCGGGTGATAAGAGATAGTACAATCATAATCCTTCAATAGCTCCATCCATCTTCTTTGCCCGTTATTCAACTCTTTTTGGGAGAAAAGGTACTTCAAGCTTTGATGATCAGTAAATATCTTAAATTTGGCTCCGTACAGATAGTGTTTCCACTTGTGCAACGCAAAAACAATCGCAGCTAACTCCATGTCATGGGTAGGATAATTCTGCTCACTCGGAGTCAACTTTCTTGAAGCATACGCAATCACCCTTCCGTTTTGCATTAACACACACCCGAGGCCTTCTTTAGAAGCATCGCTATAGATTACCAAATCATCATTTCCATTAGGAAGCGCAAGGATAGGAGCTGTAGTCAACCTCTTCTTCAACTCTTCAAAGCTAGCTTGACACTTGTCATCCCACACATACGGTACATTCTTTCGAGTCAACTGAGTCAACGGAGTGGCAATTTTAGAAAACCCCTCGATAAATCTTCTATAATACCCGGCTAGACCCAAGAAACTTCGAATCTCCGTAACTGATTCAGGCCTCTTCCAATTCACAATAGCTTCAATCTTGGAAGGATCTACAGATATTCCTCTATTAGAAACCACGTGCCCCAGAAAATACACCTCATCGAGCCAAAAAGCACACTTACTGAATTTCGCAAACAGTTGCTTCTCACGAAGAACAGATAAAACCATTCGCAAGTGTTGCTCGTGCTCCTCCTTAGACTTGGAATACACAAGAATATCGTCAATAAATACAACCACGAAGGTGTCAAGATAAGGCTTGAAGACCCGATTCATCATATCCATGAAAACATCCTGAGCATTAGTCAACCCGAAAGGCATAACAAGAAACTCGTAATGACCATACCTACTACGGAAAGCAGTCTTAGAAATATCCTCAGAACGGATCTTTAACTGATGGTACCCACTCCTCAAGTCAAGCTTCGAAAAGACGACTGACCCTTGGAGTTGATCAAACAAGTCATCAATGTGAGGTAGAGGATATTTATTCTTTACAGTTACCTGATTCAGCTTCCTGTAGTCGATGCACAGTCTCAAAGACCCATCTTTCTTCTTGACAAACAATACAGGAGCTCCCCACGGTGATACACTAGGACGGATGAATCCCCGATCAAGTAACTCTTGCAATTGCACCTTCAATTCTTTCAGTTCAGCTGGAGCCATTCTATAAGGTGCTTCAGATATAGGGGTAGTACCTGGAATCAAGTCAATACCAAACTCGATCTCTCTATCGGGAGGCATAGAATATTCAGAAGAAAACACATCAGGAAACTCTTTAACAACATTCACATCTTCTACTTTAGGAGACTTTTTAGTAGTATCCAAAACACAAGCCAAATACCCCACACAACCACGGTGCAATAGCCTCCTAGCTTTCACATACGAAATAATACGAATTCCCTTACCCAAAGAAGTTGCCTCAAAAGTAAACACAGGCACACTAGGGATAGAAAACGTAACCACTTTCTTAAAACAATCAACAGAGGCATGATATTTACTTAACCAATCCATACCCAAAATAACATCAAAGTCTTGCAATGGCAAAATAACTAGATCAGCAAGTAAAACATGCTCACTAATATGCACACCACAATCACGCAACACCTTGTCAGCTATCAAACAATTTCCCATAGGAGTCGACACTTCTAGCACATAAGGCAAAGACTCAAAGGAAGAATGCAATCGAGATGCAAAAGACACAGAAACATATGAATGCGATGAGCCGGGGTCTATAAGTGCACGTGCCCTCAAACTGGACATAGAAATTATACCTCCTATCACGGTGGAAGCATCCGAAGCTTGTTGTTGATTGATTGCAAACACACGACCTTGAACCTTTGGTTTTCCCGAGGCATCCCTTTTCTGACCCTGAGACGATCCAATACCACTCCCCGATGGTTGACTTCCCAATCTCGGGCAATTTCTTTGAAAATGGCCAAGTTGCCCACAGTTCAAACACTTTCCTTGTTTCTTCCAACACCGTTCCTCACTGTGCCCTTCCCTCTGACAATAATTACATACTCTCTTGCTTGGACCCCCTGAGAAATTACCTTGATTTCTGACACTCGGTTGCCCTTGTGGTTGTCCTCTAAATGGGGTTGAAGTCCCTTGTCCTCCACGATTATCATTCCTTTGCGGTTGTGGTCTACCTTGCCTTCCAGCACTTGTTAATTCCACCTTCCTCTTGTGTTCTTCAATGTCGTGCTCCACTTGATAAGCTCGATCAACTGCATCTTGAAATTCTTGTAGCTTGTGGGACACCAATTGAGTCCGGATCACTGTTTTTAAACCCTTAAAAATCTTGTTGCTTTCCTCTCCTCCGTTGCAATCAAATGGGTACAATACCTCGATAGTTCCGTGAACTTGGCTGCATACTGAGCCACCGACATTGTATTCTGTTCCAAGCTAAGAAATTCCACTTCCTTCCGATCTTGATCCACCCTTGGAATAAAATGTTCCTTGAACTTCCTCAGAAAATTTGCCCAAGTATAAGGTACATGAGCTTCGTCCCAACTAGCCTTCAGTGTTCTCCACCAGTACTCCGCAGCTCCACTCAACTTGTAGGTAGCAAACCTAACTCGATCTTCTTCAGTACAAACTAAGACATCAAATATCTTTTCCATGGACTCGATCCATCTCTCAACTTTGGTCACATCTGGTTCACCATCATAGCCGGTTGGTTTCATCTTCAAAAACTGTTCTAGACCATACCTCGGAGGTGCATGCTCTCCTCCTTGCCTCTGATCATGGATGGTTTTCATTGCGGCCTCGAACATCCCTTGAAACATAGCTCGAGCCTCTTCCCTTACATTACCCTGGCCTGCAGTACCAGACTGTTCCCCCTCATGTTCCGGCATTTTTTACTGAGTACCTGCATAAAACACTCAACGTTACTCACTCCATACTCAACTACCCTCCTAGGTCACTTAGTCATTCTAGACCATCTACAACCTAGCTCTGATACCAACTGTCGCGCCCCGACCCGTGGTCCTACTTGGCCCCACGTCCGGGACACGCACGGAAGACGTTATAAAACATTTTAGGAAAAATTTTCGAAATATACTTTCATAAAAAGTCTTATATAACCAAACAACATTTACTAAACGTGACTACAAGTCACAAAACAAACTTTCACAACCAAATTTTAAGCCACTTGGCTACACACTTCACTTACTTACTTATTTACAACACGAACATCTACCAAAAGAGATGATACAAACCAAGTTACGGTTACACTACCCAAAAGGTATTACATTTACATAATGTATCCTTTACTTACACAACCATTTCCCAAAATGTCTTACCCAAAGATCTCTTCGACGTCCTCCCAGTGTGTGTGAACTATCCCCTGGGCTCCTTCTTATCTAAAACGGTAAACAAATAAGGGTGAGAATAAATCTCAGTAAGTTACTAAAATGCAACTACATTACATGCTAGTATGATAACATAAAGGAATAATGCCACAAAAGATCATATAGCACATAACATATAATATGAGAGGCTCCCTATCGCCAACCGTCCCATACCGGTTGGAAATAACGACCACTCATCATGCAACACATAAAGCGGAAATGAACACTCATACGTGGATACTGAGCCAAGGTTCTCAAACCAAACCATAGCCATCTGAGAGGCATCAACTGAGCAGCATCGAAGAGCTGAAACGGGTTCCGGAACCAAACAACAACAACAACAACGGGGGGAAAATGACACAAAGTCATAACCCAAAGTGCCCAACCTTTGGCCTAAGGAAGGGGTTTAAAAATGGGAAACCAATGATAGGAGCCTTATAATGTACTTGGCTCGGAGACCATTATAATCCCTATCACTGCCCAACACACACAAAAGTACCAGCTGGACTTTACACGCAAGCACCACATAGAAATACTTGCTTAAACAACAACCAGGGACAATGATTCCAATGTAGGGAGCCATGCCAAACACATCAAGAAGATGAATCATTCAACACATCACAAAGTGCTCAACAATGTTCACATAATCACTCACTAACATTTCACAACACTTGTGTCCACAAAGGAACCAATTCTACCACTTTAGTGATCCACGTCAACCATCTAAGTACTTTAGGACACTACCCAAAAACTAGACCAAGATTGACCTCTAAATCCCTTGGATTTGAAAACTCCAAACTTTTTCAGACAACTGGGCGGTCGCCCAAACTGGGCTGTGCGGCCGCCCAAAATGCTCTGTCCCAAGAACAAAACCCTTCAGAAAGGTGTGCGGCCGCACGCCCATTTTTGGGCGGCCGCCCACATCACCCGGTAGGCCTAAAAACTTAAACAAAATTTACTCCTTTTGTTTCACAATCCAAAATTACCAATACTTATAACCCTTAACATCTGCACTTACACAAAGGCTAAAACTTAGCCTAGGAACAATACCAACACCAACCATAACCATTTCATACTACTCCCTTTGTCCCAAAATTACAAGTATAAATAAAACATACCAAAACTTTGTTTTATCACATATAAAGCATATAAAGCATACTTATGACCATTTTAACATTTAAAGGGGGATTAGTAACTTACCTATTTTCCGGAAAAGATGTCAAAAAAAATAATATGGATCGGTAGATATACTCTATTCAACACCCTGATCATTTATATGTAATTAGATTTGAAAATGGAGTAATAAATTAAAATAGGGAAATTAATAAAGAAGAACCCTAACCTTGTTTGTTCATAACCCAGAGAGAGTGATTTCTAGTGTGTGTGTGTGTGTTTTGCCTCATTCATTCCCTGGTAGAAATTGTGAAGGTAAGTAAGCCTTGTTTGGTATTTATACCCATACACTAAAGCCCCTCCAATTCCACATTTAACACATAAACCCCTCAACTATACTTTCACTAAGTCCCCTATACTTTCCATTAACACTTTAACTCCCCTAAACTTTACTACTATCATTTTAACTAACACAAATAGTCAAATAAAATGTGCAATTCATATAAGATGATGCAACACATAAAATGCACACAAAATTTTAAATAAAAATTATCAAAATATAAAATAAATATTAAAATAAATAAACGGGTTTTGGGGTCGTTACACTACACCTATCCGACTAATATGATTCTTCTTTTAAATTGAAGCTAATATTTATATCTACAACATATATTTTTTTTTTTGGAATTTTATTGGGTAGTTGGATTATTTTTACATTTAATCTTAATTTTAAATATTAAAAAAATAGAAAACACGTAAAATATAATCTAAAAAAGATATTAGCCCAAATATGTTCCATATGAAGTAAATTCTATATGTAGATTATCAGTTCGTAAAAGTGTTTGATATAAAAAAAAAGGGAGAAGAAGAGGACGATGAATCGAGGGAAGAGTGTATGTGGAATGGGTGTTGCGGGAAAGTGGCAGAGGGGTGGAGAAAAATAAATTTTAGGAAAGATACATATAGAAATTACTTCATATGAAACATACTTGGGCTAATATCTTTTTTAGATTATATTTCACTTGTTTTTTATTTTTTTAATATTTAAAATTAAGATTAAATGTAAAAATAATTTAGGTACCCAACAAATTTCCAAAAAAAAAATATGTTGTAGATTTAAATATTAGTTTAAATATAAAAAAAGAATCATATCAATCGGATATGTGTAGCTTTACGAATATTTTAAAACGTCCTTTAAAACGCCATGTGCTGGTCACATGACATAAAATCTGTTAGAAAACTAACGTCCATTTACTTTTATAGCCACATTGCAAAAAAAAATTTAATGTTGGGAACCAATTGGAGAAAAAAAAACTGTTGGGAGCAACATTGCAAAAGATTGTAAATGTCAGGAACCAAATTGCAAATTGCCCAATAATTAAATGAGACTATCATTTCATGATGATGGAGTAATTATTTGTTCGGATGATTTTGATAACGTCACGCAAAATAAGTCTATTTAGATCATAAAATGAGTTTAAAACCTAAATATATGACGCTAAAATTAGTCTGTTTAGATCGTAAAATGAGTTTAAAACCTAAATATGTCACAAAACACTAGATACGTGAGCTACGAATGTTAACACGACAGGGGAAGGGAAGCAACATCACGAACTTGGCCTCTTTTGGCGTAAGAATGAGACCATCGCAGATCGCATGTGTGGAGAAAGATTCCTTGTGTAGCAAGGAAAATAAAGTGACGCTTATGAACGGGCTTTGATATTATGAGTTGATGCTAGGTGTGTCAAGCTGTGATTGGAGACTTAGACTAATCTAACCTAATGATGGGCAACATAAAGAAGGTTATCAACCCATTTGATGGGAGAGTTGCATAAGAAGTGACATGGACGCGGCGAGAATACACTTCAAATGCGCAATAAATGGTCTAACACATGTGTGCGCATCGAGTATCCCTGATTAAGCTTGGGCTACTGTGATTTGAAATTCGGGGCGTAGAAGACAGCTGAGCAAACTGTCTGGAGGTCGTTAATCTGTAAAGATGACAAGATGGGTCATTCGTATTAGACAAATATATCCCACATCTACATAATAAATACTCCAGTGGTATATAAACTTGAAAAGCTACTGCACTTATCACAATTGGTTTGAAGTTGAAACTTCTTATATAAACTAGCAACTATCGGTCTTGTCCTCAAATCGGTTTGGTTTTAACGTAGCCAAACAGGGTACTTATTAAGAGTCTAGTTTAAGATTACGCTCACCCTCAAGTCGGTTGGTTTTAACGTAGTCAAACAGAGAACTTAGAGGAAGACTTGTGTGAGACGGTCTCACACGGTGAGACGGATCTTGTTGAGAGAGGAAATGGGTTTACCCATCCCCATCCATAAGGGGGCAAACCATTTACTCTCTCATCAAGATTCGTCTCACGTGTGAGACCGTCTCATACAAGTTTTTGTCGAGATGTTATTACTCCCTCCGTCTCATGTTAAGGTTTTTACTTTCCTTTTTGGTTTGTCCAAGACTAAGGTTCTTAGTTACTTTATTACCTAAAATAGACAATCTCACAACAAAATTTTTTTAACCACTTTCTCTCTCCTACTTTCTCATACTTACTTTTTCATACTCACAACATTTACTTTTTCTTAATCTCCGTGTAAAGTCTAACTAAGAAACTTAGTCAGGGACGGAGGGAGTAGGAGTCTAGTTTAAGACTATGCTTACCCTTGAACCTCTCTATTCTCAACCAGTGTTCTAAAAGACGGGCGCCTAGGCGGCGCCTAGGCGCTAGTCGGGGGTGGTCCGCCGCGACTTTTGGCAAATCGACCAAATTAGGCGCTAGGCGGATCTAGGCGGGCTTGGTGGCTAGGCGGATTAGGCGGGATTAGGCGGGCCTAGGCGGGATTAGGCGGGACTAGGCGGGTTTAGGCGGGCTTGGCGGCTAGGCGGATTAGACGGCCTAGGCGGGCCTAGGCGGGTTTAGGCTGATTCAGAGAAAAAAATATTTGTTAATATTTTATCAATATACTACTCCGATATGGCCATAAATATACACAAAAAAAATATACACAAAAAAACCTAGCTTTACACATTTTAAAAAGTTAGTAAAAATTGTTCAAAAAAAAAGTTAGTTAAAGTAGTCGATTATCTTGATTTTATAACAAAAATATATTAATATTACTAAGATTTCCACACATTAAAATTACTATGGTTTGAATAACTACAAATATATTTATAAAAAAATATTAAAAATGCGCTAATTTCTCAGCCCCGCCTAGGCCCCGCCTCCGCCCCGCCTAGGCGCTCTAGGCGCTAGGCGTTGCTCCGCCGCCTAGCGTTTTTTAGAACACTGTTCTCAACACAGTTATAATTTTGAGAATATGGAAATGATTTTTTGTTGACCTGGTTTAAAGCTCGGGCTCGTTCATGGGCTAAAAATATTCATGGGCCTACCACAGCCACCTTTTAATTACAAGATGCTGTATGTAAACCTTGTAATCACTTAGTACATCTTTCCTAAACGATGTCAAAAAACTATGTAGTCCGTAGTGGGTTATATAGTTGGGCCTATATCAATTGGATCTATACCATCTAGAAAAGAGTTGTATGGGCCCTTTGGTAGAAAAGACTTGTTTGAAATGCAATAGCGCATACCGAATTTCCCGTCTCATAATAAATGTACCACCACTGATTTTTTAGTTTAGTAAATATCACATTTTTAAATAAAAAATTAATTTTAGTGTAATTTTATTATTATATGTACAATTATAAGTAAAACACATTAAAAGAAGTGTTACAAGTCAAATACAACATTTTTTTACGAGATGAAAGGGAATACTATTTACAAGCATGCTTTCCAACCAGGAGATTTAGATTAAGGTTATGTTTAGGGGTGGATTGGTAGGTATACCAATTGTATTTCGCTTATACCATGTACCAGCCAATTTTAACTTGGTAGATAAAAATATGTACCATTACCGACCAACTAAGTCGGTATACCAATTTAATTGCTACGGTTGGTACTAGCCTCTACCAAATCTAAAATATATTTGTTTAAGAGTAAATATAAAAAAAAATTGGACATTTATTTAAGACGGAGAGAGTAAAAACTTAGTTGGCATACAATATTTCTAAACAATCTTCATGCGGTCTATTTTTTTTTTTTTTTTTTTTTTTTTTTTCAACTCACACACCCACCCACCCACACATGCACGCTCAGAAGCGCCTAGGAGATAAATCCTAGGGAGAGAAAGCATTCCCTCTAACTTCTGGGGGGATCGAACCCATGACCTCCAGGTTGGAAGCCAAGAGCTCTAGCCATCAGGCCAAATTCCCATGTACATAAGATGGAGGGAGTAAAATACTACTGTACACAAAGACAAAATACAAATAGTGCAATCACCTAATATCACACACAAATATTGATATACACCCTCAGTCCCAAATTTATAATACTGCAAATACACTAACATAGCCACCTACACTTGTACTTGATATACACCCTCTCAAAATGATCTTCAAACTTTTAACGTTTTTAAAAATGAACTTTAAGCAATAATTTTAAGTTGATTTAGTTCTCTTCATCCTAACATTATTGTTCAAAGTTCAGTTAGAATAATGAAAAAAAATAAATCATTTTAGGATGGAGGGAGTATACGCATACTTAATAGCAGCATTAGGACAAAATAACCAGTTATAACCATTAATCTTTAATGCCATAAGCAGAACACTTATCACTTTATCTTATTGCCAATAAGAAGGTACAAGTGTGCAGGTTCAAACTCAAACTTAGATTAGACCCAATCAAGAGCAGAAGCAGACTTTAGAGATTAGGGAATAGGTATAAAATATTAGAAGAATACTTTATTTTTTAATACATAAATAATATTTTTAATATTTTAAAAAATTGTAACTTTGTATTTGATATACCAACTAACATTAAGTATTAATACTGTGTACCAACTAATTATACATAAGTGATACGGTACTAGGATACTTTATTTTTAATACATACATAATATTATAATATTAAAAAATTATAATTGGTATTCGGTATACCAACCAACATTAAGTATCAATACCGTGTACCAATCAATTATACATAATTGGTATGGTAGTACCGTACCAACATTTCGGTATACCGATTTGCTCGTACCAATGGTACACGAGTTGGTTGGTAAGGATTCATAAATTTTGCCAGCCCTAGTTATGTTTCATAGCATGTCAACTTTAAGTTCTAAAATGAATTATGTTAGGACATGGATTGGATAACATAACATGTTATTATTAATTCCATAAAATCATATTTATAATATTAATATAAAGTGTAGAGGATTTAAATGTGTAGAATTCCTGATGTGTAATTTTACCTATTTATGATGGGCAGAATGGTAAATTCACACTGCTTCATGTGAAAGGGTGTAGCCCCTAAATGAAGTGCCTATTTGTTTCCTATATAAAGGCCTTCCATCAGCCTTAGAAACATACTACATACAATTCATTATTCTCTCTATATTCTCTTCATTGAGTCTTGGAAGATCAAGTGAGAAACGCACTATCATTTAGAAAAACTCCGTCCCCTACTTTCTTCTTCATCATTCTCTCTAAGCAACATCGAATATGGATTCAACAGGTATAACGCTTCCGCCTTCATCCTCTCTCTAACTTATCCCAGATTTGAGTTATGGCATTAGTGAAATAGAAATATTCCAACAATTGGTATCAGAGCATGCTCAAATTTTGGTTTAAGTTTGAGTTTCCTTTTGAAAGCTTTAATGCTTCATTTTGATTCATGTATTTTGTTGAATCATTAAGTTTTGATGTTGTTTAGAGACTCTAATTCATTGATAGAGTGCTGATATTCATCATCTAATAAAGAAATTATGAAAATGTTTGAAGTTTTGCTCTAATGAACACAATAGTTCAAGCATGATTATCCCTTCATAGCATAGTTATGTATTATATAATACATAAACTATGTGGATTTACTTGCTTGATCATGTTGATTTAAAATAAGATTATCCCTATATAGCATGGCTATACATTGTATAATGTATAGACTTGTGGATCTACTTGTTGTTCATTCATTTAAGAAGAGTTTTAGAAGTGCAGCAAAGCCAGCAAGTGAACCGGTGCTACCTGGAATTTGGGTGGTCCGGCCGGGTTTAGGGTGGTATTATATGAGGTCCGGTCGGACCTTGAGGACTGCACGGTCGGGTATTAAGTATAGCCTGGTCGGACCTTAAGTAATGGTCAGGTCGGGTCATCTGGGTAGTGCGGTCGGACCTCCAGGAAGAGTCCGGCCGGGCCCTTTGTTTGGTCCGGTTGGACCTCAAGGATACACCTGGTCGGGCATTATGAATTGTACTGTTCACAGTTCTTTCATTTTTTCAAAATTTTGCACATTTTGTTTACCCTTTAATTGAGCAAAACATACATTTTTCAAACCATAAATTTATGATTAATTAAATGCTTAAACAATTTTATACATTTTTATCACCAAAGTGATTCACGTTATTTAAATCCAAAATTGTTAAAGTGTTGAATGTATACATTAATATGTGAGTAACATGAATTTTCCAAAGAAGATCTTGTTATTTAACAAAATTTATACATTCATTTGGTAACAAATAAAATGGACATTAAGTTGTTTTGTTAGATGCTTAAATCGGCCCAAAGGAAGACTAAGTATTTAATTAAGATGTCGTTCGAATTATTTGGTTACCTAAATATAATCATTTATGAATCAACTCGCAATCTAACGATTAGTTTTGATGTCATGTTGATTATCTTATAGATGGATTTCATTTATATAATTAATCATTTCTTCATTATGTAGTTACTTATACATGTTTTGTATTTCACTCTTGTTCTCAATTCCAACAGATTTGTTAAGCGCTTCTTCCATAACTGCTGCTATAAGCAGCATTCCGATGCTTAATGGGACTGACTTTAAAACTTGGAAAAACAAAAATAATTATGATCTTAGGCTGTATGGACATTGATCTCACATTAAGGGAACCGTTTCCTCTTCCTCTCACTGATAAAAGCACTCAAGAAGACCGCTTAAGTGCTGAGAAGTGGAAACGCTCCAACCGCGTGAGCCTAATGATCATGAAAAATGTTGTCTCGGAGACTTTTTTGAACAGTGTCTCCGAGGATATTGATGCTAAAACTTTTCTCAACACCCTTGAGGAACGCTTTGCAAAAAGCGAAAATTCGGAAACAAGTTCTTCATTGAGGAAGCTTGTTTCCATGAGGTACAAAGGCACCAGGAATTTAAGAGAGTATATTTTGGAAATGCTTCACTTTTCGACAAAACTAAAAGCACTTAAGTTAGAGATATCGGAATATTTACTCGTGCATTTAGTTTTGATCTCTCTTCCTCCTCAATTTGGTCACTTTGAGGTGACATATAATTGTCAGAAGGACAAGTGGAATATTAATGAACTTATTTCACACGTGACAAAATAGGAGGATAGGTTGAAACAATTTAAACCCGAAAGTGCTCATTTAGCATCTAGCTCTTTTCATGGGACAAAGAGAAAAGGGTAGGCAATTACGGTTGCAAGTAGGGATGGCAATTTGGCCGAACCCGATCCGTACCGAAGGGAAATCGATCCGAAAATTTCGGATATGGTTTGCATTTTTAAAGATCCGATCGGGTTCGGTAGATCCCCTGATCCGATCCGAGATCCGACCTGAACTTATTAAGTTTATAAAATTTTACTACCACCCCCCTCATGTTATAAAAATATACACACCACCCTCCTTATATAAGAAAAAAACTAGGTTTAGGATTTTTATTTTCCTTCTGTCTCGCCGACTCCCCCATCGCAACGCTGTTCCCTACTCTCTCTCTCTTTCTCTCTATGCGACGTTCCCGACCCTCTCTCTATGCGCCATTCTCGTCGCCGTCGCCGGTGCCTGTGACGCCGTTCGCGCTTCTCTTGGCTCTCCTTCTCAACGGTGTTGAATCGTTTGACCCAAATCTGTCAAACCTAGGTCTCAATTTCCGTCGAAGTCTACTACATCTACAACGAATTTCGGCTCTATTGAGGTAATCTAACAATTCTTAGCCATTGAATTTCAGTTTTTTTTTGTTTGAGTAGGCAATTTCTTGGATTTGTCTGTTTTACACTTCGTTTTTGTTCTTGGTTCCAATGAAGCTGCACATTCTCTTTTGTATTTTTGAGGCATCTATTGTGAAATCTTGAGGTTAAGTTCATTTTTAGGGAAAAATCAAAATAAGGTTTTGTTTTTCAAAAAAACAGGCTCCAATGTTGAATTAAAAAAAAAAGCATCAGATCGGATCAGGGCACGGATCGGAGCGCGGATCAGGGTACTTCGGATTGGATTCGGATCAGGTCTGATCCAATCCGAACCCGACCCATTGCCATCCTTAGTTGCAAGTAAGAAGCATAAGGGATCATCTGATGATCAAAAGGTTAAGAAATCTTCTTTTGCAAGGACCTTACACACATGAAGTTCGATTGCTCTAAGTATCACGCTTGGCATGCTAAGAAAGATATGTCATTTGGTCTTGTTTGTACTGAGGCTAATTTGGTTTCAATTCCTACATATACATGGTGGTTGGATTCTGGTGCAACAACTCACATTAGTATGTCTATGCAGGGTTGCCTGAATTACCGAAGACCTAGTGAAGATGAGAGATACATCTATATGGGAGCTGGGAATCCGGTTGAAGTAATAGGCATAAGGACTTTTAAGTTATTGTTAAGTACTGGCTATTATTTTGTACTAATAATACATTCAGTGTACCATCATTTAGGCAGAATTTAATATCTATCACAGTTTTGGACAAGGAAGGTTATTCTTGTTCGTTTGGAAATAATAAATGTGATATTTATTTTAATTCCAAAGTTGTTGGTACTAGTACTTTGTCAAGAAATGATAATCTTTATTTACTTGACACGATTCTAACAATAAACGAGTCTCATAATAATGAAACCAAAGGTACTAAGCGAAAGTTATCAAGTGAAAATTCTTATACCTTATGGCATAGGCGTTTGGGTAATATCTCCAAAAGGAGAATTGATAAGCTTGTGTCGGAGGGAATCTTAAACAAACTTGATATTCCGGATAAAAACTTTTGCATTGAATGACTTAAAGGAAAATTTACAAACACTAAAAGAAAAGTATCCTTGAGAGCATCAAGTGTCTTAGAACTAATTCATACGGATATTTGTGGACCATTCACTACCCCTTCATGGAATGGTCAACAATATTTTATTACGTTCATAGACGACTACTATCGTTATAGATACATTTATTTGCTTCATAAAAAGTCTCAATCATTGGACGTTTTTAAGTCTTTTAAAGCCGAAGTTGAAAATCAACTTGGAAAGACTATTAAGAACGTTAGGTCCGATCGTGGTGGTGAATACTAAGGTCGGAATGATGGTTCGGGTGAACAACGTTCGGGTCCTTTTGCTCGCTATCTTGAAGAGTGTGGGATTGTCCCTGACTACACTATGCCGGGTACGCCTAGCATGAATGGTGTAGCTGAGAGACGTAATAGAACCCTTAAGGATATGGTAAGAAGTATGATTTCTTGTACTTCCTTACCACACTCATTGTGGGGCGATGCAATAAAAACCGTAGCTTATATTCTCAATAGAACTCCCTCTAAGGCTACTAATAAAATTCCTTATGAATTGTGGACGAATAAGAAACCGTCCTTAAATCATCTTCATGTATGGGGTTGTCCAGCAGACGCTAGGCCTAATGAGGGCAAACTGGACGCTAAGACTGTTAGTAGTTACTTTGTAGGGTATGCCGAGAGATCTAGGGGATATAAATTTTACAACCCGAAAACTAGAACCTTTTTTGAAACGGGAAATGCTAGGTTCTTTGAGGATGTTGAATCTAGAGGGAAAATTAGGTATAGTTTTGAATTTGAAGAGGAAGGGGAATCCATTTCTATACCTCTTCCCATAGTTCCCATTGGAAATCAATTATTTATACCTGAAATTCAAGAGGAACATACAATTCAAAACAATGACTCTCCTATAAATATTGAACAACATGAAAATGTTGATAATGAGGATCAGATTCAACAACCTCAAAATCAAGAAGAACCGGTGCCCTTAAGGAGATCCAATAGAGCAAGAAGGAATGCTATTTCGGTTGATTATGAAGTGTATCTTGCCGAGAATGAGGGACACTTAGGTTTAGTGGGAGATGAGCCGCTCACCTTCCAGAAATCCATTAATAGTCTTAATTTTCATAAGTGAATCAATTCCATAAATGAAGAGTTAAAATGCATGAAAGACAATGACGTTTGGGATCTTGTTCCATTACCTAAGGATGTGAAACCTATTGGGTGTAAATGGGTCTTTAAGACCAAAAAGGATTCACATGGTAATGTAGAAAGATATAAGGCTCGTCTTGTTGCTAAAGGATTTACTCAAAAAGAAGGCATTGATTATAAAAAAAATATTTTCTCCGGTATCATCTAAAAACTCTTTTAGGATCATAGTGCATAATGATCTTGAGCTTCATCAAATGGATGTAAAGACAACTTTTCTTAATGGAGATATTGAGGAAACTATCTATATGAAGAAACCAGAAATGGTGACTGATTTAGATCAAACTAATCAATTAGTTTGAAAACTTAAGAAATCCATTTATGGTGTCAAGCAAGCTTCTCGTCAATGGTATTTAAAATTTAATCAAGTTATTCTTTCATTTGGTTTTGAAACGAAGCTTGGTGAAGATTGTGTATACCATAAGTTCAGTGGGAGTAAATTTATATTTTTGGTCTTATATGTGGATGACATTTTGCTTGCTAGTAATGATATAAACCTTCTTAAGGAAACTAAGAAATTTCTTTCAAATAAATTTGAAATGAAAGATCTTGGTGAGGCATCTTTTGTATTAGGAATCCAAATCCACCGTGATCGTTCACAAGGTATTTTAGGATTATCACAAAAGGCCTATATAGAAAATGTATTACAAAGGTTTAACATGCAAAACTGTAAACCACATGATACCCCTGTTTCTAAAGGAGACAAGTTTAGTCTCAAACAGTGTCCTAAAAATAATTTTGAATCCAAGTATATGGAAAATATCCCTTATGCATCAGCAGTAGGAAGCTTAATGTATGCACAAGTCTTTACTCATCCAAACCTTGCATTTATTGTTGGGATGCTTGGTCGATACCAAAGCAAACCGGGGAGAGAACATTGAGTTGCAGCCAAAAGAGTGATGAGATACCTACAAAACATTAACGACTACATGCTTATATATTCAAAATCAGATCATCTTGAGAATGTTGGGTATTCCGATTCTGATTTTGCTGGATGCCAAGACAGTCGTAAATCAACGTCTGGTTATGTCTTCACATTAGCCAATGGAGCAATTACTTAGAGAAGTGCCAAACAGACACTCGTAACTTCCTCTACCATGGATACCGAGTTTGTTGCTTGTTTCGAGGCATCCAATCAAGTTATATGGCTGCGTAAATATGTGAGGGACTGCGAATTGTCAATAGTGTCGAAAGACCACTTAAGATATATTGTGACAATCGGGTGGCAGTCTTGTACTCCAACAACAACAAGAGTTCATCAAAGTCTAAGCATATAGATATTAGGTTTCTTGTTTTAAAAGAAAGAGTACAAAATGAACAAATAGAAATACAACTTATAGGAACAAATTACATGCTAGCGGATCCGTTTACTAAAGTGTTATCACCTTTAGTGTTTCACGAGCATGTTGCTCATATGGGTGTAACAACTTTTGATAACATTTAATATAGTGGGAGTTTATGTTGTGCTTTCATTAATTGTTCTATTATTTAAAGTTTTGATCTCATTTGGTTAAGTAGGACTAGTTGGAAGAATATGTATATATTCATTATGTTCCATGCTACACATTTACATTTTGATCTATGTCGTTTAGTTGGATATGTATATATGATTATTGTGAGTTTAGTTGTGAATCAAATGCAATGAATGGTCCTTTAGTCCTTATACTTGTATGACTAATGGACGGGATTGTTATGGATGACAACAAGGTGCACATAAGTGTGAGAGCCCCGCGCTCGAACTGTGATCTGCACTCGTGTTCTCATAACGGTTACCCTACTTTGGTTTTGAAAATCATAAGAGTCGCCACCTCATTTTATTTTAGGAAAATAGAGTTAAAACCTTTTTTGTTTGAGAAAGTGGGTTCGGGGGCTAAGTTACGAGTAGAGAAGGTGATTAGCAGCACTCCACTCGCCCTTTCGGTCTCTAGCATACTTCCGCCTACGCTTGATTTTAGTTTTCCTTTTTGAAAATTCCTTTTATGCCCTAACTTTGAAAAAGATGTGTGTTTATGTACAAGGTGTCTTCCTAATCTAGGTCGGTTCAATTTTGAGTCACAACCGGGAATCGGTTTGGGTAGATTTCCCGATTGGATTTGAAAATTGTTTTGAACATATTGGGACAAAGAAACACTCAAAGGGGAGAGGGAGAATTATGTACAAATTATTCACAAAAAAAGGGAGACATATCCCTTATAAACAAATGTCCAAGTTTTAGAGGTTTTGTTGGTTTAGGACCATCTTCCGTCCCCATGCAACTGTACCTGTCAAACTTGCTCCAAATCCAAAAAACAAAACTTGGGATTTTCTCCCAACACATTATAGGACACATCTGAATTTTTTTTGGATTTATGGATTAGTATTTTAAGCACAAAACATGCAAAGAACATTGACACAAATCTGCCCAGAACAGGAAGAACATGGCATGTCAGACTTTGATTGCAAATTTACTCTATCATAGCTTGTGAATCTGGAAAAACAAAAAACATGAAAGTTGAAGATCACATATCAAATATAAGGTTTACCAAGTTTCAAGTCAAGAAAATATGTTTAAAGGTTTCAAAAGGCCTCTGACATTTAGATGTCAGAATCTGGAAATGGTCTATCTGAGAGCAAACACTTGTTTCAAATATTGGAAAGACGCCTTTTCTCAGGTCACAAAATTATTCCAAAACTATGATAATAAATTTTGGAACAAAGCATGAGATGAACATAGAACATATATATACATCATGGATATAAATTTTTAACATTTAAAACACATGAAGTATGGTTATTACAAAATTTAAACAAGGACGTGTGAAATTTTGAAATCCACAATGTTGACCTTTTATGATCTCTTGAAGTAAATAGGATTGATTGAAAATTCCCTCGGACAAAAACCGGCTTATGGTCAAGGACGTGTGAAATTTTGAAAACAAGGTCGCAAGACGTGGCTTTATTGGCTGGCTGGCATGAAGGCTTAACTCTTAGCCATGGCATGAGACGCGGCCTCGAGTCGGGAAAGGCAACCGCGGGTATTAATTCGAGGGAGCAAGAGATCCCCGTCACCGTGTGGGATCCAAGTCCCTAAGGTTTGTACGGTAACAGTGACGATATAAGTTCGCAAATGTGATGTGTGTGAGGTATCTATTTTTTGAAAGATGATTATTTTTTAAAGAAAAGGAAAAAGCACATTTTTTGGTTTTTTTTTTTTTTTGATTTTGTTTTTTCTTTTATTTACACATAAATAAAATAGAAAATGAAGAAACCTACAAAACAGATGTTACGGCATATATATACACGCAAGGCAATAAAGGCAAATAATGGAGAAAACACACATATTGAGTCTAGCCCACTTTTGAAAATGTCCCCAACAGAGTCGCCACTATGAGAGCCCCGCACTTGAACCGTGATCCGCGCTCGTGTTCTCATAATGGTTACCCTTCTTAGGAAAATAGAGATAAAACCTTTTTTGTTTGAGAAAGTGGGTTCGGGAGCTAAGTTACGAGTAGAGAAGGTGATTAGCAGCACTCCACTCGCCCTTAGGTCTCTAGCATGCTTCCGCCTACGCTTGATTTTAGTTTGCCTTTTTGAAAATGTCTTTTATGCCCTAACTTTGAAAAAGATGTGTGTTTAGGTACAAGGTGTCTTCCTAATCTAGGTCGGTTCAATTTTGAGTCACAACCGGGAATCGGTTTGAATAGATTTCCCGATTAGCTTTGAAAATGGTTTTGAACATATTGAGACAAAGAAACACTCAAAGGGGAGAGGGGGAATTATGTACAAATTATTCACAAAAAAAGGGAGACAGATCCCCTATAAACAAATGTCCAAGTTTTAGAGGTTTTGTTGGTTTAGGACCATCTTCCGTCCCCATGCAATTGTACATGTCAAACCTGATCCAAATCCAAAAAACAAAACTTGGGATTTTCTCCCAACACATTATAGGACACATTTGAATTTTTGTTGGATTTATGGATTAGTATTTTAAGCACAAATCATGCAAAGAACATTGACACAAATCTACCCAGAACAGGAAGAACATGGCATGTCAGACTTTGATTACAAATTTACTCTATCATAGCTTATGAATATGAAAAAATACAAAACATGAAAGTTGAATATCACATATCAAATATGTTGTTTGAAAGTTTTCAAATCCATAAAACATGTTTAATGGTTTCAAAAGGCCTCTGACATTTAGATGTCAGAATCTAGAAATGGTCTATCTGAGAGCAAACACTTGTTTCAAAAATTGGAAAGAGGCCTTTTCTGAGGACACAAAACTGTTCCAAAAATATGACCATTCTCTTTAGTTTGTTTATAACAAATATTATGTTTTGACCTCAGTTTGAAAATCGTGTTTTGGTGGAGTTTTAGATATGAAAGTACATGTTGGTCAAAGATGCTGCAAGCAGGACAGCACATCTGAACTTACAAAAATCTTTACCAAAACATGACCTAAACTGGGAATATTACCACGAAACTTGGCATAAATCATCTTTAATATGTAAGGAACAACTTTAATTTTTTATCTAAGTCTAGAAACGAAGTTATGATGGAGTAAAAAGGACATGAAAAGCAAAGGTTGAACAGAGTACACAAACTGGTTACATGTAGCATGAAGATGGGTCTCAAAAAATGATCAAAACTTGGAAACAAGCTATGAAAATTTGGAAATTTGTTCATTAACATGTTATTAACATTATCAAGAGTTTATTTATGAAAAAGTGTAGACCAAAACACAGATAATCATGAGAGAACAAGAAGTGGACAGATTGTGAACACTTTGAAAGAAACTTCATTTTCATGCTTGAAACTTTCATTTAAGGCTTAGAACAAAGCATGAGATGAACATAGAACATATATATACATCATGGATATAAATTTTGAATATTTAAAACACATGAAGTATGGTTATTACAAAGTTTAAACAAGATTACATAGAAAACAAAGGAGACCTAGTCACTAGTTGACTAGATCTCCAACCAACTCATACAAACTCTTACATTTCTTAGACTTGAACTTACAAAATATAAATCTTACCTAGGTTAAGAGGTGTGGTGTGCTTCTTTTGCTTCCAAGGGAAGGTTTTTTTGGTTTGAGTTTGAGTTTGAGAGTTGGATTGATGAGTTGGATTGGAGCAGTGTTGTGTTTGCTTGAGTTTAGAGAGTTATTTTGAGGTGTTTTGATGGTGGAGATGTGGTGGTGTAGTGGTGGGGCTATGAGTGTGATATGAAGACTTAGAGAGAACTTGGATGGAATATTTATGTGGCTATGCAATGTGTTTATGCATTCTTTCCGGCTCCGTTTCTTCGTTCTGTAATGGCCCGTAACTGCTTCGGTGTGCACGCAATGGTGTCCCGTTTACCCGTGCGTCCAACACGAAAGTTGCTCCTCATATTTTTTTTGGTCAAGATGGTACATATATAATATGTTCACGAGTAAGGAAAGGCAAAAATATAATTTTAAATGCAAGGGATGACCGGTAAAAGGCTCTCTAGGGGTGCGGGGCCCGCCGTAGGGTCCTGACGCTCGATTTTTGGGGAATACGCCTTTTTGCTCGGTTTTGAGTCTTGATCATAATCTCAGACTTGGTTTCTTCATCCGATGCACCAATAAGGCGGTCGGTAGTCCTAAACCGTCCTATCTAGGGTTCTAGGTCAATTATCGTGTGTAGACCAATTTAAGGGTTTGGTTTAGGGGTGCGAGATCGGAGTGTCTACAATAAGGGGTGTCATTTGTATTATACTTATGATTTAAGGAAAAACATAGTTATGCAACCTAAGTGAGAGATTGTTAGAACATGGATTGCATAAAATAACATGTTATTATTAATTCCATAAAATCATATTTATAATGTTAATATAAAGTGTAGAGGACTTAAATATGTAGAATTCCTGAGGTGTAATATTACTTATTTATGATGGGCAGAATGGTAAATTCACACCACTTCATGTGAAAGGGTGTAGTCCCTAAATGAAGTGCCGATGGATAAAATTCCACTGTGTAATAAAACCTTACAAGTGTACAAGTGTCAAAGCAGCAATATACAAAAGTAAAGGTCAAACCACAGAGACTCGTGGATAAACAAGTTGATTTAATTAGTGTAAAGAGTAACCAGGGGGGGTTTTGATTGGATTTGATTAACTAATTTAACTACTCAATACTGAAAATAAACTAGAAATTAAAGATCACAAAAGCAAGCAAAGATTGTACTCAAGATGATTAAAGCAGTTCACGGATTGGTGATCACAATTACACTCTTTTTATGCTATTTTGATGATAAAATACTAATCTTTATTTTAGGGTTCATTCACTTATTTAAGAATTGGAACGGTTAGGTGGCCGGATTGCAATTCTATTATCATATGTAAATTAATTCTTCCGCAAGGTCCAATTAAAACACAAAGAATTTATTAAGCTCTTAAGAATATAAAAACCTAGTTTGTCTCTTCTTCCGCAAGGTCCAAGATCCAAACTATTCAACACAACAATGGTTATGTCTAACTCTCCACGTAAGTGCAAGAGATTAAACCCTAATAGTTAAAGAGCCAAAAATATCTATCAATATAGTTGAAACTCAAGAACAGATTTAAAACTATTGTGTTAAAATAAAACAATGATTAACATCTCATAGCATAAAGATTATGTAATTGATCACATCCAATCCGCAAACCTAGGTGTTTAGCTACCCATACTCATAGCATAAATCACAAGAAAATAATTAAAAATCATAAACCTGGATAAAACGCTTGATGATGAAAGATCCAAAATCTTGATTACAACCTTGAAACTTGATAAAACCTAAAAATAAAGCTTATGAAAAAAACTGTCCTGAAAACCTAAACTATTTAATACTTAAGAGAGGAGTCCAAATTAGGGAAGGAAATAACAAAATAATGGAAAATACACAAATCCCGTAATTCTTGGCGGCGGAGCGAGCGGGCGCTCGACATGGACCAGGCGGGCGCTCATGAAGGCAGTAGATTTGGCCGTCTGAGAAATTAATTCAAGCGTGCGCTTGGCGTGTGGCACGCGGGCGCTTGGGTGAGCGGGCGCCTGATACCATCTCGAGCGGGCGCCTGACTTCTTTTCCAGTTTTCTTCTTTTCTTCCTTTCTTCTTGACTTTGACCGCTGTTGACTTGTCCACTATTGACTTTGACTTTTGGAAATGATGGTCTTCACACTCTAAAATCTCAGACTTTGCAATTACAGGATAACACTAAAAAGTTTCTTAAAACATATAAATACCAACAAAGTTCCTCAAACAAATAAAGACCAAAATTACATCAAACTATTCTATATTACATCAAAAAGTCAATAAAAATACTCTGAAAATGTAGAGAAACTATATGATAAAACCGATCCATCAAATTCCCCCACGCTTAGACCATTACTCGTCCCAGAGTAATATTCCTAACCCCACATCTAAGTGTCGGTCTAAAAAAACGTAGCATGGAGGAAAATGATACCTATCTCCTCTACATCTCCCAACAACCAAGTCAAGAACATGAAAGAAATCACTCGGAGTGTAAGAAACTCCGCTCCTTATAACTCCCAAAACAAAAACATAACAATGGCCCTAATTGATATCACACCAATAACGAGGAAAAAAACACATATCCAACTAGGCCCACACATCAAATCTAGGGGGAACTAAAACAACCTATGTTTCCCCACGCTTATCTTTCACTACGTTCTCCCTCAAAAAGAAATCAAAGTTAAGATAAATCCTTAACAATGATTTACCTCATAAGTAGCACCAACACCCCTTATTACTCCAAAAAGAAATATGAGGATTTCCTATCCTATCTCCTCTAATCCAAACCTCCTACGTCAAAATAAAATCCTACCCAACACTCCAAACCTCCCTTATGTCTCCTACGCCATAGAATCTGTTCTCTTCCTCTCCTTTTGCCAAGGCGTCCTTTCGGGTTTTCACCTAGCCTCTCTTTTCTTTTCTAATTTTTTTTTTACTAGCTAAACTATAAAACAAGTGATAGCATCAATCCAACCCACAGGTATCCATCACCCCCAAACAAAAATGAGTATTTCCCCTAATGCTCTCACATAAAAAGTGCACAAATAAAAGGATAGGGATACCTCAAACTGATCACTGCGGAGGCGGAAAGAGATGGTCCCAAGGACTAGGCACCCCGGGCATACCCGAACTCGACCCTTGATCAGGGCCTCTCATAAACTCATCCCAAGTGGCTCCAGCCCAAGAACTGCTAGGTGGCGGCTGAGGTGGTGTATACTGAGTGGGAGATGGCGGGTAAACCATGGGAGGAAACTGCTCTCCAGGAAAATGATGCGCCATCATCCGAAGCCTATAATATTGGTCCTCCTCGATATTGGCGTAAACCGCCTCCTCCATTCTCTTTAGCCTCTCATCATTCTCATCCTCTCGGCACTGACGATGATAGTTGGCTAATATCTGCTGCTGCTGATAGTCATGCAGTCTCTCATCCACCCCCTGAATTTGCCCTGACAGATAATAATTAAATTCATCTTGGGACATCATGGGATCCTCATCCATACCACTCTGAACTGGGGCCCATCCTCGCCCTCCTACCTGAGCTCCTCCACTCTCAATGGCGGACTTCGTCACTGTGGTTCCGGGAGACAATAATTTGGGGAATTTTGCCATAGGCACCCCTGCTCTCTCTGCAAGAGTCGTAATCATGATCGGGAACAGATAGTTCTTGTTCTCCAGGTTCTTGGCCAGGTCCCCCATCTCACTGCGCATTATGCCCCTATATTCACAGGCATCCTCATCATCATGGAATATAGTAAAGGGGCCCTGTACTAATGGACCTGATAATGAGAAGTAGGCATGATCCTCTCACAGATAAATCGGTACAGTGCCCGCAACTCCAATCTCAACTCCCTAATATGAAACAAATACCCATGTCTGATATTCGCCCTATCAATATGCAGACCAAACTCAGCAGAAAAAAGAGCTAGAGTCTCATCCAGGTTCTCCTGTAGTGCCCTCTTCAATCTCCAATAATCACAAGCATCAAACTCTACATCATTAGACAACCCATAATACGCATTGATGGCTGCGGCGGACGCATTGACATTATGTCCCCTAACCCAGACATTGGTGGCCTC
The DNA here is from genome assembly GCA_026119855.1 of Campanula takesimana. Lineage (NCBI taxonomy): Eukaryota > Viridiplantae > Streptophyta > Magnoliopsida > Asterales > Campanulaceae > Campanula > Campanula takesimana. Next base: position 30,878 of record JAOWBW010002560.1, read on the forward strand.
AGACGCCGAATGGAAATTCGCGTAGAATTCCTGTACCAACAATTTAGAACATGTCTGTTTTGGTTTAGCCAACAATCGTCTCAACTTGTAAAAGGTGATTATCTCATCTATCCCACATTCTTTCAAATCAAACCCACGTTCTACAGTCACCCCATTATTCTGTTTATTCTCAAAATACTCTTCCGATTTGCGGGAGACAAAACGGTCATTGTCAAAATTTACGTTCACTTGGGGCGGGGGCACACGACCTTTACCCTTTGGAGGCATTATCATAGTCTATCAACCCACTCAAAGCTCCATAAAAAGCTGAAAAATATCTTACCGGAGGTCGCCGGAATATCTCGCCAGAGGTCACCGAAAAATATCACCGGAGTCAGAAGAGATGATAGTTCCCGAAAGCTCGCAACTCAACGATCACTTTACCCTTCTGTAGCGCCTTCAAATTCCACCCCGAAGACCTTCAAATCTAAAATTTTTTTCTTTTTCAAAGCTTGAACAAAATCTTATGATTACCCGGTTTTAATGGTGATTGACGCTTTGAAGTTCTTGGAATGAGTGACTAGTAAGAGGGGGAAGACTGATTTCGCTGGCAATTTGGTTGAGTTTGGTGATTTGGGTGAGAATTTGTAGAGATAAAGATGAGGGTTTGGGAGAGTTTTAGAGAGAGAGAGAATATGGGGAAAGATTTAGGGTATGTTTCCCCAAATTCGAATTTGAACCAGCCTAGGTCTCTTCTTTTCCGTCGGCGAGCGGGCGCTTGGGGCCACGCGCGCGCTTGAAATAGACCAGGTGGGCGCTCAAGCAGGAAAAAAGTTTGGAGTTTTCGCCTTGTTAATTCAGGCGGGCGCCTGGTGACTACCAAGCGGACGCCTGGTCCAATTTCCAGCAGTTTTTTTTCTTCTGCTGGGTTGAATCTCTGCACATCACCATAAATAAACATCACAAGAGTAATATCCATAAAAAAAATTTGACTCAATAACATAAAATCTTTTTGGAGGGTAACACTATTTACACTCCCCTATAAACCCACAAACTCGGAGAGATCCATGAAGGATGACACAGACTAACTTTTGACCGCACTCTCGTTGCCTATGTTCCCCCTAGGACCATAAGGGGCTCAGGTCACCGTAGTTCGAACCGACCCAGAAATAAAAGACACGAAAGCAAAATTTTTTATTTTATTTTTATGAATACACCACCCCCGAACCAAAAGTATGCTATGTCCTCATGGCATTGAAGAAACAACACACTCCAAATTCAAAAATGATGATAAACTGAAAGGAAAAACATAAAGCAATAAAATGACACCTGGTTGGGTTGTCTCCCAACAAGCGCCTTTGTTTTAAGTCATTGGCTCGACATAATGCCACATGAAGATTAAGTGGCTTCCTCCAGGTCCACCTAGTCTATCACATCAATCTCATTGATGTCTTCCACAATTGATAGCCCCTCATAATACGGTTTCACCCGATGTCCATTCACTTTGAAAATCATCCCATCTTTCAAATTTTTGAGCTTCACTGCTCCATGCGGAAACACACGGATCAACTCATATGGCCCCGTCCATCTTGAATACAGTTTTCCGGGAAAAAGCTTGATGCGAGAGTTAAAGAGAAGGACCTTCATACCAGGTTTAAGAAACTTGGGCTTCAAATTTTTATCGTGATACCTCTTGGTCCTCTCCTTGTACAATTTAGCACTCTCATAGCTATCTTGCCTCATCTCTGCTAACTCATCCAAATCCAATAGCCTCCTCTCTCCCGCCAGTCCCAAATCCATGTTCAATTCTTTGGTTGCCTAATAAGCTTTATGCTCCAATTCTATCGGGAGATGACACTCCTTCCCATACACAATGCGGTACGGACTCATGCCAATAGGAGTTTTATATGCAGTCCGATACGCCCACAATGCATCACACAACTTTAAAGACCAATCCTTACGATTTGGACGCACTGTCTTCTCAAGCACTGCCTTGATTTGGCGATTGCTCACCTCCACTTGGCCCGAAGTTTGAGGATGGTAGGCCGTAGCCAACTTGTGACCAACCCCGTACTTCTTCAGTACTTGATTGAACATGCGATTTGTGAAGTGTGTCCCTTGGTCACTGATGATGACTCGTGGCACTCCATACCTGCTAAAAATATTGTCACGAACAAACTTGCAAACAACGTTAGCATCATTTGTGCGGGTAGGAATTGCTTCCACCCACTTGGACACATAATCAACAGGAACAAGTATGTACAAGTAACCATGGGAAGGGGGAAAGGGACCCATAAAATCAATGCCCCAAACATAAAAAATATCCACAATTAAATTATGTTGTAGGGGCATCTCATCTCTTTTTCCTATGTTGTCAGTCCGTTGGCATCTATCACACCTCACACAAAATTCCTGAGCATCTTTAAATAAGGTGGGCCAATATAGCCCCGCTTGAAGCAATTTCCTAGCGGTCTTTTGCCCACTAAAGTGACCCCCACATTGGAGTTCATGGCAAAACCTCAACACACTAGCTTGCTCATGCTTAGGAATACAATGCCGAATAATCTTATCCGGACACACTCTCCACAAATAAGGATCATCCCAAATATAATGTTTCACATTTGACTTAAACTTGCGTTTTTGGTCATAAGTGAAGTGTGGTGGCAACAAGTTAGTCACAAGATAATTCACAAAATCAGCATACCAAGGCTCTTGGACATGTAAAGCAAAGAGTTGCTCATCCGGAAAATTTTCATTAACCGGAATTGCCCCATCAATGACACTCGTGAAAGTGAAGTCCTCAAGCCTAGATAAGTGATCCGCCACCACATTTTCGGTCCCCTTTTTATCTCTAATTTCAATGTCAAACTCCTACAGTAGGAGCATCCACCTAAGAAATCTAGGTTTAGCATCCTTTTTATTCAACAAATATTTTAATGCAGCATGATCAGAGTAGACAATTACCTTGGATCCAAGCAAGTAAGAACGGAACTTTTCAAGAGCAAACACAACTGCTAAAAATTCTTTTTCAGTGGTAGTATAATTCAGTTGTGCATCATTTAAAGTTCTACTTGCATAATGAATCACATGAGGTAGCTTGTCCACTCTTTGCCCCAGCATAGCCCCAATCGCAAAATCAGACGCATCACACATGATCTCAAAGGGTAGAGACCAATTGGGGCTAGACAGAATGGGGGCACAAGTCAACTTTTCCTTCAACAGATTGAAGGCTTGTAAGCACTCTTGGTCGAAGATGAACTCGGTATCCTTAGCTAGCAGGTTACATAAAGGCTTACAAATTTTAGAAAAGTCTTTTATGAAACGCCTATAAAAACCCGCATGGCCCAGAAAACTTCGCACACCTTTAACCGACACAGGGGGAGGTAATTTAGAAATCACATAAATTTTATCTTTATACACCTCAATCCTCTTACTAGACACTAAGTGTCCTAACACAATACCATGCCTCACGAGAAAATGAAAATTTTCCCAACTAAGGGTCAAATTTGTCTCACAACAACGTTTTAAAACCATTGTCAAATTCTCTAAGCACCCATCAAAACTATCCCCAAACACAGAGAAGTCATCCATGAAGACTTCGACACATCTTTCTATCAACTCAGAGAATATGGAGGTCATACACCTTTGAAAGGTCGCAGGTGCATTACATAGCCCGAAGGGCATCCTCCAAAAAGCAAATGTGCCAAAGGGACAAGTGAAAGTAGTCTTGGCTTGGTCCTCTGGTGCAATGGGAATTTGGTTATATCCCGAGAAACCATCCAAGAAGCAATAATACGCATGTACTGCTAACCTCTCTAGAATCTGATCGATAAAGGGCAAAGGGAACTGATCTTTCTTTGTTGCAGCATTAAGTTTACGCAAATCTATGCACATTCTAGCCCCAGTCACATCCCTAGTAGGCACTCACCTTTCTCATTAGTGGTGACAGTCTAACCCGATTTCTTTGGAACAACTTGAACCGGGCTCACCCACTCACTATCAGCAACGGCATAGATAATTCCCTCATCTAATAACTTTAGGACCTCTTTCCTAACTGCCTCCTCCATGTGAGGGTTCAACCTCCTCTGTCTTTCTCTAAATGGATTAGCACCATCCACAAGATTAATTTTATACATGCACATGGAGGGGCTTATACCTTTTATGTCTGCTAAGGTCCACCTTATGGCCGACTTGTGCTCACAAAGCACTTTTATCAACTTGGCCTCTTGCTCTAGGGTCAAATCAAAGGCAATTATCACTGGTAAAGTCTCACCCTCCCCAAGAAAGACATACTTCAAATTTGAGGGGAGGGATTTTAGCTCAAGATCCGGAGGGGTTACAATAGAAGGCGCCGACTTCTCATTGAAGTGGCCTAGGGGGTGAAACGGGCCATCACTAGGATGGTGTTCGTCGGCCTTTTCCACATCCATCAGTTGAACATCCGCATTATCCCTAGATTTCTCACCGCCAATTGACAACAAAGACTCTAACTCCTCACAATCTCTCTCATGCCACAAGACTTCACTCACACAATCCTCTACCACATCCACACAGTTACACGACTCATCATCTATGGGACTTTGCATGACATCAAACCCAGATATTTCAATTTTTTCATTAGCCACACACATGGACAAAGTCCCATCACCCACATTAATGATGGTATTGGTAGTAGCCATAAATGGACGCCCAAGCAATATGGGAGAATCTTGACCATTCCCAAGACCATTGAAAGTTTCAAGCACCACAAAATCTATGGGGATAATCAAATTGGCTACCTGGACCAAAACATCCTCCATAATTCCCAATGGCCTCTTGATTGAACGATCGGCCAATTGCAAGGTCATTGTGGTGGGTTTTAGCTCAGGTAAACCCAACTCAAGATACACGTAATGGGGAAACGGATTAATGCTAGCACCAAGATCCAACATTGCCTTCACACCATCTTAGAGTCCCCCATAGATATAAAAATATTAAAACTTTCGGGGTCCTTCAATTTAGGTAGGAGGTTCTGTTGTACCACAGCACTAGCACTTTCTCCCATAATCAACTTCTCCTCATTCCCATACTTGGGTTTCCTGGAATTTATTCTTTGAAAAACTTAGCATAAGCTGGAATATTTTTAATGACATTCAATAATGGGAGATTAATGTTCACTTTTAAAAACATGTCATACAAATCAGACATTTGTTTATCAAGTTTACTTCTCATAAATCTACCAGGAAACGGTACAGGAGGTACATATGGCTTGGGGTGGAAGAATTGTTAACAGGAATTTCCCCATGCCATTAGTACTCTTATCAACAACATTCTCCATAGGAGTCTTAGAGGGTATAGAAGAAGAAGGATTAGGAAGTACCTCATTACTTACCTATTTGCCATTTCTTAGAGTTATGATGGCCTTGGCTTTCTCCCCTTGACTTGGGAAGGTTCCCGGTTTATGCCCTTGCTGCCCTTCAGCTAGTTGACCAATTTGTGTCTCCAGCTTTTTGTTGACATCTTCCTGCTGCTTCATCATCATCCTCATTTGATGTTGCTCTTGCATGATTGACCTCATCATATCCTCCAAAGATTGCTTGGGTTGCTGTTCTGGATTCCCTTGTGGGGGAGGAGGATAGAGAGGTTTTTGTTGAAACTGATTCCCTTGGTTACCCCTCCACGAAAAATTCGGATGATTTCTCCAATCTGGATTATAAGTGTTAGAATACATACCACCTTGATTTTGTCATGGGGGGTAACCTTGCATTGCATTAACCTATTCAAAATCACACTGCGCAACACTTTGGCAAACATTAGTAGCATGAGTATTAGAACCACAGTTATCACAGAAATCAGATACCACATTAGCATTTGATGAACCCATATTCATGTTAAATTTCTCCAAATTTTGGTTCATCAAGGCTACCTGCCTAGCAAACTCATATACTCCACTTAGTTCATGCACACCTTTAGGTTTCCCTCTAGAGCCTTTTTCTTGAGAATTGGCTCCTAACATCTCAAATAAATCTTGAGTTTCAGCAACATTTTTAGCTCCTAAAAAGCCACCTGCTGCATTATCAACCATAGCTTGGTCAACTGCACTCAACCCACCATAATATGTTTGATGTAAAAGAGCCTCAGGAAAAGCATGATGGGGACACTGCACTTGTAACATTTTAAATCTATCCCACGCCTCATGAAATGGCTCACCTTGATCTTGAGTAAATCCTATAATTTTCTGTCTAAAGGTGGCCAAAGTGGCATGTGGGAAAAATTTCTTAAGAAAAATATCATGCAACCCATCCCATGTAGTAATACTCCTAGCAGGAAGTAACAGTAGCCAAGTTTTGACTACCCCTTGAAGAGCAAAAGGGAAGTATTTAAGCCTTAATTGTTCATCAGTCACCTCATCCTTAACTGGGAATCCTGACACAATCATCATATATTCTCTCAAAAATTTTAAAAATCCTCACCGGGAAGACCCTGGAACTTAGGCAGTTGAGTAAAATAATGACCCTTAGCCTCATAGGTTTTAGCTGCATCAGTCAAGACAATGCACGACACTGATGTGTCGACCTTGGGCCTAGCATACTCTTTCATTAATGGATTAGCCATCACTACTTCAGTTTCTTCTCCCTCGGTGGAAGAAGTTTCCAATTCACTTAAAACTACCTCTGTCTCGGTGACAGAAGTTTCAGATTCAGATTCACTAATAGATGGAATGCCTCTATCAAGTCTATCAATATTATCGTTCAAATGGACCAACTCGGGATCCAATGAACGCCTACCAAACATACACTGATTAAATGAACTTGTAAATCACAACAAGTCCCCGATAACGGCTCCAAAAATTTGATGGATAAAATTTCACTGTGTAATAAAACCTTGCAAGTGTACAAGTGCCAAAGTAGTAGTATACAAAAGTAAGGGTCGAACCACAGAGACTCGTGGATAAACAACTTGATTTAATTAGTGTAAAGAGTAACCAGGGGGAGTTTTTGATTGGATTTGATTTACTAATTTAACTACTCAATACTGAAAATAAACTAGAAATTAAAGATCGCAAAAGCAAGCAAAGATTGTACTCAAGATGATTAAAGCAGTTCACGGATTGTTGATCACAATTACACTCTTTTTATGCTATTTTAATGATAAAATACTAATCTTTATTTTAGGGTTCATTCACTTATTTAAGAATTGGAACGGTTAGGTGGCCGGATTGCAATTCTATTATCCTATGTAAATTAATTCTTCCGCAAGGTCCAATTAAAACACAAAGAATTTATTAAGCTCTTAAGAATATAAAAACCTAGCTTATCTCTTCTTCCGCAAGGTCCAAGATCCAAACTATTCAACACAACAATGGCTATGTCTAACTCTCCACGCAAATGCAAGAGATTAAACCCTAATAGTTAAAGAGCAAAAAATATCTATCAATATAGTTGAAACTCAAGAACAGATTTAAAACTATTGTGTTAAACTAAAACAATGATTAACATCTCATAGCATAAAGATTATGTAATTGGTCACATCCAATCCGTAAACCTAGGTGTTTAGCTACTCATACTCATAGCATAAATCACAAGAAAACAATTAAAAATCATAAACCTGGATAAAACGCTTGATGATGAAAGATCCAAAATCTTGATTACAACCTTGAAATTTGATAAAACCTAAAAATAAAGCATATGAAAAAAACTGTCCTGAAAACCTAAACTATTTAATACTTAAGAGAGGAGTCCAAAATAGGGAAGGAAATAACAAATAATGGATAATACACAAATCCCGTAATTCTTGGCGGCGAAGCGAGCGGGCGCTCGACATGGACCAGGCGGGCGCTCATGAAGGCAGTAGATTTGGCCGTCTGAGAAATTAATTCAAGCGGGTGCTTGGTGTGTGGCACGCGGGCGCTTGGGTGAGCGGGCGCCTGATACCATCTCGAGCGGGCGCCTGACTGCTTTTCCAGTTTTCTTCTTTTCTTTCTTTCTTCTTGACTTTGACCGCTGTTGACTTGTCCACTATTGACTTTGACTTCTGGCAATGATGGTCTTCACACTCTAAAATCTCAGACTTTGCAATTACAGAATAACACTAAAAAGTGTCTTAAAACATATAAATACCAACAAAGTTCCTCTAACAAATAAAGACCAAAATTACATCAAACTATTCTATATTACATCAAAAAGTCAATAAAAATACTCTGAAAATGTAGAGATACTATATGATAAAACCGATCCATCAAGTGCCTATTTGTTTCCTATATAAATGCCTTCCATCAGCCTTAGAAACATACTACATACAATTCATTATTCTTTCTATATTCTCTTCATTAAGTCTTGGAAGATTAAGTGAGAAAGGCACTATCATTTAGAAGAACTCAGTCCCCTACTTTTTTCTTCATCATTCTCTCTAAGCAACATCGAATATGGATTCAACAGGTATAACGCTTCCGCCTTCATCCTCTCTCTAACTTATCCCATATTTGTACCACTCCCATACATCGTAAAGAGACTCATTTCCGTTTTGACTAAAAAAAATTATTTTAGTGCGGATTTGAGCGGTCTTAGATGGTGGGAAGAAACGCCACAAGAAAAGCTTCTTGTACTTGGTCCCAAGTTGTCAAAGAATTTTGGGGGACCGAGTTTAGACATTTTTTTGCCTTGTCCTTCAAAGAGAAAGGGAAAAGGTGCATCCTTATGGCCTCCGGTGTGACACCGATGATTCAGGTGGTGTCACAATAATCTAAAAAAGTTTGGATGTGGAGATGGGGATCTTCGAACGCTGAACCGCTGAATTGATTATTCATGACCATGTGTAATAGTTGCGGTTTGATCTCAAAGTTGACCGCATCAGCATTTGGTACAATAATCGGGGATCTAGTTCCCGGGGTACTTGGATTAACAAAGTCCCGTAGGGTTCTAGGTGGTTGTGTAACGGGTTCTCCTTCTCCGTTTTGTGCCATCTCTTTTTCAAGTACTTCTCTTAATCTTCTTAACCTTTCGTGAAAGGTTCTTTCATGTTTCAGATCGAATTCTTCAAGAAAGATCCGGGTTCTTTTCATAAACTTCGAGAGTACCTGATGAAGAAGACAACAAAACTTTGGAAGAGATGTTAACTAAAAAATAAAAATAACAAAAACATAAAATATAAAGCAAAAATTAGAAAGTAAACCGTTGTCCCCGGCAACGGTGCAAAAAACTTGTTGATAGCCTAACGAGGGCTAGTTTTAAATACCGCAAGTGCACGGGTTGTAAATAGTATAGAAAAATGCAAGTACGGGTCGATCCCACAGAGACAAAGTTTACTTTTGGAAATATTTGCTTTTATGTAAAAATAGTTAAAAGAAATGATTGGGGGGTAAAATTGGTTGTCACTTTATCTAAAAATAAATTGTAAATACTCTAATCTTGGATTGAAAACTTCTTATGTTGGAGGAATTCTCAGGATTGGGACTCAAACAATCATGTGTTCATCGAGTAATCATGCTCTTTTTAGATTAAAGCTCCATTTCAAAACAAGGATGGTACATTAGGCCTATATTACTTCTCACGATCAAGCAAGTAGCATTTGTATTCTCATACTAATTATGCTCTATCTCTCGATGGCCCATAACTAGTAAGAATCCATTAAGTTTATGAAAATCCACATACTTTCAATTCAAGGAACATCTCTATGTCATTAATCTACTCTCGTGATTAATTGAAACCCAGTTTACTTCATATGGATCCGCTAGTCAAGATTCTCCGCTAGGTACTTTTTTGACAAACTAGAGTTCATACGAATCATGGACATCATCATGGTCGTAGGCGTTTTAGTTACGATATGAAGAAATTGTTTTAAGACGAAGAGAAGAGAAGAGAGCATGAATTGCATAAAAGAACACATCATTGTTGAGTTTCCAACCCCAAGAATATGGAGGATTACTCACTAGCCATAATAAAATTCAAAATAGAAAATTATGAATAATACATATAAATAAAAAGAGAGAGGAAGAAATACTTATTCAGATGATAAAAGTGAAGACAAATGGCTGAAAATAGACCTCAATATATTATTGCTTCAAGTGCACTCAAGAACACCAATGAATCTCACAAAGGTGGAGAATAATGATGTTGAGAGAATGTAATTATGTTAAGTATTATTACAACAAAAACTAGATGCCTAAAATATTGATTACAACTTCTATTTATAGGCCTTGGACCAAGGGTTGCATCATTTCCCGGATGGCTTCTTGAAAAGGCACATTTTGGAAAAATCTGAAAAGTGACTGTCACAGGTACTGCACGCCCGTGCAAGGAAGGGTACTCGGCCGTGCAGCTCGGCCGAGTCAAGGAAGTGAAGTGGCCGAGCATGAGTTACAGATTGTTTGTGCTTTTCGATCCTTAGTGCACGACTGTGCAAGCCATAATACTGGGCCGTGCACTTCCTGTGCTGCTCCATATCTTTATTTTTCTTGTGACTAAGCTCTCCCTCTAGCTTCTAATTGTTATATCCATCTCCCAAATCATGTCTCAACTCAAAAAATGTATCTAAAACCTGCTCAAAACAAAACTATACCACCAAGCATATTATATCCACGAAATGTAATAAAGAACTTAATTTAAACTAAGATCGACTAAAGTACGTTAAATTATACTATAAAAATGATGTAAAAACTACTATAAATGTCTATATAATAGCAATTTATCAAGTGAGGCTTTTAATGATTTAGAATAAAAGTCGTTAGTTACGTAACCAAGAGTCTTACTCAACATTCAATGTCTAGCGCTCAATGTTATCTATTCACACTACCTTTAAATCACCCTACAGTGTACTAAGCATCAAGTGCTTAATACTATCAACCACAGCCTAATTATGCCAGGCATGCTCAGTGTCTTTGCCAGGGCGGTTCCTAGTCTTTTTTGGGTTTGAACGAAGTCAATTGAAAAAAAAAATTCTTCTTGTAAGAGAGAACAAAGTGCAAATAGGTCCATAATCATCAATATAGAAACATTAAAAGAAAATGATGCTGCTAAAAACGTGTCGGATCATCCCTTCGCCTAGCGGTTCGGATAAATCCAGCAATGAGAACTTCCTCGCTCGGATCTGCGCACAATGAATAAATGTGAACTAGCCGGGGCTTCACCGGCGAAGGCCCTCCGGCGTGAGAGTAAGAAAATGGTTGAATATTGAGAAATCAATTGACTAGTATTGAGAGCCAAAAAATTCATTACTCGTATCCTGTTATGAGGACCTGTTTATATAGGCGTGGGTGAATGAGTCCTGACTTGTCTGGAAAGCCAGGGAGCCCGTGTATGGGTATGACTCATATTCCTTATAGGTAGACTCCTGATAAGTATGAGTGTTGTCCCATTTGTATGGCAATAGGAATCTCTTTATTCAGATAAGGACTCAAGTGTTCGAGTTGTAGTATAACTCTGTAAAGGGAACTCCTGTCGGTAGGAGGTTAATAATACTCCAAGGCATGTCGGCCCATCATCTAGATCGGCCTCGTCATAGAGGTCGACTAGGGATCGAGCTTTTGACTTCGACCTAGGCATGGCCTGCCTGTTCAGTCAATGTCTGCATGTATAATTGTGGGCTTCTTGTGATGGGCCCTTTGGTGTGTGAGCCCAGAGTTTATGGGTCCCATTTAACTAAGTCGGTTTATGTCGTTCAGTGGCCCCCGAGTTTCTATCTCGGCATGCCGAGTAGGAACTAAATTTGTTCGTTGACTATTGCTTCATTTATGTTGATTTGACACTCAGCCGCCAAATCCTTCTTTGATTAGATTTGCTGATGTCATCTTGATTTGTTTCAGGTGGAATCATTACCCTTCTTGGAAAACGAAGGTCTAATTAATTGTGTCCTGATCATGGGTAGTATAAATACTCCACCCCCTCATATTCCAAGCATAAATATAAATCATCTGCCCTCTGCTATTTCTTTCCAAGAACTTTCTCTTTCCTTCAAGAATCTTTAAGAACTCCCCAGATGGCACCTAAAAGAACATATGATGAGGCCTTTCCAGAAGAGGTGGACACAGACTCAAAGAATCAAACTGAGGGTCCAGATTCATCGAGCAGCAGTGATTCCATGTTCCCGTCGAAGAGACGCTTATCTTTTCCAGCGGAGGAATCGCCATCTGACAGCAATGGTGAACTCTCAGAACCAGACCCACCCTTTGATAAGAATGAATTTTCGGACGGTTATTTTGATGGAGATAAGTCAGAGGATGAGGATAAAGATGATGAGGATGATGTTGATGAAGATGATGATGATGAAGATCCCATTATAATCGATGAATATGGATATGATAGAGATGTCGAGTGGGAGGAGGATGATGAAGACCAAGATCAAGATCAAGATCTTTATTAAATCTTTAACTAGTTTGCCTAGTTAGCTTCTTTGTTGACTTTGTACAGTTCAGACCCTCGACCGGTTGTGGGGGCCCCCTTTTTTGGATAATAGGAATGGAACCACCTTCTGTGTTTTTTAACATTGTCTTGGAATTATTTGCCTCTTGTAGGTGCACCTTCAATTCGACTTGAAATCAGAGAGCAATCTTTTTATTGATGGACCTCGGCATACAGTCATGACGCCATATACTTTAATCACTTTGTCTCGGCATCCGTTAACTTTGTCGGGACGTTAGGCCTAATACGGAATCATGAGAGCAAAGTATTTGGTAACTGGGCTATCGTAAAGTCCGGTCTTCCCTAATCCATGTCTCGTCCTCCACCTCCTATTGACTCGTCATTACATTTCGTTATGATGATTGTCCTAGGTCGGTGTTTATTGACTTTAATAATCTTCTCCCAACTTTGACGGTTGGGTCACACCAAGCGTTTCCCCTTCACTATTCATTGTCAGGTGGCGCAAGCATGACCGATTGACAAGACACCTCCTCGAAACCACGCCCCTATTAATTAGGGATAATGATGAGTCTTAGTGGGGAACGTGTCAACCCGTGGGTATATGGGTATGGTCGGGTTGGACTTGGGTATAACCCATTTGACCCGGGATATAAATTCAAATTTATCCTTTTCATTTCACTTTTTTGAATTCTGAAAGTGAGGGTTTAAGGGCTTTGATTATTGCCGGCGTGCTACTCCGTTTTGTACCCGGTTCGTCGTTGATTCATCCCGTTCAACGTATTTGGAGCCGCTTTTTGACCAATTCCATCTGATCACCTTCAATCTTCAAGGTATTTTTCGTTCTCATTCCCTTATTTTTGTCTATTTTCCATAGCTAGGGTTCCGGTTAAAACTCTGAAGCTTTATTTTTTCCAGCCACCTTTGTCAAATTAACCCCATTTCTGAACAAGATCCGACCCTCTGAGTGCTCATAATGTCAGGCTCCTCTAGTTTGCACATAGGTCCTTTGTATGGCCGTTATGATAGGAACAATAGGCTCTATATCAAATCTGAGGGGATGTGGAAGATGTTGTCCTTGTTAGCTATCGGAGATCTCTTATACATCAATAAAACTCCTAGGGAAGACGTTAGGTATCCCTCCGGTCTATTTTCCCCTAGAACCGTGAAGGGTGAAGATGTCGATATGATAGTGTCGGGTAGCTACGGTGACATCCTTAATCATATACTCTTGTATTATGTGAAAGACAAGGCTCTATTCCGATCTCGTTATGAGGGAGTAACCTCCCTGGTCCCAGTAGTTGATTCAGGGGGAGTGATGACGTGAACAGGCTTCCTAATGAGTCTAACCCCTCTGTTTCTCTTACAGGTATAGCCGGGGAGAGTACGTCTGAGAGAATTGTGGATAGATTTGACGCCGATGTTGCTAGGCCAAGACGGGGTGTGGCCGCTAGGAAGGCCAGTAAAAATGAAGGCAAGCCCGGCCCTGCTCTGGATAAACACCCCAAGCCGAGTGACGAGATGCTTGAAGTTCTCAATTCTCGGTATGGGATAGACCACGATGAGTATCGTCTGTACTATAGTAAGGCCATTCCCCTAGATACAGATGAGAAGGTCCACAGTTTGTATTATGACCAAGCCGTCGTTTCCTTCTTCTTCAAACAGTTTCAGTTGGGTTTGAGACTCCCTCTCGACCCATTCATTAACGAGTTCTTGGAATCTTGGGAGCTTATGCCAGCTCATGTAGGTGCCAATGCCATCAGGTATTTGGTTAGCTTCATAGTACTTTGTCACAGTCTTAATTTTGAACCCTGCATGTCAGACTTTGACTACTTCTTCAACGTGAGCTATAACAAGGTGACCAGAACTCTGACCATTAAATCTGACCCGTCTAAACCCAAGATTATTTCTCCCATATCCGGCACTGTTAGCAAGGTGTTTGGGTGGAATTCTCATGTGATTAGGGTTGAGTCCCGTTTTGGCTGGGAGTTTTCTGTTCCAGAGTGTGCGCCATGTTGCCCTCAAAAGGTCCATAAACCTTAATGGAGTGATAGGTTGATTGCAAAACCTGAGGAATTTGCTAGCCTTAGTACGCTGGACTGGAGCGTTAGAGAGGGATCCCCGCTATTATGTTCAGGCCGGGTTAATGAGGGGTCCTATTGACGGTGTCGTCCCCAAAGTCAACATTTCGAGGGGGAATAGGTTTCCAGACTGGATTGTTCACCCAAATTTTGTTTTCCTTCATGAGTGCGTGCGTTGCAAGGAGCAGAACAATGTTTGTCTTAAAACTACCGACACCATAGGCTGTAATTCTCGAACCTTATGCTTTTTTCCTTCCTGATTTTTGTTGTTCCGTCTCGATCTGATATTTGTCTTTTGTGCAGTTCTGACTATGGAGCAGATAGACGAGATTGAGATGGAGGTAGTCGATCCTGTTGAGGCGGCTAGGCTGAAGAAACAAAGGTCTAGGACTGATGCTCTGGAAAAGCGTCATACCGATATGGAGGATAGGAAGATCTTGCTTCAGAATAAGGACGATTCAACTGTCCCTTTGGCAGACCGAGTTGTAGGAGAGAGCGATGGGGGCACCGAGAATGTGGCCCCCGAGATCGAGAAAACCCTCTCCGATAGCCAATCTCAAAGTCAGGGCCAGAGTCAAGGGGCCCAAGTTATAACTGAGGCGGATCAGGGAGATGCCCATGATCGCTAGAAAAGAGCTAGGGTAGATACCATGGAAGCCCGTGGTCAATCTGCAAAAAGGGCGGCTCCATCTATTTATGACTCTTTCTCCATCACGTTTACGCCGGATGACGAGGTCAAACGTTGGGTGAAATTCAGTGGGGTCCCCATTTTGTCGGGGTTAGACGTGTCAGTCCGCTCTGGTATTTCCTTGAAGAAGGGTGATCCGGTGATAAAACGAGCCATGAATGCCGACACTATTGACCAGGTGGCTGCTGAGAGACCTACTTCTCTTCAGATGTTGAATCGTAAAGGCTTAATCCTGAGTGAGGTAGCGTTTTCTCGATATCTTGGTTTTTTCTCTATTTTTACCCATACTTGCTTATCTTTTTCTCTTTTGCAGCTGGCTTCCCTCGCCCAGATCGACTATACCATGTACCGGCGAGCTTATGAAACTCTGAAGGAAAAGGAAGCCGAGGTGACGAGGCTTACAGATCTTAACGTTGGCCTCAATGTCAAGGTGGTTGCCTTGGAGAAGGATAAGGCTTCTCTTGATGCGTTATGTCGACAGTCTCAGTCTGAGGTAGTAAAGCTAAAGGAGTCCCTGCTAGCCTCGAAAGTTGATGTCGAGGAGGAGAGAAAACGTGCCGAGATGGCTGTGGGGGAAAAAACCACTGCTGAGGAGAAGCTTGCCCTTCTATAAGACCGGTATGCCCGCTTGGAGGAGAGCATGTCCGAGAGGGAGAAGGTCGCCGTTGAAGCCTACAAAAGGGGGCCCCAGTTTAGGGAACATTTGAGCGATAGGTTCGGCACAATCTATAATGATGCTTGGTCCAACTTGACTCGTCTGCTGCATATTGACCCGGAAGTCAACGTGCCATTGGAGAAGTATGCTCGTCTTTTTCACCAAGATTCCTATAGTGTTGAGGCCCGGGCGGCACACTCTTTGGTTCTGTTTTCTGAAGGGGCCCTCAGGATCATCAAGGCCCAAGACCGGAAAGCAAACAGGCCTGTTTGGGATCCCCCCGTGTTGGAGCCGAATAACTTTGAGAAGCTCTTGGAGAGAGCCGAGGCCGAGGCTAAAGCTGGTATGGTTTAGATCATCTTGTAGTCGTTTTGGTACCTGTTGGTTTGTAAAGCCGAGGGGTTGTTCTGATATAATTTACTTTTATGTTGGTGGGCCGGTTTGGCAAAACAATTTATTTTTGTTTGCAAAACATTTGTATGCCTTGGCCCATCCTTTATCTGGGAGGTGTAAACACTTGTCTTTGTTAGGGATTTGTCTACCTCGGTTTGAGGTGTAAATTAACCCTTACTTTCTTGACAGTTTAGTCAAGTGTTATCTCGTCATTTGTTCGTGTTATTTCATCTCGGTTTGAGATGTCTTAACACTGTCTAAATTGACTCGATGTTTCATAGCCGGTTCAGGCTGTGTTTGTAGGCCGTGGTCCTTCACCGTTATAGGCCGTGATGAGCGTTAGATGCTCGGTTTTTGTTAAATTTGAAAGAAATAATTGTCATAACTAGTCTCAAATTGCCGTGGGAGTTCAGACGTCATGGTCCTACCAAAATTTGAGAGGGCTAGTTGTCAGAATTAGGCTCGAATTGTCATGTTTCAAGACGTTCTAGCTTTTCCTCAAAAGCATGTTATGTATGCCTTGGTCGTGCTAGTTATTGAAACTAGGCTCTGAGGTTTGGCGTAAGTTCTCTTGATAATGATCTTGTAGACACCCCGCCTTGGACCTCTCACCCCGATTGCATACAAAGTATTTTTATTTAACTTATTTTCATTAATTTCTGTTACTTCGGTTAAGTTCCTAACTGATTCCGTTAGTTTTGGACTAAACTGCATAACAAAATTAACTTTAGAGTCATTTCTGTCATTCTGTCATTTTCACCCACGGGCGCTTCCGGAACTGTCAGTGAGCCGCGCGCGCGTCCCGCCCCAAAAGCCGGACTCGCGCGCTTCCCATTTTGGCAGTAACGGATTGCACCTTATTTCCCTCCCTTTTCTTATTTGCAACATCTCTTTCTTGATCACAAAAGACCTCTTTTCTCATCCACATTCATCCCCCCTTTTCTCATTAACTCCCAATCCCAAATTCTAAGCATTTTCCCAAAAAACTAATATTTCTTTCATTTATTATTTGATTTCTTTTATTTCTTTTATTTTCATTTATTCATTTATCTTATTTGTGATTGGCCCATTCCATTTCACATGGATGACCAATTTCCCTCCCTCATTTCCCTCTCTTTTTTACCTATAAAAACCATCATCTTCTACCTTAGAAAGGGACTTTTTTTACACTCTTTGGAACTTTAATCTCACATTTTCACTACACCTACAATATACACAATTCTCTACACAAATTCTCCGACAAGAGTTTTTATACAACACATTGTTCTACAACAATTTCATTACAACAACAACACTTTCAAGTCAAGGTTCCAAGTCCTCTTTCTCAAGGTACAACTCCATTTTCTTCCTTTGTTTTCTTCTTCTTGATGTATGCAATCCCCATTAATGGGACATGACCAACATGACTACTTCACATATTGAAGTTAGTTAAGGTTATCTCCCTACATTTTAATCTTAACTTTAATTCACCATGTTAATTTCTCTTCATCTCTTAATGTAATTCTTTAACATTACTTGTTACATGTAATCTTTATCATTAAATAAATAAAACAATTCTATTTTATTTCCCCTTTATTTCCCCTTTTCTTCTCATCACAATTGTTAGCACATTTCTATTTAATTAATTGAAGGACATGTAAATATTAGAACACCAATAGTAGCAAGACCCGCGTAAGCGGGGCGGAGTGGGTGTTTAAGTACTTCCCACTCCGTCACCTAACCCCCGAACCCTTCTCTCCCGAATCTCTGGTTTTGTACATAAATTAGGCTATTTCTAGGTTTTTCTTATGTTCCTTTAAAAACATAGGTGGCGACTCTAAACAATCTAAAACAAGTTAGACATCCTAGGATAATTCACCGCTCTAGCCAAGTTGTGGTTTCCCGGGGTATCTACAGTGGCGACTCCGCTGGGGACTTATTAGAGGGTTAAACTTGCGTTCTTAACTTTTGGTGTTCTAATTTCTATTTTCTGGGCATTCTGGTAAAAAGGGTAGGAAGCGCGCGCGTCCAGCCTTCTTGGCCTAAAGCGCGCGCGTCCGACCCTTATTATCAGAATCGCCCGCCTTCCTTCTTGTCCTTCAATTTCATATTTCTGTGCTAACAAGTTTCTGCAGGGGAAAGTTACATAATTTGGGACCAGGGCAATCCCCTGAGTCCGCAGTTACTTCTAAAATTCTGACAGGTACCCCAGATGCGCGCGCCTCCCATATTCATTGCGCAATGCGCGCGCTTCCCACATCACTTCCCTGAGGCGCGCGCTTCTGGGAAATTTTCCAGAAACAGAACAGTGCACAGAAAGCAGAACAGGGCAGAATGACAGTGTGTGGGCACCGGGCCTGGATACAATTTCTTTTACTTTCTGTTTATTTTTTACCGGTCACACGGGTGATTCGGGAGTTGTAAATACGTGCTTATTTGTTTCCTTTTTTTTTCTTTCTTTGAAAAAAAAAAAAAATTTTGTCACTTGTTAGACCTCACACTACATGCACATATTCTTATCAATTGCTCACTATCGAGTCGCACAAGTCCAACCCCAAACCCGTCGAGGCCCGTCCTAGAAAGTTTCAAGCTCCACCCGACCTTGACTCTTTCGAAGCGGTCAACCTCAGCCCGTGGCGTAGTTCAAGACAACATGCCGGGGGTGACCTTTAAGCCTCATATTCAAGCCGAGCACAAACCACACAATTCTAGTCTAGGGTCTAACACTCCGTGACTCAAGTCGGTTTTTCATGTATCGAGATTTCCCTAAACTAATGTCTTCAAATCATACATGCCAGCTTGTTGCAATGGACGAAATAAAACTCCGTCCCCAAAAGTGGGCATTTTGGACGAAAATAAAAATCCGTCCCCGCATGTATGATTTACTACATTAATTTAGTTTAATCCCGTCACATGTAGGTATCACAAACGTGGTGGAATCCGATGAGTATATGGGACCGTGAGAAGGTCTATATACTAGTGTGACGATTCCACTATTTTTCTAGAAACCCCAAAAAGGACTCCGTCCTTCCGACTTTGTAAATAAATAAAAAGTTTTTTTTTTCTTTATGTGGTTGAGTCTTTTTCCTTTGTTGTGGGTGAAGTTACTTTACTCAAAAGGTGTTTGTGGGGCCATCCTAAGATCAACCGTGTTCTCTCTATAGGTCCAATGGCTTCAAATGGCAACGACAACGGCATTCCCGTGTCCAACGAAGGGTTATTCCGCATGGTGGAAGCATTGAAAGAGCAAGTTGATACACTAGCCGAGAATGTCCGCCGCAAGGATGTGTTAGTACCCGATCTGAAAATGAGTTTATTAGGGCTTTCCCAAATATACAAGGACTCTATGGGAATTAGAAACCTTGCAAAGACTTGTCCCGGATTCCCAAAAATAGCTCAATGTTCTAGAAAACATTAAATATGGACATTTAGGGTTGCCTTGTATGAACAGTAAAACCCTAGCTTGAATTTCAAGTCAGCGCGCAACGATGGCCACGCGGCCACTTTCGCCGCCGCCCTCAATATTGGCCACGCGGCCACTTTCGCCGCCGCCCTCAATATTGGCCACGCGGCCACATCCGCCCCGGATGATCTGGACCATCAGATCTTCCCCTCAGTTTACTATATAAACCAATCTCATGCTATTGGTTTAGGGGGATCCGAATTTGAGAGTTCTTAAACACAATTTTACTCTCTAATTAGCATTCAAACCTCCAAGAAGATCAAGGTTTATTTCTTGCCAACATAGGTAAGTTTTCTAACTTATTTCTTCACGTTCTTGCATTATTTCTAATGTAGATCTTTAATATTCATGTTCTTGCATGTTTATTCATAGTTTCTTCATATGCTTCGCATGTTTATTCATATGTTCATATATGTTCTTCATATGTTCATCGTGTTCATAGATTAAAACCTTATTTATGCTATATTTAGGGTTGCGATCTTCATGTTTGCATGTTATTTCATAGCCGATGATGATCGAGGGTTCATCAACCCGAGGATGATCTAGGAACTACTTCTAAACCCTAATCTTTAGGTAATTCCCCCCTCATTATGCATGATCCCGATTCTTCTGCCTATTCTAAATTCTTCTCGAACTACGCTGACCTGAGCTTCTCACATTGAGAGGAACGTAGGCAATCTTCGGATCCGGTCTCAAACACTAACACACTACTAACACATTCATCATGATAGAAAGACCGATCATTCGGGCAATAGGAGTGATAACGTTCAATATTCTTCTCTTGTTGTAATTTGACCCCCGAACCCATTAAACATGCTTTTTCTCAATGTTTTGGCTATAATTAAAACGGCGTGGCGACTCTCATATTTTAATGTTACTATGAATATTCCCAAATTCAAACACACGTATTCACAGTGGCGACTCTGCTGGGGACTGCTTTGAAACTTTTTCAAACTTAGTGGGTCTAACTTTCGTCACATCATGATGCTTGCCATGTTTACACATGCACACACTTGCCATGTTTACACATGCACACACTTTCCATGTTTACACATGCACCCTACACACACCTGCCATGTATACACATGCACCCTACACACACCTGCCATGTTTACACATGCACCCTACACACACTTGCCATGTTTACACATGCACACACTTGCCATGTTTACACATGCGCACACCTACCATGTTTACACATGCACCCTACACACACTTTCCATGTTTACACATGCACACACTTGCCATGTTTACACATGCACATACTTGCCATGTTTACACATGCACACACTTGCCATGTTTACACGTGCACCTCACGCACACTTGCCATGTTTACACATGCACCTCACACACTTGCCATGTTTACACATGCACCCTACACATACTTGCCATGTTTACACATGCACACACTTGCCATGTTTATACATGCACCTCACATACTTGGCATGTTTACACATGCACCCGTGCACCCCGCAATGTTAATACTTGATACTTGTACTTTGTATATACCTTGTATCCTTGTACCTTTGTTGTTTTCGTCTTAGTATTAGGGTCAAACAAAACTCTGCTATGCTCCTTTGTACATTATTCTCTCTCTCTCTCTCTCTCTCTCTCTCTCTCTCTCTCATGCATTGCATTGCATCATCCTAACATTAAAAACTCCTCTCTTTTCTCCCTAAAAAAAAAAGAATTAGTTTTTTACCACACACTACCACTAGTCCGTGTCAGCACTGCACAGGTCCCCATTACCTGGAGTATTCGATGTGCAGGAATTTGTGCGCTACTGCCGCCCTCTTTTCGAGTCACTCGTCTACTCCACTCACCGTGTACGTTCCGCGAGCGGTGGGAACCTTTTACCTTACCCGTGTCAACCCACACATAGAGATTAGGACACTCCTTAGACCAACCATTTAGGATGTAAATAAATGCAAAACTTTTCGCAAAATAAAATGTGCATTGCATCTAGACGACCTCTAAGGTCCATCGCTCACCCCTTGGGCCATCTATCAAAATTCCTCATCTTGGCCTATCTAGGTTACCTACCCATCATTGCGATCCATTTGGGCCTACCCTTCATCTCGACCCGCTTTGGTCAAAATCCCACCATCCTTTGGCCTCTTAGGACAATCTTATCTACCTTTGACCTCCTAAGTCAACCTTTGACCCCCTGGGTCAACCTTCCCAACCTTTGACCTCCAAGGTCAACCTTATCTACCTTTGACCTCTTAAGCCAACATTTGACCCCCTAGGTCAACCTTTGACCTCCTAGGTCAACCTTACCACCCTTTGACCTCTTAGGCCAACCTTTGACCCCCTAGGTCAACCTTTGACCTCCTAGGTCAACCTTACCACCCTTTGACCTCTTAGGCCAACCTTTGACCCCCTAGGTCAATCTTATCCGTTTAACTCAACCTTTGACCCCCTAGGTCAATCTTATCCGTTTAAGTCAACCTTTGACCCTCTAGGTCAACCTTACCTACCTTTGACCTCCTAGGTCAACCTTCCCAACCTTTGACCCCCAAGGTCAACCTTATCTACCTTTGACCTCTTAAGCCAACCTTTGACCCCATAGGTCAACCTTTAACCTCCTAGGTCAACCTTACCACCCTTTGACCTCTTAGGCCAACCTTTGACCCCCTAGGTCAATCTTATCCGTTTAAGTCAACCTTTGACCCCCTAGGTCAATCTTCTCCATTTAAGTCAACCTTTGACCCCCTAGGTCAACCGTACCAACCTTTGATCTCTTAGGTCTACCTTTGACCCCCTAGGTCAACTTTATCCGCCTTTGACCTCTTAGGTCTACCCTTGACCTCCTAGGTCAACCTTATCACCCTCGACCTCTTAGGTCACCCCTCGACCTCTTAGGTCAACCCTTGACCGCCTAGGTCAACTTTATCCGCCTCCGACCTCTTAGGTCAACCCTTGACCTCCTAGGACAACCTTATCACATTTAACCCCCTAGGTAAACTTTATCGTCTTTGACCTCTTAGGTCAACCTTTGACCCCATAGGTCATTCTCATCCGCCTTTGACCTCTTAGGTCAACCTCATCCACCTTTGACCTCTTAGGTCTACCCTTGGACCCCTCGGTCAACATTATCACCCGTTGACCTCTTAGGTCAACCTTTGACCTCCTAGGTCAACCCAATCACCTTCGACCTCTTAGGTCAAACTTGGACTCCTAGGTCAACCTTATCCGTTTTCGACCTCTTAGGTCAATCTTTGATTCCATAAGTGAACCCAATTACCTTTGGTCCTAATCCGCTTAGGTCAAACCGTCATCTTGACCCACCGTCGTCCAGACCAACCTAGGTCAACCCGTTTAGGTACACACACCATCCTTGACCCATTTAGGTCAACCTGCCCGTCTTAGGTTAAAACTACCCCTTCACCTTTGACCCGCCAAGGTCACCCCGTGACCCGCTTAGATCGACTTACCTATCTTGGGCCCATCTAGGTCAATCTCCAACCTTCCTTAATCCACCAACCCGAATAGGTCAACCTTAGACCCGCCTAGGTCAAACCATGTCCATCCCGCTTAGATCATCCCATAGGCAAACCGCTACAACCCGCTATCTTGATTCATTCACCATATAGGTCAATCCAACCCTTCTCATTTAGGTCGACCTATCCTTTACCCATCTAGGTCAACCCACCATTATCGTCGCATCCTAGCTTGAACCACTTCTTGTCTCAAACCTTAGGTCAAACCTTAGGTCAAATTTAGGTCAAGCCATACCCTACTCAATCAAAACCAACTCCTATAGGTCTTCCTCACCCATGCTTGACCAAGGACCGAGTCATCTCCCTCTTTTTGACCCTATGGTCATCTCTCACCTCTTTTTAAAAGTCTAACTTGATTCGAACTACGGCGACCTGAGCCTCTTATTGTGTGGGACCTCTCCCTCATGATAAGGGGAACGTAGGCAACTTCGGCCCGGTCAAACTTTCAATTTTTTACCAAAATGCATTTAAAAATGTGGAGACCTACTCTTTTCCAAAAAATGATTCTTATAACGATGCCTTATCATTAAATACGAATCTAATTCTTTCATGACATAGAGTTCTGCATCATGTCGGCTGCAAGGAACATCGAAGTTGCAACTGAAGCTGCTACCCAAGATCCCGAGACAATCCTCTACACCGGTACTGCTCTCAGTAAGCAAGCATCCCAATTCGAAGCCATCCTCGATGAACAAGCAATCCACTTTAAGGCCATTCTCAACGAGCAAGCAACACACTTTCAGAAGGAGATGCATAAGACCCTAAGAGATATCGAGAGGCGCCATTTGTCTGACATTCGTGGCGTTTATGATTACCTCAGTCGAGTTCTCCCTCTTGCTCAATGTCAACACCCGTACGCTCCTCAAATATACGGCCCGCCACAGACTGTCCCCGTCGGGATGCCTCCTATGACTACTCATCAACAAGGGGTGCCGGTACCTAAATCACCCTCAAAGACAGTTCGTGAAAGGAAGGACGAGCGCGAATTCGACGACTTAGGTATGCCGTTAGCCAAACTCTTCAAAAGTCTAGTTCAAGCCGGCAAGTTGTCTCCTTTGATCAACTATGAACCAAGTAGGGTGAAGCAATGCTTGGATCCCTCCAAACACTGCCAATACCACCAGTACATTGGGCATGACACCGAAGATTGCGTCCAATTGAGGAGAAAGATTCAAAGCCTCATTGACAGCGGAGCCATCACCCGCCAACGGAATACATGGACATGTGCAAAAGAGGAAATTGGGGCTACCTCCTTTAAATAAAAGAAAAGAAAAGGGCCATTCAGTCTTCGTAGGTTCTAGAGTGTCCTTAGTCAAAAGTCCACCTTGGGCGATTTTTGTTTCTTTATGTAAAAGTCCACCCCGGACTAGTCAGTTTAAATCTTTTAGTTCCAATAAAAAAGTCTTTATTTCTTTTCTTTTCTCTCTAGACTTGAGACATAAGCTTGCATATATCAATTTCATGAAAATTGTCTTATTCACCATTTTTGCTTGATTGCTATATCTTTATATGATGAATTAATCTTAATCTTACTCATTAATGACGACTCATTAAAAGGTAAATGGACCCACAAACCATTCACATAACTAAGTAAACGATTAATCTCAAAATAACAAATGCTTCGATCAATTGGGATGAACGAATCACTTTCCCTTCTCTCTACATTCTACCCCCATACACTCTCTCTATACACTCACCCCTTGTACACACTTCATGTACACTCTCTATATACACCTTCTCCCATACACTATCCTCATACGCCTCTCATCCCACCATTAGACCCCTTTTTATAAGGTCGTGACAAAGGAATGGACTGCGGTTGCTCATCATCAAATAGACATCCATGCTGCCACAATTTAAAGGGTTGGTTTGTTCCCATCATGAGTACTACATGCCGTTACACTGGGGCTGTCCGTATTCCATCGCAAATATAAGACAAGTGCACAAAGTCATTCATTGGTGCACGTGATAATCCAATGGAGCTCTACCGGTGAAAATCAAGGGGCTAGGATGCCCGCCGCCAGCAAAAGGCCGCTTGAACTATAAGGAAGCTACCTCACAATCGAGAGAGGCGAAAGCAAACTAGGGGCTTGTCTTGCCCAATGTTTCATGTACAAATATAAAAAAAATATGGCTCGCTAGGATGAAACCCAAAAGGGCGACCTAGGCAAAAGTTAGAGCATCGCACAAAAAGAAGCCCGCTAGGTTGAAAACCCGAAAGGGCGGCCTAGGAAAAAAAAAGGGTGTGCACAAAGAGATAAAATAAAAAAAAAAGAAAAATAGAAGGGGCTATCACCATAGAAAAGTAAAAGTCTCATTTTCTTTTCACCTCAAATGTTCTATTTTCCTTTCTTTCCTTACAAAGTAGATAAACGGCAGCAACCCATGATAACTACGATGGAGCAATCCACTGCAACAACTACAAAGGAGTAATCCACCGCAATGAGCTACAAAGAACAACTCACCTCAAACGAACCTCACACCCTAAACTCAAAACCCAACTTCATCGTCAACCGGGCGACCACTCAAAGCCAAACATAACCTACCTTGGGCCAACTTTCTTTCCT
The DNA here is from genome assembly GCA_026119855.1 of Campanula takesimana. Lineage (NCBI taxonomy): Eukaryota > Viridiplantae > Streptophyta > Magnoliopsida > Asterales > Campanulaceae > Campanula > Campanula takesimana. The sequence continues at coordinate 56,518 of JAOWBW010002560.1, forward strand.
TTCTTTCCTCCCACACATACCCACTGAAACCCGACACCATCGTCAAGCGGGTCATCCCCGAACTACGCGGACCTGAGCTCCTCACCTTGAGGAGAACGTAGGCAACCTTAGGGTCCGGTCCAAAATATACACAACCCACCTCGTAGCCAATTTTCCTTCTCTTCTCTCTTGCCCCATATTTCTACTCCTGACTTCTTCACTCACAATTGATCAAAACATTTATTATTTTGAGACTACTTAAGATGCATAACTAATCAACGAGGCCCATTCTCGAGCAATCAAATGAGAATCTTGAATAAAATAATTTTCAAATGTCTCGACAAGTCTTCCGTTCTACAATCTAGGAAAGAGCTAAACACTTACTTTCTGTCAAGCAGGGGCTTCCCACCATTTGTACATATATACACTCAGTTGCCCAAAGAGTCAAAATGTGAGTACTATCTCTCTCCCTCTTACTCTCCCCAAAATGCCCCCGCATGTTTTCAAACAATTCTTTTTTCCTTTTTTGAGTCGACTGAATGATTTCAAAAAAAAAAAAAAAAAAAAAATGATGACGCAAAAGAGATGCCCGCTAGATTGAAAACCCGCAAGGGCGGTCTAGGCAGAAAAAAGGGTGCGTCTTAAAGGAGGTAGGATACCCCTCTCTACACCCTTATCGGACTGGGGCTTCCCCAACAGAATGGGTCGACTATGTGGTTTCCCAGAGAATACCGAGGCGTCAACAAGGATACACTTAGAAGAAGGGCACCCCTCATCGTCAAACTCGGCACGCGACGACCTATTTGGATTGATTAGAATCATAATTAATTATAAGGCATCTTTATAAAGTCATAACACTTTCAAAAGTTTTCTCTTCCACGACACTTTGTTTATAAACCCGCACTCTCGGTCTCCACAAAATTTGTATAAACCTCCTCGGTCCACTCTGAGACCCATCGTTGTGATTCTTGAACCGACTCGGTCCTTCACCCTATTTCCTACACAATAGGATACCCTTACGTCCCAATCTGACTTGATTCAAAACCTTAGGTCCCGCACCTACCCGGTCAGTCTTACATAGGTTACACCATAACCCCTTAGCTCGACCCTCCATAAGTTAGTAGCGGGACTCCTAAAAGCCTCAAACCAGTCTTACCCAAAACCTCAAGCCTTAAGCCAGTCTACCGAATCCAAATCCTTAGAATGACCCATTAGGTCCCGAACCTACTGGTCTCGAGTCTACCTGATCTCTTAGATCCCAAACCTACCAATATATATTCATCCTTACCTTGTCCAGACTATGTCTCCCCTATCCTCTTAGGTCCAACCTCTTAGGTCTACCCAGTCTAACCTATTGAACTATCCCTTAGATCCCAAGTCCATGCAAGGCCGCCAAACACCTACCTTATAGGTCTCTAGCATATCCGATTCACACCTTAGGTCTCAACTCCTAAACCCTTTAGATCACAAAACTGTCTACCCTCTAGGTCTATAACCTTAGATGTCGACCCTTAGAACTCTTTAGTTCCCAAGCCTGCTTGGTCCAACCAAAACAATGCCATCTACGCATACTGTCATACCCAAACCATGGCCCTGCCACTCTTAAACCTAGTGTCACTCCTTAGCTTCAAAAGACTTCCTGTCTGACCTTCAACCACTTAGGTCTCTAACCTACTTAATCCGAGCCGAGTCTAAACCTCACCACCTACAAGGTCCACCCTTGAACTCCATGGATCTCAAACCTTTCTTCCCCACGAGTCCAAACCTCAAACGTGCTCGAACGCATAGGACCTCCCGCGTGCCGTGATATGCCATAAAGATATCAAAACCCGTCCAGTCAAAAATCATGCGCTTAACACCTTTAGTCCCATACCAAACCCACCTTTGCAATCGCCGAACGAGCTTGGTCACGCGAGACCAAAGCATACCCAATCCAACTTAAGGTACCTATTGTACTCAAGCAAAGTCTTGGACACTCAATCCCTTTACCTAAAGCGCCAACATGGTCATATATCCAAAACCATTTCCTGCACCTACGGTTCGCACCTAGCCTAAACTTTCAAACACTCTAGGATCCAAGTCCGACATGCGTATTAGGTACTAGGATCATCCAATCTCAATCCATTGCTCCTTGGCCGACCTCAAGCCTGCTTGGTCCTAATCCATAACGCGGTTTCTCTAGGACAAAAGACTTACCCGCTTGAAAGCCTTATGTCCCAACGCTACCCTGCCTAGCCTTCGATATCCTAGATCTCACGCCTACCATTCCATTAGGCCCCGGTCTCCTTAACACATGTCTGAGTCTTACCCTAACTAAACCCTAGAACTTTAGCCTAGGTCTAATCTATCGAGCCTATCCAGCCACAAGGTATCAAGCTCATTTGCCCCAAACCGCAACACTCTTAGACCTCAAACTTGCTCGGTCTAAACCAAGACAAACCTTCAAATGCTTTCGGTCTCCAAACCCTAGCCTTGATCCTAGGTAGCTACACCCTTCCTAAACCCTAGCCTCAAGCCTAGGTGGTCATATCATTCTCTCTGAACTCTAGCCTCAAGCCTAGGTAATTACATCCTTCCTAAACCCTAGCCCCGAGCCTAGGTAGTTACATCCCTTCCAAACCCTAGCTTAGAGCCTAGGTAATTACATCCTTCCAAACCCTAGCCTAAAGCCTAGGAAGTTACATCATTCTTAAACCTAGCATCGATCCTAGGAAGCCACATCCTTCCTAAACCCTACCCTCGAGGCTAGGTAGTTACATTCCCTCCAAACTCTAGCCTCAAGCCTAGGTAGTCGATATTCTTTCCAAACCCTAGCCTCAAACCTAGGAAGTCGCGTTCTCCCCAAACCCTAGCCTCAAGCCTAGGTAGTCACATATCCTTAAGCCTAGGAAACCGCAACATCCTCTTTAACCCTAGCCCAAGTTCTAGGGAATTTCCAAAGCCCCGCATGCAACATCATTTCCAAATTCCCGAAACCCTAGTCTCGAAACCTAGGAGATTTACAATCTTAATCCCCCCGTCTTATTAAACCTTAACCCAAAACCTAGGATACAATGCCCTGTCCAAAACTTAATCAACCCTAGCCTCAGGCCTAGGAAGCCGCATTCGCTCTAAACCCTAGCCTCGAGCCTAGGTAGTCGCATTCGCTCTAAACCCTAGCCTCGAGCCTACGTAGTCGCACTCGCTCTAAACCCTAGCCTCTAACCTAGGTAGTCGCACTCTTTCTAAAACCCTAGCCTCAAGCCTAGGTAGAAATTATCCTCTTTAAACTCTATCATTAAGCCTAGGATTCAACATTCCCTTCAAACCCTAGTCCTAGACCTAGGAAATTCCTTCACCTTAGTCTCAAAATATAGGAAGTTTACAGTCCTTAGCCTTAAAACCTAGCCTAAATCCTAGGTTACCACGAACATTTCCAAGCCATAGTCACCAATCCCGGAAAATGGTGAACCCTAACATCAAGCTTAGTGGACCTTCCACGAAAGCAATCCCTCTTCCCAACGGTCCATGGTCTCAAGCCTAAGAAGTCACAACCTTTCCAACTCCCAGCCTTATGTCTAAAAGCCAACGCCTTTGCAACCTCTGAGCCTACCACAACTTCAAGCCCTAGCCTCCTAGACCTAGGAAATTCCTAAACCCTAGTCCAAAACCTAGGAGAGTCATGGTCCTTAAAACACCAGTTTCCAAACCTTTGTTCGAAACCCTAACATCTAGGAAGTTCCCAAACCTCAACCTTTCCAAGCCCTAGCACTAAGCCTAGGATAGAATACTCTCCTCATGCTTAAATGAACTCCAATCCCTAGCCAATAAGCCTAGGAAACCCACATTATCTCCAAGACATAATCTAAAGCCCAAGAAGCCGTGACATCTTTGGCATCCCTATCTCAAGATTAGGAGATCGCCATCTTCCTTATTCCCTTTCCTTAAAAAGCCTTAGGTCCTACCTCTAGGCAACCAAGAAAAATGTCCCTTACCTAACACCTTGGTCTCAATGGCTCGTAGCCTCATTCCCTCCTAAATTAGGATAAGCGGAACCCAGATCATGTTTCCCATATTAGCAACTCCCCGAGAGTCCATCTCCTTCGCATCTCCCTAAAGGTCCTTTGCCCTTGTGACTCACCAAAGAGTCCCTTGTGACTCCCCGAGAGTCTATCACCTTTGTGACTCCCCGAGAGTCCGTCACCCTTGTGACTCCCCGAGAGTCTATCACCTTTGTGACTCCCCGAGAGTTCATCCCGTTTGCGACTTCATAACAATCCATCATCTTTGCCTCCACATGCAAAATTTCAGTTTTACCCCTAGTACATTCCCCTTTGATCATTTTAGGTGCCCTTAGCGCTGTTTTGACTGATATTCGATACCTTTGGGAACGGAAAGCCCCTTAAAATTTCCATTCTTCACCAAATATTTGCTTAGGATTCGTATGGTTGTAGAGACTTTGGCGCCTCTATGACATACGCATCCTAGATCGATCGTGATTGGCAGAAGCCTCGGCGTTTCTGTTTGCGAGAGATCCAGCATCTATTATTTTAGCATTTCCTAATATTTGCTTAGGATTCATATGGTTATAGAGACTTCGGCGCCTCTATGACATACGCATCCTAGATCGATCGCGATTGGCAGAAGCCTCGGCGTTTCTGTTTGCGAGAGATCCAGCATCTATTATTTTAGCATTTCCTAATATTTGCTTAGGATTCGTATGGTTGTAGAGACTTCGGCGCCTCTATGACATACGCATCCTAGATCGATCGCGATTGGCAGAAGCCTCGGCGTTTCTGTTTCGAGAGATCCAGCATCTATTATTTTAGCATTTCCTAATATTTGCTTAGGATTTGTATGGTTGTAGAGACTTTGGCGCCTCTATGACATACGCATCCTAGATCGATCGTGATTGGCAGAAGCCTCGGCGTTTCTGTTTGCGAGAGATCCAGCATCTATTATTTTAGCATTTCCTAATATTTGCTTAGGATTCGTATGGTTGTAGAGACTTTGGCGCCTCTATGACATACGCATCCTAGATCGATCGCGATTGGCAGAAGCCTCGGCGTTTCTGTTTGAGATCCAGCATCTATTATTTTTGCATTTCCTAATATTTGCTTAGGATTCGTATGGTTGTAGAGACTTTGGCGCCTCTATGACATACGCATCCTAGATCGATCGCGATTGGCAGAAGCCTCGGCGTTTCTGTTTGCGAGAGATCCAGCATCTATTATTTTAGCATTTCCTAATATTTGCTTAGGATTCGTATGATTGTAGAGACTTCGGCGCCTCTATGACATACGCATCCTAGATCGATCGCGATTGGCAGAAGCCTCGGCGTTTCTGTTTGCGAGAGATCCAGCATCTATTATTTTAGCATTTCCTAATATTTGCTTAGGATTCGTATGATTGTAGAGACTTTGGCGCCTCTATGACATACGCATCCTAGATCGATCGCGATTGGCAGAAGCCTCGGCGTTTCTGTTTGCGAGAGATCCAGCACCTATTATTAGGATTCGTATGATTGTAGAGACTTCGGCGCCTCTATGACATACGTATCCTTGATCGATCGTGGTTGGCAGAAGCCTCGGCGTTTCGTTAGCACAATCGGCAGGAGCCCTGGCGATCCTGATTGCGTTTACCATTCCATCTTGGGATTATTTAGACAACGTAATCTTTATTTTTCCCAAATGACTTCATTTCCTAACGAATGTTCGTTCTTCATACAGGATAGTGCCCGTAGGTTTATTATCCCTAGCAGAAGTCCGATGGCTCGCTTTTCCCTAATCGCTCTGAACTACGACCGGCTTGATTCCTCGGAGGATACGTAGGAAACCTGAAAAGGTCCAGCCACCCGACCAACATGGTCATCTCTCATCCCCAGCAAGAGCATTTTCCCCAGCAGAAAACGTTGTTCCCCATCAGAGGACAGTCCTTCCCAATTTCCCCATCAGATTTGAACTACGTTTGGCTTGATTCCCCCGCGGATACGTAGGTCGCCTGTCAAGGTCCAGCCGTTCCCTTACCTTTCCTCTGTTTTGAAACTCATGTTTCAGAACGGTTCCTATTTTTATCATCGACCCTCCATTGCCTTGCAAGAAGCGTCGCCGAGGGGCTACTGTTAGTACCCGATCTGAAAATGAGTTTATTAGGGCTTTCCCAAATATACAAGGACTTTATGGGAATTAGAAACCTTGCAAAGACTTGTCCCGGATTCCCAAAATAGCTCAATGTTCTAGAAAACATTAAATATGGACATTTAGGGTTGCCTTGTATGAACAGTAAAACCCTAGCTTGAATTTCAAGTCAGCGCACAACGATGGCCACGCGGCCACTTTCGCCGCCGCCCTCAATATTGGCCACGCGGCCACTTTCGCCGCCGCCCTCAATATTGGCCACGCGGCCACATCCGCCCCGGATGATCTGGACCATCAGATCTTCCCCTCAGTTTACTATATAAACCAATCTCATGCTATTGGTTTAGGGGGATCCGAATTTGAGAGTTCTTAAACACAATTTTGCTCTCTAATTAGCATTCAAACCTCCAAGAAGATCAAGGTTTATTTCTTGCCAACATAGGTAAGTTTTCTAACTTATTTCTTCACGTTCTTGCATTATTTCTAATGTAGATCTTTAATATTCATGTTCTTGCATGTTTATTCATAGTTTCTTCATATGCTTCGCATGTTTATTCATATGTTCATATATGTTCTTCATATGTTCATCGTGTTCATAGATTAAAACCTTATTTATGCTATATTTAGGGTTGCGATCTTCATGTTTGCATGTTATTTCATAGCCGATGATGATCGAGGGTTCATCAACCCGAGGATGATCTAGGAACTACTTCTAAACCCTAATCTTTAGGTAATTCCCCCCTCATTATGCATGATCCCGATTCTTCTGCCTATTCTAAATTCTTCTCGAACTACGCTGACCTGAGCTTCTCACATTGAGAGGAACGTAGGCAATCTTCGGATCGGTCTCAAACACTAACACACTACTAACACATTCATCATGATAGAAAGACCGATCATTCGGGCAATAGGAGTGATAACGTTCAATATTCTTCTCTTGTTGTAATTTGACCCCCGAACCCATTAAACATGCTTTTTCTCAATGTTTTGGCTATAATTAAAACGGCGTGGCAACTCTCATATTTTAATGTTACTATGAATATTCCCAAATTCAAACACACGTATTCACAGGATGATCTATGGCGAGCTCGTTACAAGCATGTGAAAACGGTCCACGAGAAAGAAGTTGCTCAACTCAAGAACCGATTAAAGGGGCTCACGAATGAAGGAAAGGTCCAAAGCATTGATACCGGTTTGGTCAACACTCTCATGTCCTACATTGACCAAAGGCTTAGTAGGCTAAATTTGCACAAGGGCCCGAGCACCGATCTCCATCAAGCTTCCCTCCTCATGAACACAATGGAGGCTCTTCCCGAAAAATTCAAGATGCCCGATATTGGCAAGTTCAAAGGCACCTCTTGCCCCGACGCTCATGTCGACTCCTACATTTGGGCCATGCTACCAAAGAAAGTGTCTCCTCAAATAATGGCACAATGCTTCCCGCTTACTCTCGAGGGGGTCGCAAAAGATTGGTATATGGGTCTTCCGATTTCCACCCGCCTCAATTGGGATGCCGCTATGCTTGCCTTCAAGTCACAATATCAAGGCAACTCCATGTTCCGTCCCACCAAGAAAGAATTGGAGAGCACCGTGCAAATGGGTGATGAATCATTTGGGGGCTTCTATCGCCGTTGGAACGACAAGCTAGCCGAGATGGTTGATAGGACTTCCAAGAAAGAACAAATGGACATCTTCTTGAAGTGTTTGAAAATGGACTACCGCACTAATCTTAGTGGGGCTTTTCACTCCGATTTTGCAAGCATGTATGATGCGGGAATTAGAGTCGACAATTTGCTCCTAGAAATGGCCGAGTCTTCCTACGAGACAAGCTTCAACGATGAAGACATGGACGAATGTAGTGACATGGAAGACTACAACGACAATGGGGACTACGACAGCAATCTTCGTTTCTCTTTCTCTACTTAGAAAATAGGATTTAAAAAATAAAAATAAATAAAAAATAAAAAGAGTCAAAAGTCCTCTTTAGTGTGCATCAATGTTTTCTCTCGTCCCATGTTAAGTGTCGAGTCTTATCATCGAATAAAAAAGGTCGTTCTTGTCCTCATACACTCTTCCAAGTTGTTCAATCTAATTCTTGGCAAAATGATGAAAAGATGTCTAAACGAGTTTTGGAATGAAGGCCATCACTTGAACGCCTAGGGGCTAAACATTGTGACGAAGGCAACATCATCAACGACGAAGAGAAAGTCAAGACATCAAAGGTGAAGCAACAACCATGGAGAAAAATCAAGCAATGTTTCAAAGGGGGGATTGAAAAAAAAAAAAAAAAAAAAAAATGTTCGCTAGGTTGAACTCTTCAAATCAACCTAGGCAAAAGTTAGAGCACAAAAAAAAAAAAAAAAAAAAAAAAAAAAAAAAAAAAAAAATTCCCCCTCAATCAAAGAAGTTCACATCAAGATCAACATCATTCCATCCACCAAAGGAGGACGAAGCTACACGACGAAGCAACAATTCCATCCCGAAAAATGGAGAATTCACAAGAACTACGGTGACCTGAGCCTCTACACTGGAGGAACGTAGGCAACCTTCGGGTCCGGTCTCATGCAAGAAAAAAAAAAGATATGTTTAGCCCTAGCGCGTTATGGTGATTGGCCTTCATCTCGAACATGTCAAGACATCTTTGTACGATTCATTTGCCAATGAATTAATCACCAAAAAGATTGAACAACTTTCTTAGATTTGGAATCATTTCATGCTCCTTGTCGAGTCTAGGGACTTCTATTCTTTCTGCATACTCCCAATTTCTTGCAATCAAATTGGGGCTTTCCTTCTCTTCTCTCTTAATGACTTACTTGCCTTCGCGAGTTATTCAATTCAATAAAAAATACATGTCAATACTAGGGACACTTCCCTAGTCAAGTCAATGTCACTCATCATTAGTGACAAAAGGCCTCCACCGCAAAATCACATGTCTTATCTCCTCAGCTAGAGTCAATGCACACTTCCTCATCAATTGAGTCAAAAAAAAAAAAAAAAATGAAATGAAAAAATGATGAAGACGCAAAAGAGATGCCGCTAGATTGAAAACCCGAAAGGGCGGTCTAGGCAAAAAACAGGGTGCGTCATAAAAAAAATGAGAGAGTGAGAGAGAGAAGGGAAAGAGAAATGGAGATCCCCGACCTCTAAAGAAGACAAGTTCTACATTGAATCTCCTCAGCAAGTCAATTCCCCACCGAGTCAACTTTGGGATTGCAAAAGGCTCGACAAGATATAGCACCATCAAAGGTTGTCTTGGGTTATCGGGATCATTCTCCAGCAGTGTGCATTTTTGGGTTCATGAAAAGAAGGTCCGTGGTAACCAATATCCATCCGAGAACAAGCCCATCATAAAAGGGCATGAGGTTGCACAAATAATCCCTAGCTAGTCAATTGGCTTGGGCATCAAATAGCAACAACATGTGTCTCAGTTTTCAAAGCCTCTGCAAGAATAAAGTACGCCGAAAGGCTCCGAGAAATGGAGTAGCTCTTGCCATATCCTCTCATGTTTTATTCCCTCACACGAGGACGAGTCACTCTTGCTTTGCTCAACAAATGGTGACTCCCTAGGGGCTATGTGACTCAAGAACAAGGGATTCTTTTGCTTCATTTGGCAATCAATACGCCCTAGGGGCTATGCTCAAGAAAGATGTGTGAGACTATCCTCAAAGTCCCTCAAAAGGGATGTCAAAAAGCCCTCTTGTCATGTGTGCCCGTGCTCGTTTCCCCAATCAAGGGTGGACCTTTCTCGCAATCAATGATGGCACTCTAGGGGCTACGGTCAAGTCTTAAAGGCTCCCTTGGTAAAGAGCAATTAACTCCCCAGCAGTATCCCCAGCCAAGTCATGTGCAACATTGGAAGCTTTCTCAATTCGGCACCGAAGGTCTCAACGGGCTTCGCAATCTACAATCTTTGGGCAACGGCATTACAGTAATTAAAGCAAAGGGCAGTATTAGGGCTTCGCGACCGACAGTCTTTTGGGCAACAATACTCGAGCAAGTGCAATGTGGAGTAGTCTTATGGCTCCATGAGAACAATCAAGATTCAAGGGTCTCTCAACACTTCAAGTCAAAGGCCTCTTGGTTTTAAATGAAGACTCCGATGTTATGAATGAAGTTGATGATTTTTGTTAGAACTCACAGCGAGATTTTGAAGGAAGACTTAGAGAAAAGGAAAAAGATTCAATATGCTAACTCTAATCAAAACAGGGTTATAGCGGGAAATGCCACGGCCAATCCCAATGTTTCTGCAATTCAGCACCCCCTTCTCCAAGACCAAAAGCACAAGGTGCAGCTCAGATAAAGTTGGGCCACAGCACTAGTTGCATCCGAAGATTCGTCATTAGTTCAACTCAAGAAGAGTCAAGCAAGCATACTCATTTGGGACTTTATCACACCAAGACCTTATCATCCGCGACCTCGACGGCATCGCAAGACATTACTGCATCTTTTGACATTAGCCCTCAGCCATTTGGATATCAACCACAATGAGGCCATTCATCTCCCCAGTAAGAGCAAGAAGGGGATCTCTATCAAGAATTCTACCCGACGGTACATCCGCTCTCAATGCCGAGCCAATCACGAGATAATTTGGGGCTTTACAATGAAAGGTCTTCACATCCAGCCATCTATAAGCCCACGACACTTGGGGCTTTGCAACCTTGGCGTCAACGATCTCCTCTTGGGGCTTGCTCACTACAACAACAAATGGTGATTTACTCGAATGGGCCAAGAGCTGATTTATCTTGGAGCTATGCAAGTCCCTCAAAATTTGGCATCAAAGGCATTCTAGGGGCTTTACAATCAGCAACCTCTCATCTCGGCATCAAAAGCCTTTTGAAGCCCCATAATCGACAAATCTCTTGGGGCTAGACATCAATCTTCGTTGTGCACACCGGCGACAACAGAATTCAAGCGAGGCAATCCGGACTTCGACTGAACATGACTTGATCTTGGGTTGGCTTCACAAGCACACAATGGTTAAAATGGTTCACCCACGAACTAAAAAAAATCTTTTCCTCACATGTGTGCATATTCTTTCCTTTCTAAAAAAAAAAAAAAAAAAAAAGATTTTTCTTTTTCTTTTTCTCCTTCTATGTGCAAAAATGTGCTTTACTTTGCCTTGCTCCTAGCTTCTCCTCCAGCATTCTCCATCATCCTTGAACTACGCTGGTCTGATTCCCTTCAAGGGATACGTAGGCAGCCTTTGGCACGACCAATCCATCATCCAGAGTACCATCTCGCCAACCCATCATCAAGAGCGTTCTCTCATCAACATCCAAAGAATGGACATTCTCCATCAAAGCATCCTCCGCGGACATCAGAAATCCATCTCCACTCAAGCGGCAATGGTAAGTGAAGTATGAACATCATTCATTAATACTTTCCTCAAAATCACACAGCACACAAAAGCAATTTCTTCATTCTTGCAAATCTCTCTCTCATGCAAAACTGCTTTCAAATCACATTGCACCACGAGCACAATTTCTCTCTCCATTTCACACTTCATGCATCTTCTTGCACTAGCACATATACCTGCAAAGCATATAACGGGAACCACCGCGAAGTCAAACAGCATCTGCAACTCGAGGCACTTCATCCCCAGCAGAAAATGGTCCACAGTCAACTGTGCCCGCACCCCACAATTCAAAAAGTCAAGTGTGACTCCAAGTGGCACGAGACTTCAAAGCAATATTTCATCAAAGAATTTCACTAACAGATTCGTCCTCAAAGGTTCACTAACGGCCTCATCAACGGATTTCACTAACGGATTCGTCCTCAAAGGTTCACTAACGGCCTCATCAACGGATTTCACTAACGGATTCGTCAACAAGGGTTCACCAACGGACTCATCCAAGGGATTCACTAACGGATCCATCAAACGGATTCACTAACGGATTCGTCAACAAGGGTTCACCAACGGACTCATTCAAGGGATTCACTAACGGATTCATCAAACGGATTCACTAACGGATTCGTCAACAAGGGTTCACCAACGGACTCATCCAAGGGATTCACTAACGGATTCATCAAACGGATTCACTAACGGATTCGTCAACAAGGGTTCACCAACGGACTCATCCAAGGATTCACTAACGGATTCATCAAACGGATTCACTAACGGATTCGTCAACAAGGGTTCACCAACGGACTCATCCAAGGGATTCACTAACGGATTCATCAAACGGATTCACTAACGGATTCGTCAACAAGGGTTCACCAACGGACTCATCCAAGGGATTCACTAACGGATTCATCAAACGGATTCACTAACGGATTCATCAACAAGGGTTTCACCAACGGACTCATCCAAGGGATTCACTAACGGATTCATCAAACGGATTCACTAACGGATTCGTCAACAAGGTTCACCAACGGACTCACCAAGGGATTCACTAACGGATTCATCAAACGGACACTAACGGATTCGTCAACAAGGGTTCACCAACGGACTCATCCAAGGATTCACTAACGGATTCATCAAACGGATTCACTAACGGATTCATCAACAAGGGTTCACTAACGGAACTCATTCAACAGATTCACTAACGGATTCATCAAGCGGATTCACTAACGGATTCGTCAATAAGAGTTCACTAACGGACTCATTCAAGGATTCACTAACGGATTCATCAAGCGGATTCACTAACGGATTC
>JAOWBW010002561.1:0-69169 GCA_026119855.1 Campanula takesimana
CCTCTACAACTTTGATCTCCGGGACAACACCATCAGGTTTCCAGACACGTTTAGAGGTGGCGTAGGGGGAAGAGAGATACCCATGATGAGCAGGCTGAGGGGGCAGACTTGTCAGTGGAGCATATGCGGCGATACCTTGATGAGTGGTTATCCCAGAGGTTGATACTGCTCTCTTCCCTTGGAGGAGTTTAGGGATTGAGCAGGCTTATGGGTATGCGGGCCTGAGATTTCTGATGATTGGCCTCGGTGGGGGATGCTTCTATTTAGGAGAGCGGGTCTCTCGACAGCAGAATGGTGGTAGGCTGGATCTTATCGTCCCGTTGGATCCACCGGCTCATATGCTTAACTCCTACACCATCGGGGATGAGGAGAAAGAGGACCTTATGATAGGTCAGGTCGCCTTCGACCTTATGCATCTCGAGGTAGACTATCAGGACTTTCTGACTCGCTTTATTCCCTGACTGATCATGGAGGGTGGCCAGGCTCAGGCCCAGGGGTTGTTCACGCCCCTTTATGTCCGCAGCTCAGACCGGCATCTTTCTCCTATAGCATGGCTGAGGGGATAGACAGCATCGAGAGTCTTCTCGCTGAGTATGATATGCCAGAGGGACTCATACCTCCTGCTGATGCGACCATGGTATGACTCGTGACTTTCTTTTATCATTTTTCATCACTTTACCGCTTCATATCTCTGCTTATCATTTGATTGAGGATTTTGATATTTCTTTGTTTCTTCTCAACAGGTGCCCATTGCAGAGTATAGAGAGGTTGCGGGACGGCTTGCCCAGTTCATGGCCTATACCAAGAGGGTGAAGAGCGACACAGTTGGGCTCTTAGGCCGATTGGCTCTCCAGACAGTAGAGTCGGTCACTTGCGGGAAGCGACCTCGGGCTGATGAGTGATAACGCGGCAGTGGCGGCATCTTTTTTTCCTTCCTGATGCCAGAGTAGATAGGATCCCCCATTCCCTTCTTTATTCTGTTGATGTATTTATTGCCTTGCGTAGGCGAAGACAATTTTTCTTTGTTTTGGCTTGTACCTGTGCAACAATTAAATCCTAACTCTAACACACATATTTTTTCAATTTTAGTTTTATTTTTGACTGTATTATGGATTGATTCATGTCCGGTTGGTCAACCGCGGGATTCTTTTTATGAGATGGATTCGCGTTGGGTCATTTATATGTGATGATGAACTGTTTGGGTGAGTTTTTGAGGTGATTAAGACATGTTTTGACATGTTGGACAGCCTGAATTTTGAGCAGAATCATTGTTGTCTGAACTGGGGAGATCCCTCGTACGAGACATCGATGTCTCGTACGAGTCATCCTTTAAATTTGGGACAATTTCTCCTTTTTCCTAGAGGATTTGGTATCCAAACTTGTATATAAAGACCTCTAGTCCGTCCTAAATCTCCATGCATCTTCAGATCAGTTCCGGGAACTTTATTTTCAGAGCTAAATTCTTAACCTTTTTCTCTCAATGGCTCCAAGCAAGTCCGTCCCTTCATCAATGATTGTTGATGAATTCTCTCTAGACTCAGAGTCGGTAGAACGCTACAAGGATGACTTAGCAGCGTTTTTTCGTTCGTTTGACAAGTCTCGTCAAGGGAGATTTGTAGAGATGTTTGGATTTAAGATTCCTTTCACCTTGAAGAATCTAAAGCCGGATTGTGACCTTTTAAAGGGAGTTGCATGCTTTAGGGATCCTTCGACCCATCTTTTCAACTTTTCACTTAATAAGATGGTCCCTACTGTAGAGGAGATGGCGAGTATCTTGGATATGCCATTGACCAGTGTGATCGCGGTCCCTAAGTATGACAAGGTACCGGCGGAGTCTCTTAGGGACTTATTGAGCATAGGCCTTCCTGAGGCGAAGAGTTATATCCACAACCGTCATGTTGATCTCCACGCTTTGCCTATGAGATTTAGGGGTCGCGTGACGCGTACTTATTGTTGGATATTATTCCCTAGGTGCTTGAGAAAGGCCTTCTGTTATATCATGATGAGATAACAACATTGATTATTATATGTTTTACATGTTTACAAATAATCACCGTCCCTAGTTTATCTTTAAACTAGTATAAGGGTTGATAGATAATCATGAGATGATAATGTGTGTGAGATACATATCAAACTTATGGGTATATGTTGTGAAACATGTACTGGACATGACCCGCTATGAGATTTATGTCATGGTCAAATGTCATAATTAAATCTCATAATAGTCATATCATTGGTATCCTTAGACCTGAGATTATCATCGTCTTCCACATGATGAATATTATGTTTGACGTATTCTAACGTTATCTTTAACCGGGTAATCATAAGGGGTACGATTGGCATGATTGGATTCTTGTAGGGAAGAATTATAAGTCAATATGGGATTTGTCCCTCCTCAAGAGAGATATCTTCTTTAGGCCGCTCGAAGAGTGAGATTGATGAAATGTATGGCCATACTCAAATGAATTGATGAGATCAATGTCATTTGCTCATATCAATATACTCGGATCGAGAAAGCATTGGTCAAGATAAGTTGACATGGACCATGACTTATGTCCAATAAAAGATATCGTGTGACAAAGGGATTGTGACTTGTTCTATTCTAGGAAAACTTTGGGCTTTCAAAGTTATACTATTTGGGTAGTCATAATGGCTTTCTAGAGTCCGCTTATGATTTATGAGGTCTACGTACTCGTTGCCAACATATTATAATCCTATTGGGTCACACACACAGAACGGATCTTACTTGGCACGAAAAACGGAGAAAAACAGGGAAGTGAAAAACCAACCGTACAGATAGTTTAGACTAGCCGTACGGATAGTTTAGACTAGCCGTACGGATAGTTTTTTCGATGACGAGTTTTTGTTACATTTCTTTATGGGAAATAAATCCTCTAACCTAATGGATTTAGGTTTCTCCTAGTATATATTATGTGTTCTCTTCAGCCGAAAACTAAGTCTAAGGCATTGATTTTGGAAATTAACAAGAGTTTATTGGAGAGAGAAAAACACATATTATATTAGGGATATTAGGGTTTGATTATTCTTGATGATCAAACCATAATGATCACTATGGGAGATTGAAGAATAGTTCTTCAACATTTTTTTTCAAGCCTAAGGACCTAGCAGTCAAATCAAGAAGCGTTCTTGAGTCCGTTCGAAGTGTGGATCACCGGTAGAGGATGTTTTTCTTAAAGCATCTAAAGTCCAAAATTCATACCGAGCTATCTAAGGTTAGATTTCTATTCATCTTATATACATGTATTATAAATTATTGTTCTAAGCGAATCTAGGCTTTGGGTTTCTTCATGTTAAGTCTTCCGCTGCGCATGATCCCTCAAAACCCAACACTTATGGTGTGGATTCCCAATGTTGTCTCTTGGCCTTGTGCTTGTTCCTGAACGTGCTTTTTATGAGCAAGTGTGGCATGGCGGACACGGAGCTTGTGGACATTGTTTTGCAAGCTAGAGGACGGGCCTTCAAAGTCGTTCCTCTTATCTTAGGGGAGACCCTTCATGGCCTTGATGAGTTGCACCGAACTGGCTCTATGACTCGTGGAAGTCCATTGTTGTTGACTATTTGGCTTAGAGAGCATTTCAGACTGTTGAGCTCTCCGACTGAGTATTCCCCTTACACTTTTCATAGGCGAAGGTTGTTAGTGAAGGACCTTAGTATTGAGGAGTGGGCCCATCTTTTTGCGAGAGCGAAGACTGGTGATATTGCTTGGTACCCACCTTTTTGGAAGGCAAAGAAGTTTGTGGCTAATACCCTTGGATACGACAGGGTCGTCCTTCCGGGTTTGATGGATTACTCATTTTATTTTGCTCGAAGGGAGATGCGGAAGTTTGGCCAAAAACAGGACACTTTCACGCTAGGGGACATGCTCAGGACACTTCTTTTATGGATTTAGAGTTTTCTACGAGCCTGGCTCGTGCTTGGGGGCAAGGTACCACTATGGACCATTGGACCAATCTTCGCCATGATGGAGGGAGCATTTATTTACCGGATAAATATTTGGATTGGTTCCTCAAAGAACTCCGTCTCGGTGTCGAGGGTATCGACGAGATTCGTCGTCATTTGTTGGGGGACCAATTCGAGCCTAGCTTGAATTTGAGGAAGAAGGAAGCTAAGGAGGATCTTTCTAATGTCAGTTTAGATGCTACTCAAGACTTTTTGGATAGTGAACTCTATGAGAAGAGGTCAAGTGGGCTCCCTGGTAAATTTCAAGCTCTTGACAGGCCTCATGTGTTCACAAGATTGACTCCCTCGGTATTAAGCAGACTTGATGTTCCTCCCGGTTTCGAGATACCTTTGCGCAAGAGGAAGAGGAATGACAAGACGGACCGTGGTCAAGCCCCTACTAAGTCAAGGAAGAAATAGATCTTTAGGAGTATCGAGAGATTGCAATAGATAGACCAATATTTAGATTTTTAGTGTTTTATTTATTTTCTTTTTCAAGTTGGTAGCTCATGTTGGGAATTTTCCAATTGTTTTCTTGAAATGCATTCAATTAATAAAAGAACAAGATTTTTATTTTTATTTATTGAATAGACGGACCAAAAGGCTGCCTACGTTCTCCTTTTACATCAATTAAATAAGGAGCTCAGGTCATCGTAGTTCTTGTTCAAGAAAGAGAAAAATGTGACTGCTGTTACTTGACTTGTCTCGTAAGAAACATGCATGGATCGTACGAGACTCTCCCCTATTATTATTATTATTATTATTATTATTATTATTATTATTATTATTATTATTATTATTATTATTATTATTTTAATAATGCACACCTTGGATTTTGCCTAGACCGCCCTTTCAGGTTTTCAATCTAGCGGGCTTCTTTTCTTGTGCTTTTTTTTTTTTTTTTGAAATAGGGGATGGAGCTATGAGTAGTACTTCTTCAGCTTGTCCATGTTGACGGTCTTCGACAGTTGATCTCCATCTAGGTCTGCGAGTTGTACCGCTCCTCTGGAGAAGATTTTCTTGACTATGTAAGGGTCTATCAATCTCGGTCCCCACTTTCCCATAGGATTGAATGGTCCAGGACGAGGTTCGCGTAAGATAAGGTCCCCTTCTTTGATGTTTCTGGATTTAACTTTCTTGTTGAATGCTCGGGCCATTCTCTGTTGATATGCTTGGATATGCTCGGCGGCTCGAAGTCGTCGTTCATCTAACACGGCTAGCTGTTCGTAATGGCTGTTCAGCCATGCAACTTCGTTTACTTGGTTTTCTAGGAGAACCATTAGCGACGGTACCTCTAATTCGATTGGTAACACCGCTTCCATCCCATAGGCTAGGTGTAAGTACCCCCAGTCCCTATAAATTGAACCCCATGCTGATCATTTCAGGGGGGGGGGAAGAATATTGTTTAGATAGGGGAAACTCTGCAGAAATCGTGTCTGAGAGAGAAATCACCCTTATAATTGAGTGAAGGAAAGGAAGATAGACTAGAACCATCATAGGTGAGGTCCCCTTCCCCCATCTTCTCTTCATCTCAACTCTATTTTGTTTTGTTAACCACATTATTTATTCTTGTTTACATTCTTATAAGACTTGTCCTCTCAAGCAAATTTACATTCTTGCAAGACTTGTCCATTTCAAGCATACATATATTATATTACTACAAGACTTGTCCATTTCAAGCATATATATCTTATATATATATATATACATATAATGTGAACTAAACCATGAGCATGATTCAACGTGCCCTTCATGCTTTTGTGTGAAAGAGGTTCAAACCTACGGATGATCATGGTTTAATTTCTTGTTCTAAATACTTAAAGATCTCTTTATCAAGGTGAAAACTCATGTCTTTATGTTGGTATTACACAAACTAGGCCATGATGATCATGTTGGGGGATAAAGGCTCAATCTTTATCATCCCAACCTTGATCTAGCTAAAAATCCCTAAGATTGGGTCATAAAGATTGGATCTTTATGTTGTTTTTGTTGTCCCTCAAGGTTAATCTTTCATAAAAAGTCCATTTTGATGGTAAAGTTCCAATCTTTACTCATCAAATGGCAATTTTGGCCCAAAGGGCATGTTCACCACCTTTCTCAAAATTTCCCCAATGATTGTCTTGATCACACCCAAAACCTTTGTTTTTGGTGTCTAATTTGTGATCAATGACATAGGGATTATTAAATCCATGTTTTTGTTAAAGAAAATAATTGAAAAGGATCATCACAGTCCAGTTTCAGCAAGAACACTATGTTTTGCCTGAAACTGGACAGTTTTCTGATAAACTGTCAAAAACCCCTGGAATGCTCTCCGTAGCCGTACGGATACTTTGGCCAGGGAGTGCATTTTCTAGTCTCTTCTCTTTTTGACTGGAATGTTTGCGAAATAACCCTTTTCTGTTAAATAATTAACCAGTTTTGTTAAAATGTCAGTTTCTCCCATTTTTTGAAATACACACACACACATGCACGTTTGTTAACTAACGTTAGGGAGACTCAGTCCTATCCGAGGCGACTTGGGTGATGTAAAACTCTTCCCAAGGCGTAACCTGACCTCCGAACTAATAGAATCTCTAACATTTCCATTTGTTGGGTTAAATAATTAACAAATGTGGCGATGACGTTATGTTTTACGTGATAACCGTGTTTGGTTTTTCGCCCTTAGAAACGAAAACCCCTTCGTTTCCCTTCGTCGCGGGGCGGGATCCTTATAGTGGCGACTCCACTGGGGAGTAAAGTGTTTGCAAACTTCTTTTTAGAAGCGTTGAGGATACTTTTGTGTGGGTCAAACTCCCGTCCCCCGTTTTCGTTAACTTTTTTGTTTGTTTTGTGTGTGCTGTGTTTCTGTTTGAACCTTCTGGAGTGGAAACTGTTCTGGAAATACAATAAACTGGGGCTTGATGATCAGAAGTTGAAAAACTGCAAAAAATAATTGCCAGGATGCTATAGCTGTACGGCTATGTTGGGCAGGGAACAGAATGTTTCAAAATTTAACAATTTTGTGCAGGGCAGAAACATTATGTGTCCCTTTTGCTTCTGCTTATCCAGGTTCCAAATTTACATATTTTTTTGTGCACATTACCTTCTTCTTTTTTTAGCCAAAACTTGGTTTTTAAAGCTTGGTTATGCACAAGTCTTTTTGAACATAAATTTGGGTTTTCAAAGCATCCTTGTGCATAACCCATTTTGTAAAATTTTTGAATCTTTTTTTTGTGCACAACTTGTTCCGCAAATGGTTTTCAAAAGGATTGTTTCTTGTGAAGTTTTGATTTCAAAGATTTT
Source organism: Campanula takesimana (assembly GCA_026119855.1). Taxonomy (NCBI): domain Eukaryota; kingdom Viridiplantae; phylum Streptophyta; class Magnoliopsida; order Asterales; family Campanulaceae; genus Campanula; species Campanula takesimana. The sequence continues at coordinate 7,243 of JAOWBW010002561.1, forward strand.
TTTTTTGGTTGTGCACAATTTTGTTGTATGTACAAGTTTTGGCTTTGTTTGTTCATATGATTCTTGCTTGATTGCTTGTGTAAATAGCTTATTCATGCTTGCTCATTTTTGTTGATTACGCTTATTCATGCTTGTTCATGTGCTATTGTGTACATTTGTTCATGATGTTAAGACGAATCGAAAATTTCTATTTTTAACTCAAAAAAGAACATAGAATGGCTTCACAGTACGCGCACTTGACCTTGCACGTTCCAAATGCCCTTTAAACCCGGAATGGATGCCAGATGCAGCTTGATTGGTGCTCTTGTGCCCTTTTAGCGCGCACGGGTCCATTCCACCTCCCCTTCCGAGCCGAGTCAACCACACTTGTCCTTGACACACAAATACCGTGACTTTGGTTGGTTTGTGGTCTAGCTCACGTTACCACATCCCTAATACGTGACTGAGATTAATTGTGGCCAAGTTAATGCCCGAGTCACGACTCCTTGTGAAAGCAAGTGTGGCCATGGTCAACTTTGACCCGATCCTTGACTTATGCGTTGATATTGGCTATAATTAACCTAAGTCATGTGTTATGGATAGGGTGACACTGTGTTGTCGAGCCCTAATGAATGGTTCATACTAATCATCCTTAAGCCCATGGATAAGATTCGAGAGCCCTCATCAAATATGAGGTTATACCGGAGGTCCCTTAAGTCCCTAAGATGAATCTCGATCTTAACCGGGGCTTAATCATGATTGGAATGGCTCACGCATTGGGAACCTTGCGATGCACTAGACCCTAGGATCGTCTCTTTTGGTCGGTGGAAGCCGCTTGCCCTATAAGACCCTCGCCCGGGACAGTCCATCCTTGGGAGTGTGCAAGGCAGGTGAAAAACAAGGGGTCTATAGGTGTAGTGATGGCCTCCACTGATCTAGGATGTAGAATAGTTGTGAAAAAGAAGAGAAATCTTTTCTAACCAGTTAGGAATAAATGCGTTTTAAGTAGACATGAACATAATTAATAATAATGAACCTTCATGTTGCATGAGCCTAAACCCATTCTCCCAAACACCAACCCGAGTTGATACCCGAGTCTGAAATGAACCTCCCTCTCCTCCGCAGCTCGTAAGAAGTGGGTCAGAGTTCCGGGTCATCGTCTGATTAGTGCCGAGTCTGATAGTTCATCAGCAGCCTCACCCAGACTTCTCCAAATGGCTAGTCCGGCAGGAAGTAGTAGTGGGGGTGACAACGCAGCGGATCCAAATGGTCTTAGTAGGGAAGAGCTGGTACAAGCTCTAGAGGCCACCAGGGCCCGGGAAGAGAATGTCAGGAAACGCCATGAGGATATGCAGAATAGGATTATGGAAGCCATGAGGCAAAGAGGGGTGGCCGTTGTGTTTGAAAACGATGGAAGTTTTGTGGAGATCACTGATGAAGAGGGAATTGAGAATGTGCAGCCCCGAGGATATAACCGGTTTCCGCCCCCTCAATCTTACCCAAATGTGGAGACCTCATGTCCCACATTCCAAGCCACCACTCACCAAAATGTGCCTACCACTCATGCTTCCCTTGTCCCGCCGGGCGGTTTTCCCATGTACCCGCCAGGGTTCAACTTGTATGACACAATCCCAAATAGCCGAGCACCCTTGGCTCCAGCTACCATTGGCCTGCCACCTCCGGATTTGCCAACCACCTCTCGAGAAGTGCCTTACCCAGTTTACCACAATGGCCCAAACCTCTGAGGCTATCTCACCATATATCCCAACAAGTAACCCGGCACCAGGGTATGTCTACACCCATTTGCCGCCTCAAAATCCTCCTCCGATGGTCCCATCCACCACTTCACCTCCCACCACAATGCCAGTAACAAGCCAAACTGTAGGATCAATCAACTCATGCCCACACGTGGATCCCCAGATGGGGTGGTTGGTAGAGAAGTTGAAACAAATGGAAGAAAGATTTGAGGGGATGAACGAAAAGAAATCCTCCTTGGGGATCACCGACCCCAACAAGATTGTTCCTTTGCCTCACTAGTTCAAAATGCCAGAGATAGATAAATTTGATGGGACTGCCTGCCCCCAGACTCATCTCAATGCTTATACTTTAGCCATGAGAGCAAAAGGGTGTACCATACATCAAATGGCCAATCACATCCAACTGTCCTTAAGGGGAAACACCCTCAAATGGTTCTTTCACTTGAAAGATGAATCCCGAAAAACGTGGGATGCAATCAAGGAAGCATTCCTCAACAAATATCGATCAAACCTTGAATGGGAAACTAACCGGGTTGATCTGCAAAGCACCTTGCAAAAGGGAGATGAACCAATAGGAGAGTTCTACAAGAGGTGGAATTATAAACTTGGGGAGATTTCCAACCCACCCACAGAATAGGAACAATTGGACATTTTCCAATCATGTTTGAAACCTAAGCTGCAGGCCTTGATCAGTCATCACTTTTACCCCAACCTCCGGGCAATGGTCACTGCCGGGTCCAAATTTGAGAAGGCCCTTAATGAGCAATCCTCTACTCAGGCCCGTGGGAACTCCTACATATATAGTCCCCCAATATCCGGTAAAGGGAAGGAAGCCGTGGTAACGGTAAACAATATCCAAGGGGAGAATCCGAGACAAACTCCACAAAGGGCCGGGAACTTGGAAAGGCACCCGTATGTTAGATTTGAGGACTTTGGGATGCCCTTGGGTAAGGTGTTTGAAGGGTTGGTTAAACAAGGCCTTACAAAACCCCTGGTTAACTTCCAACCTAGAAACCCCGAGAGGTACCGTGACGAGAGCAAGAGGTGTGCATTCCACAGCTACCATGGGCACGATACCGATGATTGCCCCGCTGTAAAGCGCATCATCCTAGATTTGATTGCCAATGGAAAGCTCAAGCATCCCCAAAGGCCGAACGTGATCAATAGTCCGTTCCCCAACAACCATGGCATTAATATGATTGAATTTGGGCCAGTCGATGTGAATATGATTGAGTTCGGGGAGCCGACACCGATGAACATTTTGGAGTTCAATGTCCCGATGACTGAGATTAGGGAGGAATGGAAGGAAACCCTATGGGAATGTGTGCAAGAGGGAAACATGAAGTGCCCATCCGACTCCATGATTGATAATGTGATGAGTGCGAGGATCCCCCACCAAAATGCCGATGAGTTGATCGTAATAACACTCACCAAGCACGAGCTAACATTCGAAGAGTGCATGGAGGAAATGGAAAAATCCATTAAGAACACGTTGGATAGCGATAGCCAAGGCTCAAATGGGGTTTGACCTCCACCCGATGATTGCTTCCATGTCATTGAAGCATGTAATTCATACACCGGCAAAAGGACAATTAAGCGGGTGGGTCACCCTAATGGAAATAATGGGTCCAAAATTGCAAAGACCCCAGAAATCACCAACTATGAAGGGTACCTCGCCCAAATGAAAGGAACCATTCGCTCTATGCCCCGTAAGGAGCTCCGAATCCTATGTGAAAGTGATGATGAGGTATCTTCAAATATGCCTCCCCGTGTTCCTTCCCCGAGATTGGAAGAAGAAGGCTTTCCGGCCTTGGATGACTTCTTAGCTTTGCCACCGTTGTCTCCACCGCCACCGCTGATTGATGGGTCTGTATTCCCGGATTACTATTTTTACATGCTTACTTTGGAAAAACTCTGTGAAACCGTAGGAGTTGGGAAGAGCCAAAGCCACCACCCTATCTCTCTAGAAAAGATTCGTGAGTCGGCATACGCCCCAAAAGGAATGGTCATGGTGAATGAGTTAAGAAAGGAAGCATGGCCATATGGTACCCAGAACCCCCGTCACTCGGAAAAAGGTAGGAAGAGGTTGACAACCCTTTGGAAGTGAGTGTACTGACTTGATCTGGGCAAGTGCACACGGAGAACCCTAAGAAACCTCCGCCACCAGAACACCGAATGCCTCCCCCTCTTGCTAGTGAGGCAAAAGCCCTAGATTCCAGAGAAGAGGATCCTATTTTAACCCAACTCAAGAGGACACAAGCTAACATATCTTTGTGGTCCCTCCTCACTTGCTCCTACCCTCACAAGCTCAAGTTGGAGGAATTCTTGGCCCAAACTATGGTACCTACCACGGCTACCCCCGAAGAGGCCGTGCAAATGATTGGGAGTGTTCAATATGGGAATGTCATCACATTCACGGACTTGGATTTGCCGAAATTTGGGGCTAACCACAATGAGGCCCTCTACATCACGGTGCAATTGGATGAGCGCCGCCTCCCTCGGATTTTGGTTGATAATGGTTCCGCCATGAATGTCCTCCCCGCTAAGATGATGGATCTACTTGGTCTTAAGACCACCGACCTAAAGCCTTCCATGATCACCGTTAAGGCTTATGATTCCATGGCCCGCTCAGTCCTAGGGGTCGCCACCTTGAACCTTTGGTTGGAAAACAAATGATGCCAACCGACTTCCAAGTGCTTGACATCCCCATATCCTTCACCGCCCTATTGGGATGCCTATGGCTCCATAAAGTCAACGGGGTAGCCTCCACCCTCCACCAGTGCGTGAAATATGTGCAAGAGGGTAATTTGACAACCATTTATGGGGACAGTGTGACTACAGAAGGAACCAACACCAATGGGATTCTCGTGTTAGAAATCAAACATGAGGAGTGCGGCATGGTTTTGACCGGCTTCACCGAGATACCGTCCAAAACCCACATCTGTTGTGTAGATCTTACGCTCAACAAGGACAGGATTCCCCCTGCAATAAAAATGATGCGTTTAATGCGCTACCTCCCTGGGCTTGGTCTTGGAAAGAAACTTCAAGGGACCCACAAGATTGTTGAGATCAAAGAGCAAAAGACGCTCCATGGCTTGGGATACAAACCCACCCCCGAGGACCTTAGGATGGATAAGGAAATGGCTCGGAAAAGAAGCCAAGCCAGAGCTCAAGGGATTCCATTTAAGGCTTCCAACCTCCGCCCTTACACTTTTGATATGAGCCGCTACTTTGTGAAAGGAGGGGTCCAAACCGAGGCCCCGGAGCCGAAGAAGCCAATGATGACCAATTGGGATAAGTTGCAAGAGGATCTCAAAAGATTCCGAGGGATGGTGGCTAACCCCATAAGGAGGGCATTTTTGATACACCCAAGATGACCGGTCCTACCGAGACCACTATTAGTCACGAATACACCTTTAAGGGAGTTCCCGAGATGGTAAGGGAATTTGAAACCTTGTCTATGGTGGAGGCTAGCCAAGAAAGGGGACCCGTTTGGGGTCAAAATGGTAGATGCAAGTTTGAGGAGGTAACTCCCGAGCACGCCACCAAGGAAGTCATGGACGATGAATGGAATGGTGTGGTAATGCAAGGAATGTTTCGGGAAGAGTTGGTCGTTCCTGATCTGATTGGCCTCGAAAAGGAAATGATTTCTGTGATAGGAGATGGATCTCCTGGGACCTTTGACCCTCGCACCTTGGTAAGCCCGATGGACATGCCTCTGAAGAATTGGGTAACCTTCTCTGGACTGGTGGCGAGCAAGGAGGAAATGACCACGAAGCTTGGACTGGTTCCCCGCCCCTAGAGTCAAATGTCATAGGGTCCAATGTAGTTGAGTCCCCTCAATCTCTTGTCTTTGAATTTGAGTCTTCCTCCTCCGAGGGCCTCACGCCCGAGGATTATGAACTTGTAGCCAACGTTGTATTCCCATTTGCATTGAATGAAATGATAGACCTTTCCGAGTAAGGTGAATTTGGGGACTGAAAATGAGCCGAAAGAGACACAGATTGGTAGCTACTTCAAAGGAGCAGAAAGAGAAGTTTTGGTGGAGCTACTTAAGGAGTATGTGGATGTGTTTGCTTGGTCTTATAAGGATATGCCGGGTTGGATTCTTTGATCGTTGAACATAAGATCCCCGTGGATCCCGAGGTGAAACCTGTCAAGCAAAAGCTCCGGCGAATCAAACCGGAATGGTCTTTGCAAGTCAAAGAAGAGATTGAGAAGTTGCTCCGGGTAGGCTTTATAACGGTGATAGAGTACCCCTCGTGGCTCTCCAATATAGTAACAGTCACAAAGGCCAATGGAAAGGTCCGATGCTGTGTCGACTTTAGGGATCTCAACAAGGCGAGTCCCAAAGATGATTTCCCCCTCCCGAACATCGACATGCTTGTAGATACAACCTCTAGTTTTGAGGTCAAATCTTTTGTGGACGGTTTTGCCGGGTATAACCAGATTAAGATGGCTGAGGAAGACCAAGAAAAGACTGCCTTCACCACCCCATGGGGGACCTTTTGCTACATCGTGATGCCTTTTGGGTTGCGAAATGCTGGGGCTACCTACCAAAGGGCCGCAACCGAGCTCTTCCATGATATGATCCATAAGGAGATAGAGGTGTATGTCGATGACATGATTGTGCATTCCAAGGGCACCGATGGGCAACATTTGATAGACTTGAGAAAGTTCTTTGACAGGCTTAGGAAGCACTCCATGAGGCTCAATCCGGCCAAGTGCACTTTTGGGGTTTCTCATGGCAAGGTTTTGGGGTACATGGTCACTGAACGAGGCATCGAAGTTGATCCCCAAAAGGTTAAGGAAATTGTGGAAATGAAGCCACCTCGCACCCAAACAGAGGTAAAGGCCTTCATGGGAAGGCTGCAATACATTAGCCGTTTCATAAACCAGCTTACTCCCACATGTGATCCCATCTTCAAATTGCTAAAGAAAAATGCCGAGGTTGAATGGAATGAGGAATGCCAAAGAGCCTTTGACAAGATTAAGGCCTATCTCATCCACCCGCCAATCCTATGCCCCCCGTACAAGGACAAGCCACTCTTGCTCTACCTAACAGTGACTGATACGTCGATAGGAGAAATGTTGGCCCAAGAGAAGAAGGATTCAAAGGTAGAGAATGCCATCTACTTTGTAAGCCGTAAGTTATAAGGGAGCGAGCTCAACTACTCCCCAATTGAAAAGACTTGCCGGATTAGTATGGGTCGTAGGAAAGCTAAAGCATTACATGCATGCCCACCCGATACAGCTTATCTCCAAGATAGACCCCATCAAGTGCTTGTTGGAAAAGCCATCTTTGTCCATGAGACTTGCCAAATAGTCATTCTTCCTAGCTGAGTATGATATCAGTTATGTGTTAAGGAAGGCAGTCAAAGGAAGGGTCTTAGCGGAACATTTGGCAGACTTCCCTAGTATTGAGGAAAAAGAGCCCGAGCCGAAATTCCTTGATGAAGGGATTTTCTCCCTCGAAGGAGAAAATAGGTGGCAATTATTCTTCGATGGTGCTGCCAATAAAAGAGGAAATTGCATTGGATTGCTCTTGGTTGACCCGAAATATGAGCACACCCCCATCGCCATTAAGTTGAACTTTGATGTGACCAAAAATGCCGCAGAATATGAGGCATGCACGACCGGTTTGGAAGCAGCCTTGGAAAGGAATGTGAAAGAATTAGAGGTATACGGAGATTCGGCTTTGATCATCAACCAAGTCTCCAACAAGTGGAAAACACTGGACCCTAGTTTGCAAAAATATCATGCCTACATGGAAGAGCTCATGGCACAATTCAAAGAAGTCAGCTTCCACTACTTGCCGAGGGACCGGAACCGTTTTGCCGACGCCTTAGCTACTTTGGCTTCATTGGTAGAAATCCCCGAGGGAAAGTCGATAAAACCTTTCTGAGTTGGGAGGAAAGAAAATCCGGCATACTGTTATGAGATTGAGGCAACCCCAGAAAATGTGGAGGAGCCATGGTACAACCAGATTTACCGATTCCTCAAGGAAGGGTAAGCTCCCTTCATGAATGAAAAGGGAGAATATGTGGATGGGATAAAAGCTAAAAGCATGGCGGCACTCAAACGGCTAGCATCCCACTATGTCATCTTGGGGGATATCTTGTACAAAAAGCGCCATCAGGGCCTTCTCCTTAGGTGTATAAGCATGGAAAAGACGAAAGAACTCATTCAAGAAGTTCATGGCGGAGTGTGTGGCCCTCATATGAATGCAAGGGCATTGATGCAAGTCATCCTACGGATGGGATACTTTTGGATCTCAATGGAGACCGATTGCATACAATTTGTGAAGAGGTGTGATAAGTGTCAGCGGTTCTCCAACCTCAACCACCTACCACCTCACCATCTTTACTGTATGACCACACCATGGCCCTTCTCAACATGAGGCATTAACATCATTGGGAAAATTTCCCCGCCCGGGAGCAATGGCCACGAGTTCGTTTTGGTAGCCGTGGATTACTTCACAAAGTGGGTAGAGGCTAAATCCCACTTCCAAGAAGGTTGCGGGGTTTATAAAGGAAAACATCATGTGCCGGTACGGGATCCCGAACGAGGTCATCACCGACAATGGCTCGCACTTCGAAGGTGAATGTGATCAATTATTAGGAGAGTTCTGAGTCACTCGCCACAAATCCTCCCCATATAGGCCTCAGACCAATGGTGCAGTGGAGGCCGCCAACAAAACGCTCGAAAGGATTATTACGAAAATGGCAACACGGGGGAGAGATTGGCCCGAAAATCTACATCTAGCATTATGGGGCTACCGTACCTCGGTTAGTTCCGCCATTGGGGAAACCCCTTTTGCTTTGACTTATGAAATGGAGGCCATGCTCCCGGCTGAGTTGGAGGTACCGTCATTGAGAATTTTGTTGGAAAACAAAATCCATGAAGTTGATTGGCTTCGGAGCCGGCATGATGAATTGGCCTTATTAGACGAACGTCGTCTGGAGGCAATGGAGCACATCTATGCCTACCAAAGGAGAATGGCGCGAGCTTTTGATAAGAAGGTGAAACCCCGAGAAATTCGGGTAGGAGATTTGGTCCTTAAGGAAAACCCCCCGGGGAGGTCTAACCCCGACGGAAAATGGGAACCCGTGTGGATCGGTCCCTTTGTGGTACAAGAGATCTTCTCAGGTGGTGCAATGAGGCTTGCGGACTTGGATGGAAATCCCTTCATGCACCCGGTCAATGTGATAAGCTCCGTCGTTACTTTGTTTAAAAAAAAAGATTGTAGGTGCCAAAAGAATATACCTACCTAGATCGAAAACCCGTTTGGGCGGTCTAGAGAAAAAACAGGGTCGCACCCAAAATTTGTAAAAAGTGAACTACGATGACCTGAGCTCCTTAGTCTCATTGTAAAAGGGGAACGTAGGCAGCCAATTATTGGTCCGGTCTAAAAAATGAATAAAAATAAAATTTGGTTTTGAGCAAAAACTCCATGTGAATGCAAATTGGCTTCATAAGTAACCATTTTCATTACAGTTAAAACACTTCTTTGATGAGTTCAAGCACGGTCTACTCTCGACTCAACTAACATGCTTAAGACATAACTAAGACACCTAAAATGAACTAATGTGGCTGCAGTGGCAATGGGTGGATATATGGAAATGTAGGACTATCACTGTTCCTCGTGCCTCCACTTCTTTTTCTGACTTCTTCGAGTCTTCTTTTTATTCAAATCAAAGATGTCGATCTCCCCCCTTCCATGATCGGGTACCCTCCCGACATCCTCAACCAGCCCGGTTGCCCTCAAAGCCGCATTGGCAGCAGCCCGAGCCTGAAGATCTTCCATTCGTGCCCCTGCCCTAGGCATCGCAGCCATCCTCCTATCAGCCAAGGCTTGATAGTCCTCGACAATGTCTCTAGTAATGTTATGGCCACTCACCACGGGCTCGATCTCTCTCAAAACCCTGTTAGGGTCATGAGTCCCACCAATAATAGCCTCACGCCTCTCCTCAATGAGCCTCTGAGTCTATCCCATAGTCTGTTCATACCAGTCTAAGTAGACCGTGGTTAGAACCATGCTGGCTGCACGCCCAAGAAGTACCCGAGCTGGAAAGAGGGAACAAGTCCACAATCGGGAAAGAAGTGAAATAGTGGAGGAGTCCCACATAGACAAGGGCGGAAGCCTCAAGTGCTCCGGGTTAACACCAGACCACTCCAATAGTGGAGTCTGCAGTAATCCAAACTGACGACGGACCAAAGAAGGGATGTAGTAAGACGATCCCTAGAGTCCCGGCACCTGAACGAAAGGGGAATTATCCTGATACTCCCGCACCGAGCTGATATGCCAATGTGGGACTGACCAACGGATCTCGGCAGTCATGAGGTGAGCCATGTAAGCCTCCCAGTCACTCTAAATAAAATACAAGAGGATTCCTCTCAAGGAATAAGACCACGGTCTGTGAGAGATAGGAGCCTCGGGAATGGCCATCAACCTCTCCCTAAACCATAAAGTGAGTAAGGCGGGGCTACCGCTACGCATGAAACCGTCTCCCAAAGCCAAGCGGTCCATGCAATGAAGGGTTTCGCCCAAGATCAAGGGGACAATATCCTTCCCCGCACGGTAATCCTTAAGGACACTCAGTAAAACCCTATGACAGGTGTTGGTCCCAAAGGGCAACAAGGGTATGAAAAATAGCTAGAGGGGGGGATGAATAGCTGTTTTAAAATTCTTTTCGTACCCTTGATAAACTCAATTGTAAATGCGCACTTAATAAAATAAGCGTTATGATATGCGCCTAAGTGAGTGAGTGAAATGCACAGCGGAATTTAGTAATGTAAATAGGCGCAAAGTATGATAAAGGGGGCGCACACACACTCTAAGTATTTTGGCTCAAAGTGGGTGAAATAAGAAACTTAGGCAAATGATATAACAAACACAACACAGTTCAATCAATCACTCCACAATGAATAAACAATACAATAGTTAGATATGATATGAACTTGAAGGGAAATAGCAGTAAATAAGTACACGCTATTTAGAGAGGTTCGATCGGTGAAAGATCTACGTCCTCTACCAAGATGGTTAGTCTTGGATTTATAATGGAGATCTTATATAATGAGAGAGTGTTACAAATTACAATCGTTTGAGCTTATACACTAACTCAAGATCTATTTCTATGAAAGAACAAATCCTAGACAATAACCGGTGTATCTCTAAAAGAAAGATCTAAGTGATCAAACGTAAAGAGGTGCGTGTGTGATTTTAGATTCAAGGCTCTTTAGATCTTTGAGATTGAGAGCACAATAAAACTAAAGTGTTTTTGCTTGAGGATCTGGGCTAAGGATGAAGTTATGAAGATGTTCTTGAGAATTCTGGTAAATCAAAGGCAATTTTCAAATCTTCAACAAATGCTTGAGAGAGAAAGTCTTAAAATGCTTAGCAACTTCAAATGGTTGAAGTTTTGGGGTATTTATAGTAAATCCCCAAAAACTAGCCGTTAGAAATCCTTGGTGAGTCAGAGAGAGGACGGATGTGCTGTCGCTCATTGAGTGGAGCACGTGTCCTTTTATAGCCGTTAGACACATAACACAAATATGACCGTTTTGGACACGTGTCCTTAGATGCGGGTGTATACGTGTTATTTAACCACCGTTGGATCATTGGCGTAGTTCAAATTTCTTCAAGTCTTCAATAAATCACTGAGTGTTTGATTTAACATAAAGAGGCGCGTTGAGCTAAGAGGTGCGCATGAGCCAATGGGGCGCGTAGCATAGCTAGGCCCATCACCTTATGTGCACGCACTGGATAGGCGCATGGCGCGTTGAATGGAGCACATAGGCGCGTAGCTCAAACTCACGGGGTGATTTTCTTCAATCTTGATCTTCTTGCCCTATTCCTAAGCCTATTCTATTTCAATGGACAACCTAAAAAAAATGGAGTATAAATACTTCTTACATATGGGTCTAAAGTCCATGAAATAAAACTTAGGTGATGGATCAATCAAATCTAATCAATCCTATTACATTGAAACTGAGATATAAGTGGGCATACCCAACAATCTCCCCCTATTTGATTGATGCCATTACCTACTATATTAGGGACACACATTATACTTGATAATAACATGTCCAAATAAATGAAATTGGTAAATCATGTCTCAAGTTAATGCACACACTAGTCCAAGATATAGATTTCTAATTACAAATGGAAAGATAGAAATGACATTTTATAACACATTCAAAATGATATGAGTTTTAGTTTTGAAATGTGTTTAAACAAAGTTTAAACTTAATGCATGAAAAGTATGAAGCAGTTCAAATATGATGCATATGATTTTAAATAACATTCATTGTTCTACAAACAAGAAGTTTGAGTGAACAAGGTTTGAAATAATAGTGATGCTTTGTTCTCATTAAAACTCGAAATATAGGAGTTGGTGATTACATGTTTTCAGTGGAACAAAAATCAAAAGGTGCTAAAACACATAAGCACTAAATCACTAACAAAAGCTTCTAATCACAAAAAGATTTCAATTAACTTACAAATAAAAGAAACTAAGGGTTGGGAGGAGGCGCGTCGTCTTCCTTCAATCCTTCTTCAATCTCCTTCACGGAGCCCTGAATCTGCTTTGAAAGCTGGTGACAACGGTTTACAACACCGTGAGTATCAGTGACACCATCTCTAATGTAGCGCAGATGGTCAACATTGATGTTTTGATACTCATCAATGGTGCGCTGAGTGATGGATTGTTGTTGTGAAAAGTTTTCAGTGAAGGCTTGAAAGTTTGTTTCAACAGCAGCTTGGGCAGTGAGTATATCAGCAGAAACTCTATCTGTGCGCCTGTCTGCACTGGAATGCGCGGCATTAAAGTGAGTGAAAACTAATTCCTTCAAAACATCAATTTTTGAGAGCAGTGAATTAATGTCAATATGCGCGCCAGGAGCAGAGCTGGAAGAAGGCGTAGGAGTTTCAGGAGCTGAAGGCGCATGGGATTCAGGAGCTTTGGGTTCTGCACCAGGATCAGCACCATATACTGTTAAACCCAGGATTTCTAGTTCATCCTTAACTTCTTTGAGTTTATCAACAACACTCAATAATTTTTGGCTATCTCCAGCCACTATCTCAAACAATTTCCTTATATCACCTGCTATATTCAACTCTACCTCCCTTATGGCGTTAATGAAATCTTGGCCATCAGTGAGTTTTATGCCACCATCTATGCGCTCATGTAGGGAAGCAAGAGTACCTTTGAAAAGCTCATTCATTTGGTCTATAGCATCATTCCATTGTTGAGGAGTAAGGAAATGTTTGTCCTTGATATTTGCATCTATGCGCGCCATCTCCCCCTTAATGGCAGCAATCTCATCAGCCTGCTGAGTAAGCATAGAAGTATGAAGCTCCATCTGAGAATTAATGTGAGCTTGGCCTTGCTGAAGCAATGAGATAATCATACTCATATCAGGAGTGGGAGGAGCAGGAGCAGGAGTATGTTGGGGCGCAGTAGAAGAGGAGCGCCTAACAGGTGATGGAGTAGGAGCGCGAGGAGAGGGAGCATAGTCATCAAGTTCTGGCTCCCCCTGAACTTGATCATCACTCAAGTCACCAAAAAATTCATCAGATAGCTTATCTTTGAGAGCTTGGCGCTCAGCAGAGAGTGGTTCTGGAGTTGGTTTCTGAACTGGAGCAGGAGTAGAAATTGGTTTTGTTGGAGGCGCAGTAACACTACGAGGCGCAGTGAAAGCAGGCGCGTGTATATCAGCGCTAGACCCTGCGCCCTTGCGCCTTTCAGATTTAGCCAATAAAGAAGCTTGTTTCAATCTGAAGTCTTCATCTCGCTTTTTCTGCGCTTCCAATCTACTGGCTTCTTTTGCGCGCTTCAGTTCTTTCTCTTCTTCTGTGTCAGTTCGAGGGCGCTTAGGAGGTCTGCTTGTACCTTCAGCAATCCCTTTTCCCTTCACTTTGTCTACGCCAGGAGCAGTTGCTTCTGCGTGCGGTGCTGCTTCAGGTTCTGCGCCATCTGCATCTTCATCAGACTCAGTGGCTTCACCAACCAACTGATCTCCTTTAACTCTTGGCGCGCGCTTAGCCATGCGCTTTCTGCGCCTTTTCATAACCAAACTGTCTTTTCCAAAAATTGGAACGTCAGTGGTTTGATAAGCTGGGTTCTAAGCGAGGAAATTAGAAAGAGCAGGATAGGTGAGAAATATCTTCGTGAGTATTCTGCAGTGTGTCTTGAACTTAGTTTTTCCTTCAGCTTTGTTCTTATTGTATTTATCAATCTGGTCCTTTAAAGTTTTGAAGAGGATTTGGGGCCAGTTGAGGATGGTTTTTCCCATTATCGTAGCAGTATACTCCCATTGCTCCATTGTGAATCTGTTCACATTTCCAGTTTTGAAAATTATGGAAGTACCCACCAGATGCGCTATGTGCACCAGTAACTCACCTCCATCCCTTATCTCAACAGATTTGATGTTATTATGGAGAGTAGGAATATTGAGATAAGTATGCGCTATAATGTTCTGCGTGGCTACGGAGTAAGTATTGATTTTCCCGGAAACGCCTAGAGGGCCAGTAGTGGTGAAGTTGATGATATTCTTCAAAGTACCAGTAGAAATGGTAATATCAACATTCTGAACCACGGCGCGTATTCTGTAGCGCATAACTCCTTCAATGTCTGTTGGAGTTTCCACGAACACAGCAGTGGAGAAAAATTCATCAATAAGGAGCGGTGAGTAGAAGGGTTGCTCCAGGATGAATAAAGGTAGAAGACCAGCTAGTCTTATGTACTCCATGACATCAACTCCAATCTGGACAGTTGATAACTCAGTGAGATTAAATGTCTCACCAGGTCTGAAATTTGTTGGATCCTGAAAACATAACAATGATTTAAGTTAGGAGTGTATCAGGCGCATAGAATCATAATGATGTGCTAAGTAAACATAGGCGCATAGCAATATATAGGCGCATAACAATAGTAGGCGCATACTATTATTAGGAGCATACATGTTGAAGGCACAAATAAGTACGAGGCGCATATCATGGCTCTATGAAAAATACTAAGGAAAAATTAAAAACATAGAAAAATTTGACTAAGTATGAATTGATGCGCATAAGGTGTTTAGGCGCATGATGGCATTAGGCGCGTGAGTGATTGAGGCGTATAACACTTGTATTTGCAAGAGGCGCATACAATAGTTAGGCGCATGAATCACTTTGGGCGCATAAGGACATAGGGCGCAAAAACAATTAGGCGCATGAATTTATATATAGGCGCATAACTATGTGAATAATTTAAACTTAGCATAAAAACACACAAAAAATATACAAACACATGCAAACATATATATGCAAGATTTTAAGAATCAAAATATGAAAATTTTGAAAAACATGTTTTGAAAATATTGAAACCCAAGTAATGCAAAAACAACGAAGAACACGAAGAACATGGCTTGAGTGCTTGAAGAACACCAAGAACACATAAATCATGAAACTTCACCAAATCAAGCATACAATATGTCAAAATGACCGCATGAACACAAGGATCACGAAAATGTAAACCAAAACAAGTACAAATCAACAACAAATCCAGAAAATGGATTCAAAGATTCGAAAATTTAAAAAGTAAAAAATCTAAGATTTTCAGATTTGCAAAATACAGTGCATTGATCATCGAAAAGTTGGTTTCAAAAGATTCGTAAAAACTAAAAGAACACAACCCAACAAATGATTTTGAGAACGGAGAACCGAAACAAGATTAATCAAAAGAAAGCAATTTTCGGTTTGACAAAAAAAAAACGAACCCAGAACAGTAAAAAAAACGTGATAATTAAGAGATTAAGGTTTAAGAAATCATACCATTTCGTCTTGGTTTGTCTTTGTTGCTTTCTTAGGACCCATATATATATATAGAGAGAGAAGAAATTTGAGAAGAAATAAAGAAAATATAGAGAAAAAGAGAAAGAGAGACGGGAAGAGAGATAGAGAGAGAGAGAGAGAGGCGGTTATGGTGAGGGAGTTGGAGAGTTGGTAGGATGAGGAAGGTAATGATGAAAAAGGAAGGTATAGAGACAATATATAGGTTTAGGGTTTTAGAAAGATGGGAAGTTGAAAAGACTAGCATTAATGGGGGATGAATTGAAAGGATGGGCATTTATGAGGGGTTTTCATAGATAGGATGACCATTAATGGTGAATGACACAAAGTACATCGATGTGACATTTTGGGTAAAGAAAAAACTGCTCTACTTTTCCTATAAGTGTATGAGCAATTTTGATTAATTTTTGCACAAACCCCAAAAACATCTGTTTTGGTGTAAGTTTGGGGTGCAAAAAATATATCCCCAGAAAATAAAATTTTTGAAAAACGAAAAACGAGGGAAAATTAATTGCACAAGTACCCTTGAACAATTATGGAATGTCAAAAGACAAGAATTCTTATAATAAATGAATAGCATTTACATACCTGGTACTTGTGACAAATTTAATACGTTCAATCATTGAAATAATAAATTTTGAGCATTGATTGAGCCGCAAACATTTAATTCGCGCAAGAGGGGCGCATAACACTCAAGAGGCGCGCATGAAGGATAGGGCGCGATATGAAATGGGCGCGCAAGAGAGTGAGGCGCACAGTGAGTGGGGCGCATACTCAGGCGCATGAAGTTTCCTTGAAACTTGAAATGATTTAACTTTTGAAATCTAGTATACTTATAACTCAACCAAAACATAAAATCATTAGTAATAATAAAACTATAAGGATTTAGTTGAGTTCAAGCATACCCATTTCTCCTCTAAAAAAGATGAACCGTTTCGCGTCAAGTGCTTTCGTTAGAATGTCGGCGATTTGATAGTCGGTTCCCACGTGTTCCAAATGAATATTGCCTTTCTCCACGTGGTCTTTGAGGAAGTGATATTTGATGTCGATGTGCTTGGTTTTGGAGTGCATGACAGGATTTTCAGAAACGGCAATGGTTGAAGTGTTGTCGCAGTAGATGGGACAATTTTCTTCGATGATATCATAGTCCACCAATTGCTGCTTCATCCATAGTATTCGACAGCAACAACTTCCCGCAGCGATATATTCAGCTTCGGTTGTTGAGACAGATACCGAAGCTTGTTTCTTACTCACCCATGACACAAGTCGATATCCGAGGAAATGACAAGTGCCACTTGTGCTTTTCCTATCAATTGTGCACGCTGCATAATCCGCATCTGAATAACCTATAAGTTTAAAGTTCGAATATTTGGTGTACCAAAGTCCAAGGTTAACAGTACCGGATAGATATCTTATAATACGTTTCACAGCAATCAAGTGCGCTTCTCTAGGGTCAGATTGATAGCGAGCGCAAACACAAACACTAAACATAATATAAGGCCTACTAGCAGTAAGATAAAGGAGTGAGCCAATCATACCTCGATAGAGCGTTTGATCAACACATTTACCTTTTAAATATTTGTCGAGTTTGTTGCCGGTAGCCATTGGAGTATCGTATGGTTTAGCATTGTCAAGTCCAAACTTCTTGATTAAGTCCTTTGTATATTTGGCTTGATTGATAAATATGCCTTCATTCATTTGCTTGATTTGAAGCCCGAGGAAGAATGTGAGTTCTCCCATCATGCTCATTTCAAACTTGCTCTTCATTAGTTTCTCAAAGTGCTTGAACAACAATTAATTAGTAGAACCAAATATAATATCATCAACATAAATTTGAACAAGTAATTTATGACCATTATGTTTGGCAATGAAAAGAGTTGTACCGATTTTACCGCGAGTGAAGCCTTTTTCGATGAGAAATTTGGATAGTGTATCGTACCATGCTCTTGGTGCTTGCTTGAGCCCATACAAATATTTTTGGAGTTTGTACACATGATTTGGAAATTGTGAATCTTCAAACCCAGGTGGTTGAGCAACGTAGAATTGTTCTTGGAGTTAACCATTTAGAAACGCGCTCTTTACATCCATTTGATATAACTTGAAGTTCTTGTGAGCGGCGTAAGCTAGAAAGAGTCTAATAGCTTCAAGTCTTGCTACGGGCGTGAAAGTTTCATCGTAATCAATTCCTTCTTCTTGCCTATAGCCTTGTGCAACCAATCTTGCTTTGTTCCTTGTGATGGTTCCATTCTCATCCATCTTGTTTCAGAACACCCATTTCGTACCAATCACTCCTTGATCATTTGGTCTTGGAACAAGAGTCCAAACCTTACATCGTTCAAATTGATTGAGTTCTTCTTGCATTGCAACAACCCAATTTGGATCTTGGAGCGCTTCATTGTCCTTCTTCGGTTCAATTTGAGAGATAAAAGCAGTGTAAGCATCAAAGTTTGTGGCTCTCCTTGTACGAACACCAACATTTAGATCACCAATGATATTATTGATTGGGTGATCTCTTACTTCACAAATTTCAGGTGGTAAGTTAGGTTGAGTCATAGTAACTTGAAGGTCTTCAATTGGTACATCTTTACCAGATTCTAAATCATCAAAATTTGGGGGGTGAATTGGTGTAGAGTTGAAACTAGGATTAACACCAGATGCAGCAGTAGATATAGGCGCGTGAGAAGAATCAAGAGGCACAACATGTGAGTGAGGCATAGCTGATGATCCATTTGGCGCGCTATATGAGGAGTTAGGCGCAACTGATGTGGATAGATTTCCTTGAGTTGATAGATTCTGATTTTGAGTAGGCGCAACATAAATAGGAGCACCTGTATCATTAAGCTCAACAGAATCATCAGCAACATTTGGAGCCAAATGTGGCTCAAGGAGAGAATGTTCATCAAATGTAACATGTACAGATTCAACTATTACTAATGTAGATCTATTAAAAATGCGAAAAGCTTTAGAATGCTTGGCATACCCAACAAAAATAGCTTTAGCATCGAATTTACCTCTATGTTCGTTTCCGTTGTAGAGGATATAACATTTGCAACCAAAGATCTTGAAGAATGCAATATTGGGAGTTCTACCACGCCAAAGTTCATACGGAGTCTTGTTGTGAAGTTTGTTGATGAGGGAACGATTTTGAGTAAAACAAGCTGTGTTGATAGCTTCTTCCCAAAAGTACTTGGGCAATTTAGCTTCAGCTATCATCGTCTTTCCTGCTTCAATCAACGTCCAATTCTTTCTTTCCACAACACCATTTTGTTGAGGAACTCCAGCGGTTGAGAAGTTGTGATCTATCCCATGATTGTCGCAATATCGAGCAACACCGTTGTTCTTGAATTCTGTTCCATTGTCGGATCGAATACTAACGATGTCATCTTCTTTTTGGGTTTGGAGCAGTCGAAATAAGGTGGTCAAAATGTCGTAACAATCATCTTTTAAGATCATCATTTCCACCCATGTGTATCTTGAATAATCATCCACCACAACTAAAGTATACTTGTTTCTTCTAATACTTGCGGGGGTGACTGGTCCAAATAGATCAATGTGAAGCAGTTGTAAACTTCTAGAAGTTGAGGGATTGGTCTTGCTGGAGAAAGACTTCTTTGGTTGTTTGCCAAGTTGACACGCGGCGCACTTCTTGTCATGATGATCAGCAACCTTGGGAAGTCCTTTAACAAGGTTATTTCTGCTGAGTTTAGATAGATATTTGAAGTTCAAGTGACTTAAGCGCTTGTGCCACAGCCAACTATTTTCACTCACACTTTTAGCTACAAAACAAAGATTAGTACTAGAGTTCATACTATGGAAATCAATAATGTAAATATTTGTCTTACGATATCCCGTGAGTAATGTAGCTCCAGTTTTGCCATTCTTGATAATACATTGAGTTGAGGTGAAATGGCATTCTAATCATTTGTCGCAGAATTGAGATATGGATAATAAATTGTGCTTGAGCCCTTCGACGAGAGAGACTCTTTTAATGCACACTTTATCTTTCTTGAGCTTTCCATATGCAAAAACTTGACCTTTGTTATTATCACCAAATGTTACTGAGGGACCTCTTTCTTCATGGACATCTTCTAATAAGGATTCATCTCCAGTCATGTGTCTTGAACACCCACTATCGAGAATCCATTCATAATTTCTAGCTTTTGAAGATCCAGCCATGAAACAAAGAACCTGAAATATAGACATTTAAGCAGGTCCCCTTTATTCCTTTTGGGTCCTAGAGTTAACAACTTTTGAAGACCCACTCTTGCTTGACCTTAGGATTTTTACGTCCTTTGGCATTGGGAGTGAATCGCAAAAGGCATTCCACGTCCTTGTGTCCAGAACAATCACAAATGGAACAATGATGAAAGCCACCAATCACATGAGTTTTCATAAACTCTTTACTTTTCTTTGGGGTAGCATTCTTCTTTGGGTCTGATGGACTAGCCTTAACAAAATCCTTCTTTTAAAATTTTGGAGCGCTTGATCTAGGAGGGCGCATAGGGCTAGGAGGCGCACGGCGATGAGGCGCGTGGCTCCTAGGCGCATAATGAGCACTCGGAGAAGGAGCGCGCTTTGTTTCAAGAGGGATTTTGCTAGAGGATGATTATCTGTAGCTATATCTTTCCCATTAGCTTTCCCAAATTGCTTCGTTGGCTAGACATAATGGAATGTTTGTCTCTTGACTTTTTCCTGTCCTTTTCCCTTTGAATTAGAATGTTTTTCCTTGGGAATTTCAAAAGTTTGCTGTTTTGTAAATTCATTATCTCTTTCAGCACAGACATCACACTTAAAGTTATCACTAGTTGATGAGAATCCCAAGCCACTTTTATCACCACTGGCTTTTTGGGACTCAAAAATATTGTCCATAGTGACATGAGAATTGGACCACTCATTTGTAATCTTTTTGAGATCAGTAATTTGAGCGACCAATTCATCGTTTTGAACTTTAAGAAGTGAGTTCTGTTCTGTTAGAAAAGTGTTTTTAATAGTAAGAGGAGTCATTCTCTTTATTTGCTCCTTAAGGAGGGTGAGTTCAGATTTTAGAACAGTTTTCTCGGTCTTAAGCTGGGAAATTTCATCACATGATAGTTCAGCAATAATTTCATCATCGTTGATTTTAGGAATTGGTGTAGCTGGTTCAACTTGTGGTCTGATGTAAGTTCCCTTTCTTAGCTTGTTCCTTGCACTTAGATCACATCGGGCAAACAATAATCCACCATCGCTTTGAGCCGGAGTAAGACATACTTGTTCAATTAGCTCACTGATGGTTGGTCCTTTCTTCTTTTTCACCACAGAGTGACTAGCAGATTTCTTGATTGGTTTGTTCAAGTTTTTCATATTGGGAACATCCTTTGAAAAGTCATCGGAGTCATAGTCATTAATTTCAACATCATCTTCATCTTTTGCAACAAAACAAACGAGTCCATCATCGGAGTCTTCATCGCTCTCATCGGAGTCTGTTTCAATCCATGTGTTGTGCTCATTTGCTGGTGCTTCTTCTTCAGCAACCATTCCCTTATGACGAGTGAACTTAGGAGTGAATTTAGGAGTATGGCTGCTCTTCTTTTGCATATACTCGAACTTGGGAATTGGGCAGCTCGATGCAAAGTATCCGGGTTTCCTGCAATTAAAACAAACAAGGTCTTCTTTTCTTTTAGAATCATTGCTCCTTATGAACTTTGAAGGAGCTTTGCTGGTAGATCCTTGATATTTGCTGGTTGAGCCGGGCTTGGTGAATTTTCTGAACTTCTGGAATCTCTTCACAAATAAAGCGAAGTCTTCATCGTCCATGTCCAATAGCTCAGAAGTAGAAATTTGGGGATCGGAACTTTTCTCTTTCTGAATAGGCGCAGGCGCAGGAGGTTGGGCTTCCTCTCTATACGCCACCATTGCAACATATTTTGATTTTCCTTCAGTTTCACTAATTCGCTGAAGTTTGAGCTCATAAACTTTAAGATTAGCATAAAGGTTCCTTAGAGTCCAATCATCCAAGGTTCCAGCGTCTTCAAGAGCGCTAGATTTATGTAGGTATCTTAATCCAAAAGCTTGGAGAAAATTGACATTCAAATATTTGTTTGAAAACTTCATGCCAAGTGAAATACATAGATTGATAATTTCACAAAAGCGTTCATAAGTTTGTCTTAAGGTTTCTCCGGGGAGTTGAGAGAAATTGTTGAATCTCTTTTGTACTTCGTATCTCTTGTTCTCCTTGCAAACGGTATCTCATTTTATATGCTCTTCAATGGCATCCCATAGCTCATTAGCAGTAGCACAATGCATGACTTGTTGTTTCATAGCCGTGCTTAGGGTGCTTAGGAGAATGTTTCTAGCTTTCCCATCATTTGCAACTCTTCTTGTTTCTTCCTCAGTCCATTCTTCTTTCGGTTTCAGAACTGTAGGTTGAGCAGCGTTGGTGCGTGGATTTGGATTCGCTTTAATCGGAATGTAAGGTCCATAAACTACGGTGTCATGGAGCCTTTCGTCGATTGAGTTGAGATGGGTCAATATGTTGAATTTCCACACGTCAAAATGATCTTCATCAAAGACCGGAACGTGAGTGTAGTTTGCAGTTGCCATAGGTTTTGAGTTTGCCATTTAGAATCGGCACCCAAGCTGTTAAGCTTGAAAAACAAAAGTGTTTTATAAAGGTGTTAGCTCTGATACCACTTGTTGGTCCCAAATGGCAACAAGGGTATGAAAAATAGCTAGAGGGGGGTGAATAGCTGTTTTAAAATTCTTTTCGTACCCTTGATAAACTCAATTGCAAATGCGCACTTTATCAAATAAGCATTATGATATGCGCCTAAGTGAGTGAGTGAAATGCACAGCGGAATTTAGTAATGTAAATAGGCGCAATGTATGATAAAGGGGGCGCACACACACTCTAAGTATTTTGGTTCAAAGTGGGTGAAATAAGAAACTTAGGCAAATGATATAACAAACACAACACAGTTCAATCAATCACTCTACAATGAATAAACAAACAAATAGTTAGATATGATATGAACTTGAAGGGAAATAGCAGTAAATAAGTACACGCTATTTGGAGAGGTTCGATCGGTGAAAGATCTACGTCCTCTACCAAGATGGTTAGTCTTGGATTTCTAATGGAGATCTTATATAATGAGAGAGTGTTACAAATTACAATCGTTTGAGCTTATACACTAACTCAAGATCTATTTCTATGAAAGAACAGATCCTAGACAATAACCGGTGTATCTCTAAAAGAAAGATCTAAGTGATCAAACTTAAAGAGGTGCGTGTGTGATTTTAGATTCAAGGCTCTTTAGATCTTTGAGATTGAGAGCAAAAGAAAACTAAAGTGTTTTTGCTTGAGGATCTGGGCTAAGGATGAAGTTATGAAGATGTTCTTGAGAATTCTGGTAAATCAAAAGCAATCTTCAAATCTTTAACAAATGCTTGAGAGAGAAAGTCTTGAAATGCTTAGCAACTTCAAATGGTTGAAGTTTTGGGGTATTTATAGTAAAACCCCAAAAACTAGCCGTTGGAAATCCTTGGTGAGTTAGAGAGAGGACGGATGTGCTGTCGCTCATTGAGTGGAGCACGTGTCCTTTTATTGCCGTTAGACACATAACACAAATATGACCGTTTTGGACACGTGTCCGTAGATGCGGGTGTATACGTGTTATTTCACCACCGTTGGATCATTGGCGTAGTTTAAATTTCTTCAAGTCTTCAAGTCTACAATAAATCACTGAGTGTTTGATTTAACATAAAGAGGCGCGTTGAGCTAAGAGGCGCACATGAGCCAATGGGGCGCGTAGCATAGCTAGGCGCATCACCTTATGCGCGCGCACTGGATAGGCGTATGGCGCGTTGAATGGAGCGCATAGGCGCGTAGCTCAAACTCACGGGGTGATTTTCTTCAATCTTGATCTTCTTGCCCTATTCCTAAGCCCTATTCTATTTCAATGGACAACCTAAAAAAAATGGAGTATAAATACTTCTTACATGTGGGTCTAAAGTCCATGAAATAAAACTTAGGTGATGGATCAATCAAATCTAATCAATCATATTACATTGAAACTGAGATATAAGTGGGCATACCCAACAACAGGTACCTTTGGAGCCTACCATGTAGAAAAAGGCGAGAATGCACAAACCAAAGGCATTCCAAGAAGCCTCATCCGTGTGATCCATGAACTTCTCGGGGAGATCCGAATTGTCAATGAAAGTGTGATTAAGAACCATACATTGGGCCCCTTCTAAAGGAATGTCGAGAAAAGAGACCAACCTTTCGACACACATGGTGTCATCAACCGAGGGGAGAGCAATGACCTCCGTGTCTACACCACCCACCAAAGCCTTGAAATCTTCATAAGTTGGAGTGATTTCGTAGTAGGAGTAGCAATATACATGTCTCCTAACATCCCAAAAGGACGCAGCGGCTCTTAATAGCTCAAGATCCGGGATGAACTCCTTGAGAGACCAAAGGTATTGGAGACCAAGTTTGGATTGGAAAACTCCCTTGTGCTTCCTCATATGGTACCGCATCCAAATCCTAAGGTTGCCCTCAAAGAATTCTTGATGAATTTTGGACAATTTTGGTGCTTTTTCCACGAGAAAAGGCTCCATGGAAAAGAAAGCTTTCGAAATGAAGATGATGAACTGATTGATGAACTTCAGACTGTGACATTTAAGAGGATGACCAGGCCTAGAACAAAATTGAATGAAAAAGGAGTGTTTCCACCCCTAGCCGTACGGCTACTTTAGCCCTGCCAGAATTAATGATTTCTTGTTGAGAGTTAGCTTTGTGGTCCTACCCATTCAAAGCCCCTTCCTTACTAATGTCATAAATACCCCCGAAAAATGCCGCTTTTGGCTCATGCAACTTGAATTGAACCTAGAGAGATTAGGTTCCCAATGAAAATGAAAATCGGGCAGTCCCTAGATGGACGTAAGACTAGCTTTGTGAAATTAACATGTCCGTACTTCGTAAGTCCAATTAAGAATGTGAGAATTAGCGTTAGCCCGGCCGCGCCTCGTAATTCCAGACTAAGAGTTTGAAATTTGTGTTAGCCCGGCCGTAATTTGTAAGTCCAGGTTAAGAGTATGAAATTAGCCCGGCCGTAATTCTTAAGTCCAGGTTAAGAGTATGAAATTAGCCCGGCCGCGCTTCGTAAGTCCAGGCTAAGAGTTTGAAATTTGTGTTAGCCCGGCCGTAATTCGTAAGTCCAGGTTAAGAGTATGAAATTAGCCCAGCTGCGCCTCGTAAGTCCAGGTTAAGAGTTTAAGCGAAATTAACCCGGCCGCGCCTCGTAAGTCCAGGTTAAGAGTTTAAGTGAAATTAACCCGACCGTGCCTCGTAAGTCCAGGTTAAGAGTATGATTTAACCCGGCGTAATTCGTAAGTCCAGGTTAAGAATTTGAATTTGTGAAGTTAACGTGGCCGTTTCTTCGTAAGTCCAGTTAAAAATGTGAAGATTGTCCTTTGGCCGTCCAATGTGACGTAAGACCATTAGGTTTTGTGAGATATTCCTCTTGGCCGTACGACGTGACGTAAGACCATTAGGCCCTGTGAGATTGTGTCCTTTGGCCGTCCAATGTGACGTAAGACCATTAGGTTTTGTTAGATATACCCCTTGGCTGTCCGGTGTGACGTAATACCATTAGGCTCTGTGAGATTGTGTCCTTTGGCCGTCCGGCGTGATGTAAGACCATTAAGCTCTGTGAGATTGTGTTCTTTGGCCGTCCGGCGTGACGTAAGGCCATTAGGTTCTGTGAGACATGTCCTTTGGCCGTCCGGTGTGACATAAGACCATTAGGTTTAGTGGGATTTGTCCTTTGTCCGTCCGGCGTGATGTAAGACCATTAGGTTTAGTGAGATTTCGTCCTTTGGTAGTCCGGAATGACATAAGTCCATTAGGTAGGTTATGTCCTTTGGTCGTCCGGCGTGACGTAAGGCCATTAGGTTCTGTGAGATATGCCCTTTGGCCGTCCGGCGTGACATAAGACCATTAGGTTTAGTGGGATTTGTCCTTTGGCCGTCCGGCATGATGTAAGACCATTAGGCCCTGTGAGATTCGTCCTTTGGCCGTCCGGCATGACGTAAGACCATTAGGTTTAGTGAGATTATGTCCTTTGGCTGTCCGGCGTGACATAAGACCATTAGGTTTAGTGGGATATGCCCTTTGGCCGTCCGGCGTGACGTAAGACCATTAGGCTCTATGAGATTCATCTCATGGCCGTCCGGCGTGACGTAAGACCATTAGGTTTAGTGAGATTATGTCTTTTGGCCGTCCGGGTGACGTAAGGCCATTAGGTTCTGTGAGACATGTCCTTTGGCTGTCCGGCGTGACATATGACCATTAGGTTTAGTGGGATTTTTCCTTTGGCCGTTCGGCGTGACGTAAGACCATTAGGCCCTGTGAGATTCGTCCTTTGGCCATCCGGCGTGGCATAAGTCCATTTACTGTGAGATGTGTCCTTTGGTCGTCCGGTGTGACATAAGTCCATTAGGATAGATGTGTCCTTTGGCCGTCCGGCGTGACGTAAGACCATTAGGTTCTGTGAGACATGTCCTTTGGCCGTCCGGCGTGACGTAAGACCATTAGGTTTTGTGAGATTGTGTCCTTTGGCCGTCGGTGTGACGTAAGACCATTAGGTCCTGTGGGATTTGTCCTTTGGCCGTCCGGTGTGACGTAAGACCATTAGGTTTTGTGAGATATGTCCTTTGGCTGTCCGGCGTGACATAAGTCCATTAGGTTAGATTTGTCCTTTGGCCGTCCGGCGTGACGTAAGACCATTAGGTCCTGTGGGATTTTGTCCTTTGGCCGTCCAATGTGACGTAAGACCATTAGGTTTTGTGAGATGTGTCCTTTGGCCGTCCGGCGTGACGTAAGACCATTGGATTGTGGTTGACCCGGCCGTACTTCGTAAGTCCAGGGTAGAAAGTGAAATCGTGAAAGTCCCGGCCGTACCTCGTAAGTCCAGGATGAAAGTTAAGAGTTGTTGACCCGGCAGTCTGGAGAGACGTAAGACCAGTTTGTGTAGTCGACCCTCTGCCATGAGATAAGTTGACCAGTTTGTGTAGTCGACCCTCCGCCATAAGAAAAGTTGACCAAATTGACCATGTGTCTCGGCAATCCTTAGTCGGATGTAAGACCAATTACCCCCTTAGTCAACCCTCCCCGAATAGAGCCAAGTTGACCAAGTCCGGCCTTTGAGCCATGCCTGTTTAGGAAAGGATGAATGAATATCCACCTAAGGCCCATAGGTTTGAGTAGCCTTAAAATCTCTCACCCGAACTACGTTAGGCTTGATTCCCTCGAATAGGGATACGTAGGAATCCTATACCTCTAGGTCCAGCCATAGAAAAAACCGGCCAAGCCGTCCTCCCATCAGATTGGGATGCTTATTTTGTCGACAACCCCGCTTTCTTCAAAAGCGACGTTGCCGAGGGGATCTGTAAGTACCCCAATCTGAATTTGACCTACTTTAGAGGAATTCTTGGTACCATTTAGGGATAAACCAATGGGCCAAGACCTCACTAGGATAAACCTAATATTCCAGGATTGAACTGGAATTAAACTTAGAAAAATCCAGAAGCTCGCCAAGTCGAGTCGTACGGATGGTTTGGGTACTTGAGGGGTTGAGCCGTACGGCTATGTTGGGCACCCTCAGTCCCTATAAATTGAACCCCATGCTGATCATTTCAGGGGGGGAAGAATATTGTTTAGATAGGGGAAACTCTGCAGAAATCGTGTCTGAGAGAGAAATCACCCTTATAATTGAGTGAAGGAAAGGAAGATAGACTAGAACCATTATAGGTGAGGTCCCCTTCCCCCATCTTCTCTTCATCTCAACTCTATTTTGCTTTGTTAACCACATTATTTGTTCTTGTTTACATTCTTGTAAGACTTGTCCTCTCAAGCAAATTTATATTCTTGCAAGACTTATCCATTTCAAGCATACATATATTATATTACTACAAGACTTGTCAATTTCAAGCATATATATCTTATATATATACATATAATGTGAACTAAACCATGAGCATGATTCAAGGTGCCCTTCATGCTTTTCTGTGAAAGATGTTCAAACCTAAGGATGATCATGGTTTAATTTCTTGTTCTAAATAGCTTAAAGATCTCTTTATCAAGGTGAAAGCTCATGTCTTTATGTTGGTATTACACAAATTAGGCCATGATGATCATGTTGGGGGATAAAGGCTCAATCTTTATCATCCCAACCTTGATCTAGCCAAAAATCCCTAAGATTGGGTCATAAAGATTGGATCTTTATGTTGTTTTTGTTGTCCCTCAAGGTTAATCTTTCATAAAAAGTCCATTTTGATGGTAAAGTTCCAATCTTTACTCATCAAATGGCAATTTTGGCCCAAATGGCATGTTCATCACCTTTCTCAAAATTTGCCCAATGATTGTCTTGATCACACCCAAAACCTTTGTTTTTGGTGTCTAATTTGTGATCAATGACATAGGGATTATTAAATCCATGTTTTTGTTAAAGAAAATAATTGAAAAGGATCATCACAGTCCAGTTTCAGCAAGAACACTCTGTTTTGCCTGAAACTGGACAGTTTTCTGATAAACTGTCAAAAACCCCTGGAATGCTCTCCCTAGCCGTACGGCTACTTTGGCCAGGGAGTGCATTTTCCAGTCTCTTCTCTTTTTGACTGGAATGTTTTCGAAATAACCATTTTCTGTTAAATAATTAACCAGTTTTGTTAAAATGTCAGTTTCTCCCATTTTTTGAAATACACACACACACATGCACGTTTGTTAACTAACGTTAGGGAGACTCGGTCCTATCCGAGGTGACTTGGGTGACGTAAAACTCTTCCCAATGCGTAACCTGACCTCCGAACTAATAGAATCTCTAACCTTTCCATTTGTTGGGTTAAATAATTAACAAATATGGCGACTCCGTTATGTTTTGCGTGATAACCGTGTTTGGTTTTTCACCCTTCGAAACGAAAACCCCTTCGTTTCCCTTTATCACGCGGCGGGATCTTTACACTAGGGCGTATGGAGTTTCACTAGTGGCTGTACGGATTGAAGGACGGTAGCCCCAGAGCGCAAAAGGTAGATTCTCAGGCCAGTCCCTACTAGTCTTAGCCATTTTTCTGACGATGGCTTATATGGTTTTGTTAGCAGCTTCGACTGCTCCATTGGTCTGTGGTCGGTACGGTGATGACTGATGCCTTTCTATCTTGTACTCTGTGAGTAGTTGGTCACATTCTTTCTCAAAGTGTGTACCCTTGTCGGATATCATCTCATGAGGTAACCCATATCAGCATATGATGTTGGTCTTAATGAACTCAGCCACTTTCTTGGCATTTAAGACTTTGTAGGATTAAGCTTCGATCCATTTGGTGAAGTAATCTACAGTGACCAATACGAACGAGTGCCCATTGTGACCTATCGGTGAGACTTTGCCAATGACGTCAATTCCCCATGTAGAAAATGGCCAGGGAGATGTCATGGGGTATAACACGGACGGTGGTGCGTGTTGTAAGTTGGCGTATATCTGGCACTTGTGGCATTTCTTAACCATGTTGGCGCATTCGGCCTCCATTGTAGCCCAATAGTACCCTAGTCTGATAATTTTCTTTGCAAGAATGTTGCCATTCACGTGGGTTCTGCAGACTCCTTGATGGACTTGGTCCATGATTTCTACGGATTCGTGCTCATCAGCACAGAGTAGTCACTGCTTGTGATGTTTTTTATAGAGGCGATCACCTATAATTATGAATTGGGCAGCGAATCGTTTGAGAGATATCTTTGCTTTAGGTGATGTGTCCAATGGGAATGTTCCATCTAGGAGGAAATGCCATACGTCGTAATACCATGGTTTATTGTCTAAGGTATTGACAGAAACAGAGTCACACGCCTCCTTGCAGTCATGCAAGTCTATGATTGAGTAATAAGCGGGAGTTGTTCGTCTCGCGACTTTGAATGTTTTGACTTCAGTCCATTCGGGAATCTCCACAAGTGATGCTAGCATGGCTAGCGAGTCTGCTAAGCGGTTCTTATCTCTAGGAAGATAGCAGAAGGTGACTTCTTTGAAGTGTTTGACCAAGTCTTGGAGATGGTCGTTGTATTTCTGAAGTATAGGATCTTGTAACTTCCACTTTTTGAGTGACTGATAGATTATGAGCTGTGAATCTCTGTACACCTCTAGTTCGGTCACGTTTCTTTCTAAGGATGCTTCAAGCCCCGCTATGCAAGCTTCGTACTCGGTAATGTTGTTAGTGGCCTCAAAGTCAAGGCGGATTGCCAGTAGAGTGTAGAAATTTGAGGGATCTACTAGTAACATGCCAATACCATATCCCTGTTTATTGGTTGCGCCATCGACAGATAATTGCCACTTATTTTCTGCTATTGCCATGATGTCTTCATCAGGGAATCGCGGGTCTTCCCCCTTCGCTTCATCACATGGAAATTCGGCTAAATGATCAGCGAAGACTCTTCCTCTTACGGATTTATGTGTGATGTAAGTGATATCGTACCCCGCGAGCATAAAGTACCACTTAGCTATTCTAGAGGAGACATGAGACTTCTCGAAGATGTACTTCATCGGCTCCATTCGGGCAATCAGTTGCACAGGAAACGCTTCCATGTACGGCTTTAGTCTCTCAGCCACCCAGACCAGTGCATCACACTACTTTTCTAATGCGTAGTAGTTCAATTCAGCCCCTTGAAAGCGATGGTTGACAAAGTAGATGGAATTCTCTTTTCTCGAGTCGGGTTGCTCTTGTGCTAGCATAGTCCCTAGTGCAGAGTCATTAACTGTAAGGTACAGGATCAACGGTTTTTCTTTATGCGGTGGAACCAATACAGGAGGGTTGATCAAGTATTCTTTGACCTTTTCAAAGGCTCCTTGACACTCTTCGGTCGATTCTAGGGATGCATTCTTCTTGAGGAGTTTGAAAATAGGTTCACACATTGTTGTGAGTTGATTAATGAAATAACTAATGTATTGAAGGCGGCCCATGAATCCCTTTACTTCTTTCTGCGTCTTAGGTGGAGGCATGTCAATAATGGCTTTGATCTTGGTGGGGTCAGCTTCTATACCACGCTCGTGACCATGTACCCAAGGACTTTCCTTTCACTACCCCAATTGGCACTTGGCCAGATTAAGCCTCATCTTGTGGTGTCTCAACCTTTCAAAGAACTTTCTAAGGCCAACAAAGTGCTGCCCATCGGATCCTTTAGAGTGTATGATCATGTCATCAACGTACACCTCTATTTCTTTATGTATCATGTCGTGGAATAGCGCAGTTACCGCTCTCTGGTAAGTGGCTCCGGCACTCTTGAGCCCGAATGGCATGACTGTGTAGCAGAACGTTTCCTATGGTGTGGTAAACGCCGTCTTATGTTTATCCTCTTCGGCCATAAGGATTTTATTGTACCCAGAGAATCGAATGATCGGACTTCGTACTTTGCGGTATTGTCGACAAGCATGTCTATGTTGGGAAGAGGGAAGTAATCTTTCAGAGATGTCTATTGAGATCACGGAAGTCCACGCAAACATGGACCTTCCCATTTGCTTTGGAAACTTGCACAGTATTAGCAAACCAGGTTGGATACTCTATCACTTTGATGAACCCGACACTCAGGAGTTTCTCTATCTCTTGCTTGACTTGTACCGACCACTCAGGTTTAATTCTGCGGAGTTTCTGCTTGACTGGCTTCGAATCGGGAAGCAGTGGTATCTTATATTCAACAATCGAATTAGATAGCCCCAGCATATCTTTGTAGGACCATGCGAACACATCTACGAATTCTCAGAGAAGAGTTACGAGGGCTTGTCGGTCTTCCCCCTTGAAGAAACTGCCAATCTTAGTCTCTTTCGAATCATCCCCCATCCCCAAATTAACTATTTGCATTTCTTCGGCATCAATAGGACCATTTCCGCCATGATAACCTACTTGCTTATTAATTTCTTTTAAGATTTGTTCGTTTTTTTATCTATCTCGTCATATGACTCATTATTATCTAATTCATTAGAGTTATTAGTTAATTCATCATTTATGATGCTAGCAATCTCAGGATACTCAGAAATATCTAAGTTTTCATTAAGAAAGTAGGGGAATACACGTTCCGCGATGTCATCCAAGTCCTCTTGGGTGAGCTCATCGGTAGCGGTATCTGATTCTAAGGTAAGAGTTACAAATTTTCTCTCCCTATGGGGATGGGGAGTGCATCCTAGTTCTTTGACCAGGAAGCCTTCACTTGCTATGGGTCCCCCAGTTGTGTACCAATTCTTGATGGGCTCATCACATTTCTTGATGAGCTTGGTGTAGTCTTGCTTCAGAGTGTCCCCTTTGTCTATTGCATTGATCTGAGTGTCCTCTAGCTTGCAAAGGTTGAGAAATTGGCACAGTAGGTCTTCTCCCAACACAAAGTCCCATTCACTGAATACCTCAGCCTTAGTACCCCCTAATTCTTCAGGTAGCCACGAGAATTGCATCAGTTCTGTTTCAAGTGAGTACGGATCGCTGTCACTGAATATCTTAAAGCCCGGTTGTTGCTTCCCCCTATGGTCGATCTATGGTTCAGGGAACATGAAGTATGGCAAGTTTTCCCCCTCGCGCACAAAGTACCCGCTTAGAGTCTTTCGATAGGGCAGTGCTATTGGCATTATGTATGAAGTCCAATCCCTTTGTTCCTTAGGGATGCTCTTGAGTGGTGACTCATACCCTAGACCATATTCAGATGGATATAGAACGACGGGTGGTGGTTCTTTTATCCCTTGCAAATCTTTGCCAAGTCCGAGACCGGGGAAGTATCCTTCTTTTAGCATCATATTAAGCACGGGGCATGTTCTAGATAATGGAATTGCCTTTGAGTAGTTATTTTCGTTGCGCACTTCTATCATCTCTACGTTACTTTGCCTTTGGATTTCGAATCCATTAAAGAGGTGGTCGGCGGCCTCATGCTAAATTTCTAAGATCGGGCTAGCGGTGATTAGTTCCCCAAGTACGGTGACTATTATGTCGTTGTGCTTAAACTTGACACATTGATGGAGAGTTGATGGTACTCCCCCAGTTTGGTGTAGCCACGGACGCCCTAGAAGAAGATTGAAGGAAGAGGGGATGTCAATGATTTGGAATTCAGCCCTCATGGTTATCTCTCCTACCACAACCGTTAGAGTGATCGTCCCTATAGGCGAGCGTACAGTGCAATCAAACCCTCGTACAGTAAGAGTTGACGGTTTCAGATCTCTTGAGGTAAGGCCAAGCGTTACCATGTCTTTCTTTGGTAAGATATTTATGGCGGATCCATTGTCTACCAGGATTCTGGGGATTCGATGCCCATTGACTTTTGCAGTTATGTTAAGAGCGTCGGTATGCCCTCCACCATATTGTCGTTGATCTAAGTCTATAAATGTGATCACATTGCCAAATTGGACTTGGCCTACCATTTGTGTCAACCCTTCGGGAGTTATTTCTTTTGGTACCTCGACTTGCGCTAAAGCTTTTGATATCATCATTCGATGTTTGTGGGAAGAGCCTAAGAAATCCCATATGGAAATGTTGGCTTGTGTCTTCTTTAGTTGTTTAAGAAGTGGTTCATCAAGCTTAACAGGTTCAGGCTCTTTTGAAGATGATGGCTCTTCTACTCTTGGATCTTTGTTGATTATGACTCGACCGGATCGGGTGAGTAAGTTAACATCTTCTTTTTCTTTGTTATTTTTCCTATCTAGTACTTGATCCCAAGACAACATGTAATAGAAAGAAATTTCATTATTAAACATTTGAGTGCTCTCGCCCATATTTAGGACTAGGCGAGTAGTCTCGTCTTTCTCACTAGCTATTTCTATTACATTGATCCCTCCTCCCGAAGTTGGCAGAGGGTTTGTCACTACATTAGGAACCCCTTGTTGCTTAGAGTTTATGAGATCTTGGATCACATAAATTGATTGGTTTAAGTCAAGATATATATATTGACAAAGTTTTTATGAGATTCCGCATGGAAAACTCTAAGAGAGGAAATTTTCCAGTAGGTCATGGCATAACTCTAAGCAAGAATCAGTGTCCTAAAACAACTGATGAGCGTGAGAGAATGATTGGAATCCCATATGCTTCTGCTATTGGATCGATCATGTATGCCATGATATGTACTAGACCCAATGTCTTGTATGCTTTGAGCATGACGAGCAGATACCAATCAGATCCTGGTGAAAGTCACTGGATTGCAGTCAAAACGATTCTTAAGTACTTGCGAAGGACTAAAGATTCGTTCTTGGTGTATGGAGGTGTGGAAAATGATCTTATTGTAAGTGGTTACACAGATGCAATCTTCCAAACCGACAAGGATGATTCAAAATCGCAATCTGGATTTGTATTTGTGCTTAATGGAGGTGCGGTTAGCTGGAAGAGTTCAAGCAATGTACCATAGCAGATTCTACAACTGAAGCTGAGTATATGGCTGCATCCGATGCTGCAAAAGAGGCTGTTTGGATCAAGAAGTTCATTGGTGAACTAGAGGTGGTTCCTAGCATTGCTAATCCAATAGACCTTTATTGTGATAATAATGGTGCTATTGCTCAATCAAAGGAACCTAGATCATATCAGAAATCCAAACACATACTTAGGAATTTTCATATCATTCGAGAGATCGTTGATAGAGGAGACGTGAATATATGCAGAGTAACGACTGATGATAACATTGCCGACCCATTAACAAAGGGTCTTCCACAAGCAAAGCATGATGGTCATGTTAGGTCTATGGGTATTCGATACATTAATTAGGCCTAGTGCAAGTGGGAGATTGTTGGTGTTGTATGCTCTAGGCACGTTATGTGAACGATTAATGTTATCTATTGATTATGTTTTAATAAAGATATTGAATGTTTGATTATTATATCTTTTGCATGTTTATTATAATAATCCCCATCCCTGATAATTATGATTAATTATTAGTATAAGTTTAATAGATAATCATATGATGATTATGGTGTATGGGATACAATTAAACTTGTGGGTATTTGTTGGAGAACAAATACTGGTCTGACCCGCATGAGATTTATGTCATGGTCACAATATCATAATTAAGTCTCATATAGTTATATTACTGGAATCTCTAGACCTGGGGTTATTACAGTCTTCTACTTGATGAACATTACGTTTAACATATTCAAACGTTACCCCTAACCGGGTAGCTATAAAGAATATGATTGGCATAATCGGAATCATGTAGGGAAGAGTAATAAGCCAAGATGGGATTTGTTCCTCGTCAAGAGAGATGTCAAGCTTTGGCCACTCGATGAATGGTATTGATGAAATGCATGGCCGTGCTCAAATAAGATTTGTCTTATCAATACATTCGGGATCGAAAAAGCATTGAACTTTGTAAGTTGACCATTGACCATGACTTACGTTCAATAGACATCGTGAAACAAAGAGATTGTAATATGTTCTATAAAGGATTAGCGAACTTTGATAAGTTATATCATTTGGGTAATCATGATGGCCTTCTAGGGTCCGCTCATGATTTATGAGACAAAGTGTATTTGGACTCATTGCCAACTTGATATAATCCTATGGGGTCACACACAAGAGAACGAATTGTTAAAAGGGCAAAATGGAAGAATTTTGGTCTGGCACGACCGTGTGCCTTATAGGGCACGACGGTGCCATTAATCGACCAAGGCAAGGTTCTGGCGGCATAAGTGGCACGACCGTGCCAAGTATAAAGCACTACCGCGCTAAGCACGGCCGTGCCAAATACAAATCACGATCGTGCCAATATTAGCTAGCTGGAGGGCAGGTACGCATGGATTGGCACGACCATACCAGTTTTAGGGCACGACCGTGCCAGTGCTGTTGTGCCAGAAATCTTGCAGAATAATTAAGTGATAGGATTTAGGTTTCCTAAGTCCTTAAGTATTAAGAGCTTTGACCTAAATAAATATCTTTTCACCAGCCATTGTTTATGATTGATTCACTTGTTTGGAGAAACATTATTATTGTTCAAGATTGAGAATCAAGATCAATAATTCACAAAATCATATAGTCCCTTTTTGATCTAGCAGTCAAGATTAAGAAAGTGTTCTTAATATTCGTTCGCGTGTGGATATCCATAGAGGGTGATTCCTTTATCATCTTTCTGTTCGTGTTCCTGCGTTCGTGATTCGAAGAAGCGCGAAGAACCAAGATTCAAGATCAAGAGAAAAGAATAAACGCATCAAGGGTTAGTATTCTTGTATTCATTGTAGATGTATTTGTCATAATCATATGAATGGATCTATAGGATTTGGGTTTAAATGCTTAATTCCACTGCGCATGTTACTACAAAACCCAACAATGTCCACTAAACTGGTGGAACTTGCAATAGAGGTGATGAGCATGATTGGCGGGGAGTTCCCTCGGGGTAGTAAGAGGCTTCCTTGGCGTGACTTTGCCGGCTTCCACGAGTATGTCAAAGAGTTCCCCTTGAGTGACACCTTTTAGTTTGTTATAGACTCTCTCTTTCTTCTTTTCTTTATTGGGTGGAGGGACGGAGGAATAGTTGCTCCTCCCTTGGTTATTGAAAGCAATGGCATTGACAGATGTGTCTTTGCTAGTAGAGCCCTTGCTAGTGTAACGGTAACCACTATCCTTCTTAGCCTCTTCCCTATTCTTAAAGATGTCATCTAGTTGAAGACCGGCCTTATGAAGTTCGGAGAAGCTTGGGAAGAAAATACCGGAGATGCGGTCTTCATACTCATTACAGAGTGACTTTAGGAAGATGTGCATTTGATCTTCGGTACTAGGCCTATCAACAATTTCGGTGAGCTTGGATTTGTTCGAGGTCTATTTTAGTGGGATGGTAGGTAGTATTTTCCTCAAAACACCTTTGGAAGACCTCACATGCGTAAGCCCAATCGGTTCTTGTGGCTAAGGGGAGAGACATGTGCCAATCCTTTGCCGCTCCCTCTAGAGTTTGGGGAAAGCTTTGGGCTAGAAGAGTTTCATCCACCTTCATTATAAGCATGGCCCAAGTGTAGGTTTCAACATGAACACGAGGATAAGTAGTGACGTTGAACTTGGCAATGTCGGGAGTGCGGAACTTTCGCTGGAGCTTAGTGATTGACTTGCGGAGTGCAATAAGGTGAAAGGGAACAATGGATCCCTTTGCTAGACCAAGATACATAAACCTCTTTTCAAGAAAATCGGTAGTGGCGGAGTTGATGATGTTGGTGTCATCATTAGCTTTCTTCTTCTTATCATTTACCTTGGAGTCCTCGTCATCGGAGGAGGAGGAAGAGTCTGATGGGTTTGAATCGGAGTCGGAGTCATCATCTTTTTTACCCTTTTTCTTAGCATGGGATTCCCCGTCTTTGGAGGGGGATTTTGACTTCTTATTACCCTTTTTGAGTTCTTGGAGCTCTAGTAGGACAGACTGTATGTCTTGGGCATGACGATCACTCTCACGGGTAGTGATTTCAGCTTGTTCTTTCACTTGTAGAGTTTAGGTTGACCAAAATTGCTGAAACACAGAAAAGGGAGGATGTCTCTTACGAGACATGGATGTCTCGTACGAGGCATCCAACCTGACAGTCAGATTACTGGTTTTAATCCTATTTGGTCGGATGGAATTTAACCCATTTTGAGTATTACTACCTAGTTCGTCCTGGAACAGTGGATTCTGTCACCCTAGAATATGAGCCCCTTGTTTTTCACCTGTATTGCACTCTCCCAAATGAATAATTCGGGCAAAGGTCCCATATTCTCATCGGAATCCACCATTCAAATTAGCCAAACCTAAGTGATTCCGTAATTGTTTTGCACTTTGTTAAACAACGCCTTTAACGCAATCAAACCTTATGAATTCTTGTAAGGGACAACCGAAAGGGACATTGTCAAACGTAGGATCTTGATGGTAAAAGAGACTAGACTCGATGAACGTAGAAAAATTCTCAATTTCACCATCGTAGTAATCCTTTGTTCGACAATTTTACCGAAGGGACATTCGTCAAGAATTCATGAAGGGAGGATTATAGATTGTAGGAGAAGCGTTATCTTGGGCAAAGATTAAAACAACCCTAAGATTCGAACCGACTGATCTCGTGGAGTATCCTATTAACTATTATGTATGCATGAGGTTGATGCAGGGCTTACAGCTAAGGCTCCCCATGAACACAGTCAAGGAGCGTGTCACGGAGTGAGTACACCATCTTTGGAGAGACCGGCGAGTGCCACTCATAGAGTGGGGGTGCTGACCGACATCCATCCTCCGATTGGGACCTGGGTTATAGGGTATG
The DNA here is from genome assembly GCA_026119855.1 of Campanula takesimana. Taxonomy (NCBI): domain Eukaryota; kingdom Viridiplantae; phylum Streptophyta; class Magnoliopsida; order Asterales; family Campanulaceae; genus Campanula; species Campanula takesimana. The sequence goes on from JAOWBW010002561.1 coordinate 45,048, forward strand.
TAGTGCAATTACTCTACATGCGTGCACGTGTGTGAGAGTCAAGTTCTAGATGTTAAGGAGAAAATAGGAAGTTTTTTTGAAAACAAAACAGAAAACATGCAATGGCCGGGCCAAGTGGCTGCCTATGTTTCCCTCTTGTGGAGGAACTCAGGCCTTCGTAGTTCACACATAAAGCCTAACAAAAGCAAACCAAGAAATATTTCAGGTTAACAAATACTCCTGCAAAACAAAGGTTAGCTTCATGATATACGGGGAGTTTTTTTGTCGCTGGGAAGGCCCTAAGACTCAGAAACAGGGGGGAGGACAGATCTGGAACCCTGTGTATGTGTTTAAACTAGAAGGGATTCCTTTTTCAAACCAGAGGAATGGACTGTCGGATCAGAAGAGAGATGGCTCATACGAGACAAGGATGTCTCGTACGAGGCATCCCCTCTGGGAATAGAAAGCAGTTCAGAATTGCATAATTTTAAGAACAACGATGATTTTTTCAACGCAAGTCTAACCCTCTTAGCTATGATCTTCACCAGCAGAGTCTCCACTGTGAGCGCGCGCGTACTTATTCTTTGGGCCGTTGGTTTAAGGGTTTGGTTGTTTGCAAGGACTTGATTGTTGCTCGATTTGTTGTGAGTCGCCACCAAGTTTAACGGAACACGGACCGTGAGATTCTTGAGTTCGGGGGTTAAGTTATGGATTGGGAAGGTAAAGGAGCACCCAATCCACCCGATCTAGGATCGGTCTTGCTTACAAAATCATCATCATCGTCTTTAAAATTATGCAAAACATGTACGAAAGAAGCCAAATAAATAATTTCTTATTTATTTGGAATGTCGGATCATGTGCTTCGAGACCATCTCCATGTTTTGGAGAGTCTCTAGGCTGATCCTTTTGATAGAATCACACTACTTCAAAGCAGAGAAGGAGATGAGAAGAGAGAAAAACAAAGGAGTTACCTAAGCGTTCTTCGAGAATCCTATGGATGGCCTTGACAAAAGGCCTTGATGATCCAAAGAACTTGACTTGAATTGTGTTATGGAGTTGTGAATTTCATGGGTGAGGGAGAGAGGCTGATTATGAGAGTGTTTTGATCAGACATTGAGTGCCCTGTTGGTTGCCAATGATTGATTACTAATGATTGCCCATTATTTGGTTAAGGACCTCTATATTTATTGGGTTTGTAGACTTAAGGATCAAGTCAAGGAGGTAAGTTTGGATGGGAATCAAATACCTAATTCCCAAGAGGTTGTATTCGGACTCTCAGATCGTCCTTTCTATTCTTTCCCATATTGCAGAGTGTTTGCCAAGAAACGAGGTTGAGATCAACAAGGAAACTGTTGAAAACCCGTCTGTCCAGGGGGATGTCTCGTACGAGACATCTAATGTCTCGTACGAGGCATCTTGTGTTTGAATCACAATTTTTCCCTTCTACAGAAGTTTTGATGTTCATTTCGGCCCCTAACTAACAGAGTCAGTCAGAAACTTAATGAAACATGTCAAACTTAACGAGTTTCGACCCAAATCCAAGGCGAGACACAGAAGTAGTGTAATTATGAATAAACGTTCAAAATGGGGTTTCTACAGCAGGGGAAGAAGAAGAAGAAAGAAGACGAGCTGGGAGAGAGATAAATTATGCGGGGATTCTGAGTAAACTACCAAAATGACATGCGTACTAACAACTTTTTACATATTTACCTACGTACTAATGAAACAACCAATCTAACCCGCGTATTATATACAAAATAATCAAAATAACCAAATTGTTAGAAATGTTAATGAAAGTTAATGAGCGTTAGTTTTTTTAACGAATATTACTATCATAATTTTCAAATTGCCCCCATTAATTATAAAAACATATTAAACTTGCAAAAGAGGAATAAAATTACTCTTCTTCTACCTTTCTCCCCACCACCATCCGACCACCACCATCTCAACCACCGCCCCACTTCACCACCACCATCAAAGTCAACACCATCCACCGTCTGTTAAAACCAACACCATCTTCTTCCTATCAAAGTACCAAACACACACCAGCACCATCAAAGTCAATGTACAATCTTGAAGGAAAACTCAGATCTGATTTCAAGAAAAAAACCCAGATACAAGATAATCAACCACATCGTGCCACCACCGGCTACCTGCTCCACCCACCGCCATCAACGCCTTCGACATTACCAGCGTCATCACTAAAAAAAGGCACTGAAATCAAAATCGAAAACCATTGAGCACTGAATAGAAAATCAAACCTTCTAAATTTGGGTTCTTGGAGTCGAACGGAGTCTCTGTAACGAATAACGAACGAGAATATTTATTTTGGCATCTGAAAGAGTCCGCGAATCTGACGAAATTAGGGTTTGCCGTATGAATTTGGGTGAAATTAAAGATCTCAAAGAATATTAGGTTATGGAAATTGGGGGTTTTCGGGTTATGGGGGTTGATTGGCCTTGCAAGCAAGGAGTAGTGGGATGGCGATGCATGTGTATTTCATTTTCAGGGATTTAGAACAGAGGGACAATCAATTTTCTAGTTATGAATTTTGATTTGCAGGTTGAGGAGAAGATGAGAAAGAGGATAGAGAGGAAGAAAGAGAAGAGAAGAAAGAGGATGGTGTGGGCTGGCTAGATTTCATCACCGGTGGAACCATGGCGACGGTGTTGTTGAACGAGAGGGAGGGAGAGAGACGAAGGGAATAAAGAATGGGAAGTGAGAAAGGAGAGGATTAGTGTTTGTAATAAGCCTAATTGGGTCATTTTAGCACTTAAATTATGGAAGTTAGGATTTTGTTAAGTATGGGGGCAATTTTAAAATTATGATAGTAATTTTTGTTAAAAAACTAACGCTCATTAACTTTCATTAAAAAAATTAACGATTTTGGTTATTTTGTATATAGTACGCAGGTTAGGTTGGTCGTTTCGATAGTACGTATGTAAATATGTAAAAAGTTGTTAGTACGCAGGTCATTTCGGTAGTTTACTCCGGGGATTCTTGTCCGCCTTGATTATTGCTACGAGAGGGGAGGGGAAGTAGGGCGGCGGCTATGGAGGTGAGGAGAAGAAGAAAGAAGACGGGAAAAGAGAGAGAGAGGAATAGATTGTGCAGGTCTGTTGTCCGCCGAGGCCTTCAAACAACGGCCCTTCACGAGTCGTGCTCGTGGTCACGAGTCGCGCCAATGAGAGGCACTCGTGGTCACGAGTGCAATAGACGTGCTGATAGAAATTTGTCCATGAGGGAGCTCGTGATCACGCCTGGGTCACACATGCAAATGTTGCAGCCTCCAGCCGTCACGAGTCGTGCCACATGGCACGAGTCGTGCTACTCCTGTCCAATTTTTTTTCTTTTTTCTTTCATCATGCCCAGCCAGACTCCTTTATTTTTTTAATTTGCCCAACCAGACCCTTTTTTGTTTTTTGGAAACGAAAAAAATCCTAATCTAAAAATAAAAATGCATACTATACACTACGAAGAGACAGAGATTGAAATACATCTCGTGATCAAGTGAATAGGATTAACAGAGAAATAGAAGTACCAATAAAATTGAATTAGAGGGCGGGGATAGGGATCAATCTGAAGTTCTTTTTAAATCATTGTTTTAATCAACTTAGTTTATTTTCCCATCTTAGGAATTAATTAAAATCTCAATCAAACCCTCAATCTGGTCAAGTGACTATTCGCAAATAATTACTGTTCTTCATGGATCGACCCTGACTTACCCTAATTAGATTATTAATTTAGTTGGCGAGCGATTAATTACATTATTCTCCTACGTTTAAACTGTCCTTATTTTTATTCACTTTTACGCAATGAGGACACTGTGTAGTTTAAGCGTAGGGGAAGGTTTCGTAGTGTATAGTATGAATTTTTATTTCTAGATTAGGAGTTTTTCGTTTAAAAAAAAAAGAGTCTGACTAGGCAATAATAATAATAATAATAATAATAATAATAATAATAATAATAATAATAATAATATAAAAAAAAAGGAGTCTGGCTGGGCATGATGAAAAAAAATTGGCCTTGGCGGGGCACAACTCGTGCAGGATGAACGCACAACCTATCTGCACGTCTGCTGCATTCGTGATCACGCGTGCCCCGCCTTGTCACGACTCGTGACCTATAGCATGACTCGTGCTCATTCCTTGTTTGCGCATATACTGTCGGGCACCTCAGAAAGCACGCATTGTTTTCCCCCTTCTTCCCCATAACCCGTCGGCACCTCTCTCGCTCTATACTCTGCCATAGCCGCCGCCCTACTCCTTATCCCCACCATCTCTCCTACTAATTCCCCCCCTCCATTAAAAACCCTCACAGATCACCCCTCTCTCTCTCCCAGTCGGCTCTCCCTCCCTCTCTATCTACTCGCCGTACCCGCCATCCTACTCTTTTACACCACCATATCTTCACCAAATCGCCACCCTCCTCCATTAAAACAACTCCCACCCTCATCTCCTTCCTCCCTAACACCATTTTCAACTTCAAATCTATCGCAACCCAGACCCGTGGTCCTACTTGGTGTAACGACCCGATAACCCGCCTCTATTTTCTTAGTAATAAATATTTAATTATTTATTTATTGCTTATTTATTTATTTATTTAAATTATTTATTTATTTAAATAATTATGTGTGCATTTTGTGTGTCCTAATATTTTATGCCTAGCATTTTAATTGGTTATTTGTGCTAGTGTGGAGTGTTGGGTCTTAGTTGTTAGTGGGGAGTATAAGATTATTGTGTTAAGTGTGTAGGGGAGGGGGTCTATGTGTAAATTCTCTAATCATCCTACTTACTCCCTCTTTTCCCCTCACCTCCCTCACTTTCATCCTCCCTTCCATTCCCAGCTCATTTCTCTCTCTCTCTCTTCCATTGCAAGAAAAGGTAAGTATTTCTTCTCTACCTTCTCTTCAATCTAACCATCTTCCTCTTGTTATTTCTCATTTCTTAAAACATGAAACTTGTTTAGATCGTCGTTAGGATCATAGAGGGCTAAAAATATTCGAGTTCCGGCAACTTTGATAAAATCCGGGTAAGTTGCTTTCCCCCCATTTTTATGCTAAAATGATCATATCATGTTTATATAATGCTTAAATTGTTACATTTGATGTTTGATTGAGTTTGAGATTTATTTGGAATTTATTCGCATTTTGTCCATTTTGAGAAATTTTGATGTTTGAATCAATTCTTGATTGAGGTTGCTAAATGTTGTTATATGAGTTCTTTTAGACCTATAAGTTGTTCTAGTACATTATTATGCTAGTAAGAGTGTTGGATTTTGGTTTAGTTTTGGTTTGGGTTGAAAATGGAAGGACCCAGTTTATCCCTTCCGTTTTCCGGCAGAACAGAGGGTTGGGCGACCGCCCAAATTGGTGGGGCGACCGCACAACTATCTGAATGGTTTTGTTCTTGCTTGACGGCCTTTTGGGCGACCGCACAGACCCGAGTGGGCGGCCGCACAGTACCTCTGAAGGTTTTCATTTGTTATTTTGTGTGATTGAAGAATGCGTTTTGGTCTAAGTCTTGGGTGTCCTTCTAGTCCACCTTAGTGAACATTGTAGTACACTCTAGTGATAGAATTGGGTCCTTTGTGATTAAGTTTGTGTTGTGAAATTTAGTTTTATGTTCCTTAATAATTTTGGGGTTATTTGGGTTTTAGAGGCACATGAATTGAGTTTTCTTGTCTTTAAATGTTAGGATAGAAGTATATATAGGTACTCCTAAGATTTAGAACGAAAAGAGTGAGATTCGGAGCTAAAACAAGGATTTTTCATAATGTCCGGCCGAACACTTTATAAAAATTGTCCGTTTTACGTTCAATCTTCCGGAGACCATAACTTCTTCGTCCGGACTCCGTTTTGGACGTGTAAACTATCGTTGGAAAGATCATTTCGAGTAATACGCAATGGTTCTATTGGCCGCATGGTTCCAGATCAGAATGGTTGTCTTATTGTTGAGGTTTAAGATCAAGGTATAGTCTCGGTCTAGGTTCCGTAGTACTATTCTAGTTGACTTAGTTGGGCACCGTGGAACACTTTAGTAATTAAAATTGGTTCCTTTGTGAGCAATGGTGTTATGTAATTTGATCAAGTATTGTTTGGGAATGTTTGGGCATCTTATGATGTGTTCGTGATTGTTCCAATCGAATTGATTTTCGAGTAAGACTTGGTCTAGGTTTTCGGCGATGTCCTATAGTACCTAGAGGGTTGTTATTGAACACCAAAGTGTAGGGTTTAGTCCGGTCATGATCATGTTCTAATAAGGGTAACCTTTTGGATTCGTTTGGGGTGTTTAGAATTGGTTCGTTATGGACGGAGGTAAAGCGTGAATTGGCAATTGGGTACTTACGGTTTGATTAACCTTAAGGTGTATTCATTCTGATTTCCTACTTTGGAATTCCAGGTGTGATGATATGGTTGAGTTCATAGTCCTAGTATATCTTTATGAGTAAATATTTAGGGTCATTTTGGTAATAGTCATTGTGCCATTTGTGAGCGACCGTTTGGGTTGTGTTCTTTATGATTAACTTGTGGGTATCATATTTAGGATGTATTTGGTATGTGCCTTATCTTGGAATCATTATGTTTTAATGGTCAATGTTGTTGGACCCTTTTATGAGAAACTCCTTGTGTTTATTGTTGTTGAACTCTTCTTGAGTAATCGTTTGCATCTTTTATGGTGATTAATTGGTATGGTTCCCTACTTTGGAATCCTTAGTTGTCTACCGTGCTAGTATTTTATTACTTAGCATTTATTTGAAATTCCAGCTGGTATTTGTGGTTGTGTCGGGCGATGTGAGATATTGTGATGGCACCGGCCAAGTCCATTATGGTGTCGACCATTGTTTTCCCCTTATTTTCCTCTTCCAGATCGGCCTTGGTTGAGACGTTTTGGAGCATGACTTTGTGGCATGGCTCCCGCCCTTTGTGGCACGTTACTTTGTTATTGGTTCCGGTACCGGGGGTATTCTCTTCAGCTTTTATGCTACTATGAAGATTGTCACGACCCGAAAACTAGGCTCTACTTTATTGGTAATAAATAATTATTATTTATTTATTTGCTTATTTATTTATTTAAATTATTATTTATTTAAATATTTATGTGTGTGCATTTTATGTTTCATAATAATTTATGCCTAGCATTTTATTTGGGTCATTTGTGTTAGTGTAGTATTGTTGGGTCTTAATAATTAGTGGGAGTATTATAGTTGAGCTAGTTAGTGGGGGAAGGGGGCTAAGTGTAACATTTTCAAATAATTCATCTCCCTACTCCCTCTCTTCTCCCTCACCCCCCTCACCCTATCACCCTCACTCACACTCCACCCCATCTCCCAGCAAATCCCTCTCTCTCTCCATGTTTGTGGGTAAGTTTTCTTCTCTCACTTCTCTCTACATTTCCATCATCTTCCCCTCATTATTTCTCATTTCTTAAAACATGAATCTTGTTTAGATCGTCGTTAGGATCGTAGAGGGCTAAAAATATTCGAGTTCCGGCAACTTTGGGAAAATCCGGGTAAGTTGCTTTTCCCCTATTTTATGCTAGAAATGCTACTCCATGTTTATTTGATGTTATGAATGCTATTTATTGCATCTTGGGTTGATTTGGGAGTGATTTGCATTTGTTCATTTTTGTGAAAATTTGGTATTTGAATCATCATTGATTGAGGTCTTTAGATGTTATTCTAGTAGTCCTTTTGGTTCAAAATGGTGTAGGTACCTTAGTTCACTTTTTGGTAGTGTTAGAAATGGTGATTTGGGTTTGTTTTGGTTTTGGGTTGTTAATGGTAGAAACCCAGAATTTTGGTCGGAATTTGCCTTTCCGGGCAAGGAGGCGCGCGCACCCTTATGCCCTTCTTGAAACAAGACCTTCTATTGGATGGAGGCGCGCGCACCCTCCCTTAGGAGGCGCGCGCACCCTCTCCTCCTCCAAACTTGATTTCCCCTTCTGATCAAAGGAGGCGCGCGCACCCTTTTATATGAAGCGCGCGCACCCTCACTTACCTTTTGGCGCATTTTCCTTCTGACTTCAGGAGGCGCGCGCACCCTCCCTTAGGAGGCGCGCGCACCCTCTCCCCTGTTGTGAAATTTATTTCCCTTTTTGTCCAATCTTTCGAGGGCCATATCATGTTCATCCGGACTCCGTTTTAGGCGTATAAATTATCGTTTTAAAGCTCTCCTTAAACTCTTCGAGATGAGTGAGTAAATTTGGTTGAGTGCTCGAATTAACTGGATCCTTTGTGGTCAAATGTGATATGGGAATTGTGTTATCATTGTTAAGATTGTTGTAACACGTTAATTGTGTGTTGTTGGTTCATTTCACTTTCTTGGTGACTTCTTGGTATGTTCCCTACTTTGGAACCCTAAGTTGTTTAATTAAGCTAGTATTTATTACTTAGCGTTTATTTGGAAGCCCAGCTGGCATATTTGTTGCATCGGGCGATGGGAAAGATTATAATGGCAAAGCCAAGTCCATTATAATGTTGACCATTGTTTGACCTTACTATACCCCTTTTCCAGATTGACCTTGGAAGAGATAAGTTAGCTTCCTTTGTGAATGTATCTAGCTACCGAGCATGACTTTGTGGCATGGCTCTTGTCCTTCGTGACACTCTTATGGTTATTGTTCCGGTATCGGGGGTTTTCTCTTCGGCTTTCATGCTATTATGAAGATGTGATTTGTTGATTATTGAAGCTGCGCAGCGATCCTTTATTTGGATGTATCGGTTTGGAAACCTTGGCTAATATCCTTTGTATGTGTTTATTTCTGCTGCTATTTATTATCTGATAATTGCTATGTATATGAGATATTGATGTTGTTATTACTTATTGTATCATAACATGTCATGTAGTTGCATTAGTAACTTATTGAGATTTATCTCACCTCCTTTCTTTTATCTTTATTTCCTTAACCCCTCCAGGTGCTAAGGATTAGTCTCGCTGATCACGAGAAAGAGGACGTCGAGTGTGGATACATTCTTTTGGGAAAAGTTGTTATAGGTTGGTTTACATTATATAAATGTGTAACCTTTTTGGGATAGTTGTACCAAACAATGACGTCATTAAGAATTGTACATTTATATTCTGTGGGCATAAACTTGTGGAAGTTTATGATAGTTGTATTTGGTTATTATCAAACTTGGATTTGTAAAACTTTGGATCATCACCTTTTGGTATCAAATGGAATTTTTAACTGCGGTATTTCACAGTTTTGGTTTTAAGTCGACGTCCAGCTCGCGGTCTCGGGCCCGCGGGGTTCGGGGTCGCGACAAAGATGGCTTGATGGGTTGATTGATTGATTGGTCGGTTCTGACCGGGGTTCTCTTCAGTTGTTATACTGCTATTGTTGATTGGTTGATCGGTTGAAGCTGCGCAGCGATTGTTCTATCAGTTTGGTGAAACCTTGGCTCAGTATCCTTTTTTATGTGTTTATTTCAGTCTTATGTGCTGCATGATGAGTTAGTCGTTATTTCCAACTGGTATGGGACAGTCGCCGATAGGGAGCTTTCTCATTTGTTGTTATGTGATTTACTTGTTCAGTTATATCTTTGATTTGCATGATATTATGCCATGTAGATGCATTTAGTAACTTACTGAGATTTTATCTCACCCCGTTTCTTGTTTCAAATTGTTTTTCCTTAACCCCCCCAGGAAAGCAAGTGGTAGCGTTGTGAGGTCCGTTGTAGCGGAAATCTTCTGAGCAAGGTTGATCGCATTTGGGATAGTTGCCCTTCGAGCCTTTACGCATATTATTGTGGGTTCGTAGTCGTTCAGTGTTTTGTATATACGGTTACACTTTGGGTATTTTTGTTAATAGTTCTTGCTTCCGCGTTTGTTTCTAGTCTCCGAGTTATAATCTCGTTGAGGTGTTGCTTGATGGTATAGATTTCATAGTTGAATTCACGCGCCCGTGTTTGGTATTTTGTATTTTGGAGATGTATATTATGTAAATTTTATATTTATGGATTTTTGAGATTTCCGGGGCGTGACAGTTGGTATCAGAGCAATGGTTTTAGATCTTGAAGGAGAATAAGAACTCTGATATTGAATAGATTCAATACTTGGGTGTTATGATTTTGAGTGGTTTAGAAACTAAGTTTTCTTGAAAGAATGAGGTTAAGGTAGAAGTTGGTTGAGTTATAAGTCATGATATTGACGTCGAGTGTTCCTTCTCTTGTGGTATATCACGTATAGGATTGGTGTCAATAGTGTTGGTTCCATTGGGGTTAGTTGGTTTGAGAATAGAGAGTGCGAGTCTTTGAGGACTTAGGAGTTATATTTTGTAGAGTGTATAATGTTTCGTGCGATGTACGCATGTTGGTCCTCATTCCGTGAATTATGTTGAGGAATATTCTCGGATATGAGACTTCGGGATTGTTACTGATATACCTAAGAAACCCGAGAGAATTATGAGCGATAGCACTCTATAAGCTATAAGTTGATTTAGTTGTGTCACCTATTCGGGTTATTGATGTGATAAGTGGTGTGGTTTATCTTTCTATGTGTCTCGTATCTTTGGGTTGCCACTGATTGGTGGTGAGTATTTCTGGATATTTTCGGAGAGTTCAAATAGGCCATTATGATAAATTAGTACTTGTTATCTTATATTGGTGAATTAGTAAATTCCTGAAGTGGATCAGTGGTTTAATCAGAGTTTGATTGATAAGTGGCTATTGTTAGTCAAAGGTCGAATATGAGGAAATAGCGAAGGCAAATTCTATTATTGGGTTTGTTTATCATGAATTCTTGGTTATATCATTTAGATGGATAAATGGCATAGTGTTATCAAAGTTTATTATTTTTAAAACATAATTTGATTGTGGGAGTGAATGACTTAATGTTATATTGATACACACCAAGTTGTAGGCTGAGAATTAATACCCATTTTGGATATTATTTAAAATTTCTTGGAAGAAGCAAGGGTTCACAAGTTTTAGCATGAGTTAGAGGATTTATTGTTTTGTAATGGGGTTCTTCAGGTTTTAATTGATCTCTGCAAGTGTAGACAAATATGTAAAATGAGATACACGTATTTTGGGATTTCTTGGCTTTAGTAAGAACCGATAAGTGTGAAATCAGCTTTCGATTGTTAATATAAAGATTGATGATAATTTCAGTATTTATGTTGTTTTGTGGATTTAGCTAGTATCACTGTTATCTTGCAAGGTATAACCAGTGTTATGTTTTCTTGGAGATAAGTCAGGTTTTCCATTTTTGTGAAAAGTGATCAACCCGTTATCGATAATGATGTTTCCAAAGGGAGATGGAGGTATGTAACGATTTTGAGTGATAAAGTATTTGTATATGTTTCGAGGGTTAGCACCTAATAAATAGAACTATCTATTACTTGGAATTGATGATGATTTTATTGATATTGCCTCAGCGGACTATATATTTTATTCTATTTTGGGACCAAGTTGAAACGTTATGATAGCAGACTACCAATAGTTAATGGATATAATTCCTTAGAAAACTAAGTTTGAGGTAATGTAAGTAGTTTGAGAAATTCAAGATTTTGGCTGTATTATGTTTTATCTCATAGGGAAAGTGAGTGTGGTAGTGGAATCCCATTCGATCGGATAGTTGATAACAGTAAATTTTCAGTATATCATTGAGTCATTGTGTCGCGACCCCGAACCCCGCGGGCCCGAGACCGCGAGCTGGACGTCCACTTAAAACCAAAACTATGAAATACCGAAGTTAAAAATTCCATTTGATACCAAAAGGTGATGATCCAAAGTTTTACAAATCCAAGTTTGATAATAACCAAATACAACTATCATAAACTTCCACAAGTTTATGCCCAACAGAAGATAAATGTACAATTCTTAATGACGTCATTGTTTGGTACAACTATCCCAAAAAGGTTACACATTTATATAATGTAAACCAACCTATAACAACTTTCCCCAAAAGAATGTATCCACACTCGACGTCCTCTTTCTCGTGATCAGCGAGACTAATCCTTAGCACCTGGGGGGGGGGGGGTTAAGGAAAAACAAAGATAAAAGAAAGGGGGTGAGATAAATCTCAATAAGTTACTAATGCAACTACATGACATGCTATGATGCAATATACAATAATAAATCATAGCTAGCACATAGCATTTATCACATAACAGATAGCAACGGGAATAAACACATAACAAAGGATATTATCCAAGGTTTCCAAACCGATACATCCAAATAAAGGATCGCTGCGCAGCTTCAATAGTCAACCAATCACATCTTCATAATAGCATGAAAGCTGAAGAGAAATCCCCGGTTACCGGAACAATAACCATAAGAGTGTCACAAAGGACAAGAGCCATGCCACAAAGTCATGCTCGGTAGCTAGATACATTCACAAAGGAAGCTAACTTATCTCTTCCAAGGCCAATCTGGAAAAGGGGTATAGTAAGGGCAAACAATGGTCAACATTATAATGGACTTGGCTTTGCCATTATAATCTTTCCCATCGCCCGATGCAACAAATATGCCAGCTGGGCTTCCAAATAAATGCTAAGTAATAAATACTAGCTTAAAAAACAACTTAAGGTTCCAAAGTAGGGAACCAATCCAAATAAATTACCACAAAGGTAAACCAATCCAAACAACACATCAAGGATGAACCACATTCCCAAAATAATAAATCAAATTCCATAACATATTTATTCACAAAAGAATCAATTCCACTTAATAAAATGTCCCACGGTGTTATTTTAAGTTAATAAGAAGAAATAAACCTAAACTAGTTAAGCCCTAAGTCTTAAACCAAGCAAAAGGGCAAAATCCCAAGCAGGCGGGCGGGCGGGCGCCTGGGTAGAGGCAGGCGCGCGCTTATTCGACCCGAAGGTCTGGTCGCTGGAAAAGGGGTATGCAGGCGGGCGCCTGGTCTACGGGCTGGGAGGAATTCCCAGCTGGGTTCATCAAAAAGCCTTACCATTTTCATACAAATTTCATAACACCCAAAATCAACACTCCCAACAAGATTCCTAAGGTACCCAAACATCATTTAACCAAAAGGGGGACCTTAACAACACCATTTATCAACCAAAACCAAGAATCAAACCCAACATTCATATCAATCCATTTTTTTTTCCAAAATTAAAAAGCCAAACAATTTCCTCTATATCTCATCACGAAGCTCCCACGTCGACTCCTCGATGTTACAATTCCTCCAAAGAACTCGAACCAACGCAATGCTTTTGTTCCTCAACTCTTGAACTTTAGAATCTAGGATCCGAACCGGCGTGTCCTCATAAGTCATATCGGGCTCAATATCCTCCGGTATCCTCGGTAACACGTGAGATGGGTCATGAACATACTTCCGAAGCATAGAAACGTGAAAAACATGATGTAACCGGTCCAAAGATGGCGGTAACGCAAGTCGATACCCAAGAAGTCCAACCTTTCCCAAAATCTCAAACGGGCCGATAAACCTCGGAGCCAATTTGCCTTTCTTCCCAAACCTTCGGATACCCACCTTCGGAGACACCTTCAAGAGCACAAAATCACCGGTCTAAAAACTAAGATCTCGCCTTCGGTTATCTGCATAGTTCTTATGTCGACTCTGGGCTGTTTTCATTCGATCCCGGATAACTCTAACCTTTTCAACTGAATCCTGAAGCAAATCAATACCCACGATCTTCGCTTCACCGACTTCATCCCAACAGATAGGCGATCTACATTTTCTTCCATATAAGGCCTCATACGGTGCCATCTCGATACTAGCCTGATAACTGTTGTTGTAAGATAATTCCACTAACGGTAGGTGCGAATCCCAAGAATCGGAGAAGTCTATCGAACAAGCTCGCAACATATCCTCCAAAATCTGAATAGTCCTCTCGGATTGACCTTCGGTCTGAGGGTGAAAAGCTATGCTGAATCGCAAGTCTGTACCCAAAGCTTCCTGAAACGCCTTCCAAAATCTAGAAGTAAACCTCGGGTCTCGATCTGACACAATGCTAACGGGGACCCCATGCAATCTCACAATCTCATCAATGTAAAGGGTCGCAAGCTTCTCCATCGAATATCTGATGTCAATAGGCAAGAAATGGGCACTCTTGGTCAATCTATCCACTATTACCCAAACACTGTCATACTTCCTACGGGTACGAGGTAGTCCCGTAACGAAATCCATAGTCACATGCTCCCATTTCCACTCCGGAATCTCTAACGGCTGAAGTAGTCCCGCGGGTCTCTGATGCTCGGCTTTGACTTGCTGACACGTTAAACACTTCGAAACATACTCCGCTATTTCCCTTTTCATATTATTCCACCAAAAATGTTGCTTCAGATTCTGGTACATCTTCGTACTACCCGGATGAATAGTATACCTCGATTTGTGACCCTCATCTAAAACTTGCCTCTTTAATCCACCAACGTCGGGTACGCACAAACGATCACGAAAAGTCAAAACTCCACTCTAACTCAAAGAAAAATCCTCGAAGTTCTTTTCCTTCAATTTACCCATTATCTTCATCAACTCGGGATCTTCTTTCTGAGCCTCTTTTATTCTTTGATTTAGGGTCGGAGACACCCTAATATTCGCAAAAATGGCCCCATGTCTCGATTCACGAGGAGACCAATCTCGAACATCCTCAAGCATTTTCCACTCACGGACCATCATCGAAGCTACATAAGACTTCCTACTAATCGCATCGGCTACCACATTCGGCTTCCCCGGATGATAAGAAATCGTACAATCATAATCCTTCAACAATTCCATCCATCTGCGTTGCCTATTATTCAACTCTTTCTGGGAGAAAAGGTATTTCAAACTCTTGTGATCGGTGAAAATCTCGAACTTTGCTCCATAAAGGTAATGCTTCCACTTATGCAACGCAAATACGATAGCCGCTAACTCCATATCATGAGTCGGGTAATTCTGCTCACTAGGGGTCAACTTCCTCGAAGCGTAGGCAAACACCTTCCTGTTCTGCATCAAAACACAACCCAAACCCTCTTTCGAAGCATCACTGTAAATCACTAGGCCATCGCTCCCATTAGGCAAAGTCAAGATCGGTGCGGTAGTCAACCTCTTCTTCAATTCCTCGAAACTCTTGTCACATTTCTCGGTCCACACAAACGGGACATTCTTCGGGTCAACTGAGTCATCGGAGTAGCGATCCTCGAAAACCCTTCAATAAATCTTCTGTAATACCCGGCTAAACCAAGAAAGCTTCTAATCTCTGTCACTGATTCGGGTCTCTTCCAATCCACTATAGCCTCTATATTTGAAGGATCCACCGAAATCCCATCTTTAGAAATCACATGGCCCAGAAATGACACTTTCTCGAGCCAAAATTCGCATTTGCTAAAATTCGCAAACAATTTCTCCCTCGTAAGAATGGATAAAACTGTCCTCAAGTTTTGCTCGTGCTCCTCTCTAGATTTAGAGTTGACGAGTATATCATCAATAAAGACCACCACGAACGAGTCAAGATAAGGATGGAAAACCCGGTTCATCAAATCCATAAATACTGCAGGCGCGTTAGTCAACCCAAAGGGCATAACCAAGAACTCATAATGGCCATAACGGGTGCGGAAAGCCGTCTTCGGAATATCCTCCGATCGAATCTTCAACTGATGGTACCCACTCCTCAAATCAAGCTTTGAAAACACAACGGACCCTTGAAGCTGATCAAATAAATCATCGATGTACGGTAGAGGATACTTATTCTTCACTGTAACCTGATTCAACTTCCGGTAATCGATACACAATCTCAAAGAACCATCTTTCTTCCGCACAAACAAAACCGGTGCTCCCCACGGGGAAATACTAGGGCAGATAAACCCTCGATCAAGCAACTCTTGCAACTGGACCTTTAATTCTTTCAATTCTGCGGGAGCCAACCTATAAGGTGCTTTCGAAATTGGAGCCGTACCCGGCAAAAGGTCTATACAAAACTCAATCTCACGATCAGGAGGCATATCATACTCGGAAGAGAAAACATCGGGAATTCCCGAACTACCCGAACACTATCCAAACTAGGGGATTGCTTCCTAGTATCAAGAACACTAGCCAAATACCCCTCACAGCCACTATGAAATAATTTTCTCGCTTTCATATAAGAAATTAAGCGAACCTTTCTACTCAGAGGACTAGCCTCAAACACAAATTTAGGCACATCGGGAATAGAAAAAGTAACAGTTTTCTACGGCAATCAACGGAAGCATGAAACTTGCTCAACCAATCCATACCCAAAATGACATCAAAGTCTTGGATAGGAAGAACTACCAAATCCGCACAAAGGACACGACAACAAATAACCACATCACAAGCACGAAAGACTCGATCAAAATCAAGCATTCTCTTATAGGGGTCGACACCTCTAGCACGTACGGTAAAGACTCGAATGCAGCATTTAACATGGAAGCAAATTGCACAGAAATGTATGAATGAGATGATCCTGGATCTACTAACGCTCGTGCGCTCACATTAGACACAGAAACAATACCTCCAATAACCGAAGGATCATCGGTCGCCTGTTGTTGATTCATGGCATATATCTTTCCTTGAACTTTGGGCTTCCCAGTGGCATCCCTTTTCTAACCCTGATTAGTACCAACCCCTGACCCGGATGACTGACCTCGGTGCCTCGTGCAATCTCTCGCAAAGTGCCCCATTTCACCACAATTGGTACACTTGCCTTGCTTTTTCCAACACCTATCCTCCGTATGGCCTACCCTCTGACAAAAGGTACAAGGCTTCCTATTCTGAATCCCCGGAGTAGTACCCGGATTCCTCGGTGTGGTTTGCCCCTTAAACTGAGATGATGCTCCCGGGTTACCTCGGTTGTCGGAACGGTGTTGAGGTTGAGATTTAGCATGGCTTCCCGGTTTACCCGTACCCACAAACCTCGGTTTTCCTTTGTACTCCCCAATATCTTGCTCTATCAAGTAGGCTCGGTCTACCGCATCTTGGAAGGTCACAATCCGTTGGGCAATAAGTTGAGTACGGATAGAGGTCTTCAATCCCCGAATGAATCTCATAGCTTTTTGTTCCTCGGTCCTCACCAAATAGTCACAATACTGGGCTAATTCTATGAACTTAGCCGAGTATTGTGCTATAGACAACAAACCTTGCTCCAAGTTGAGCAGCTCGATCTCCTTTCGGTTTTGATCAACAACCGGAATGAAATGTTCCATGAATTTGCGCACAAACAACTCCCACGCATACACCGTGTGCGTATCATCCCAACTAGCCTTAACACACTTCCACTAATGCTCGGTGGCTCCCACAAGTTTGTAAGCCGCGAACCGGACCTTATCCTCATCCGTGCAACCAAATACCTCATAAATCTTCTCCAACGACTCAATCGACAACTCAGCTTTCCGAACATCGGGTTCCCCATTGAATTCAACCGGTTTCAGTTTGAGAAATTGCTCTAATCCATAGCGGGGTGGTGCTTGTTCTACCCTCGGACCTTGATCATGTATGCCTTCATGGCCGCCTCGAACATGCCTTGAAACATAGCACGTGCTTCTTCCCTTGTGTCATTCTGATTCTGTGCTCCACTAGTACCTCCTCTGTTTCTTCTTCCAGACATTGCGAGTAATTACCTGCATAAGACATCAACCGTTACTCACTCCGAACACAACTACCCACCTAGGTCATACTAATCCACCTAGACTTATACTTAGAGCCAAACCATAGCTCTGATACCAACGTCGTGACCCCGAACCCACGGGCCCGAGACCGCGAGCTGGACGTCGACTTAAAACCAAAACTATGAAATACCGAAGTTAAAAATTCCATTTGATACCAAAAGGTGATGATCCAAAGTTTTACAAATCCAAGTTTGATAATAACCAAATACAACTATCATAAACTTCCACAAGTTTATGCCCAACAGAAGATAAATGTACAATTCTTAATGACGTCATTGTTTGGTACAACTATCCCAAAAAGGTTACACATTTATATAATGTAAACCAACCTATAACAACTTTCCCCAAAAGAATGTATCCACACTCGACGTCCTCTTTCTCGTGATCAGCGAGACTAATCCTTAGCACCTAGGGGGGGGGTTAAGGAAAAACAAAGATAAAAGAAAGGGGGTGAGATAAATCTCAATAAGTTACTAATGCAACTACATGACATGCTATGATGCAATATACAATAATAAATCATAGCTAGCACATAGCATTTATCACATAACAGATAGCAGCGGGAATAAACACATAACAAAGGATATTAGCCAAGGTTTCCAAACCGATACATCCAAATAAAGGATCGCTGCGCAGCTTCAATAGTCAACCAATCACATCTTCATAATAGCATGAAAGCTAAAGAGAAATCCCCAGTACCGGAACAATAACCATAAGAGTGTCACAAAGGACAAGAGCCATGCCACAAAGTCATGCTCGGTAGCTAGATACATTCACAAAGGAAGCTAACTTATCTCTTCCAAGGCCAATCTGGAAAAGGGGTATAGTAAGGGCAAACAATGGTCAACATTATAATGGACTTGGCTTTGCCATTATAATCTTTCCCATCGCCCGATGCAACAAATATGCCAGCTGGGCTTCCAAATAAATGCTAAGTAATAAATACTAGCTTAAATAAACAATTTAAGGTTCCAAAGTAGGGAACCAATCCAAATAAATTACCACAAAGGTAAACCAATCCAAACAACACATCAAGGATGAACCACATTCCCAAAATAATACTTAATCAAATTCCATAACATATTTATTCACAAAAGAATCAATTCCACTTAATAAAATGTCCCACGGTGTTATCTTAGGTTAATAAGAAGAAATAAACCTAAACTAGTTAAGCCCTAAGTCTTAAACCAAGCAAAAGGGCAAAATCCCAAGCAGGCGGGCGCCTGGGTAGGGGCAGGCGCGCGCTTATTCAACCAGAAGGTCTGGTCGCTGGAAAAGGGGTATGCAGGCGGGCGCCTGGCTCCAGGCGGGCGGGCGCCTGGTCTACGGGCTGGGAGGGAATTCCCAGCTGGGTTCATCAAAAAGCCTTACCATTTTCATACAAATTTCATAACACCAAAATCAACACTCCCAACAAGATTCCTAAGGTACCCAAACATCATTTAACCAAAGGGGACCTTAACAATACCATTTATCAACCAAAACCAAGAATCAAACCCAACATTCATATCAATCCATTTTTTTTTTTCCAAAACCCAAATAAATTCCAAACAATTTCCAAACTCAATCAAACTTCAAATATAACACATCAAGCATTATATAAACATGAATATGAACCATTTAGCATGAAAATGGGGGAAAAGCAACTTACTTGAGATTTCCCAAAGATGATGGATTTCAATTATTTTTGGCTTCCAACGATCCTATCGACGATCTAAACATGTTTCAAGTTTTAAGAAATGAGCAATAACAAGAGGAAGATGAAGAAAATGAAGAGAGAAGGAGAGAAGAAAAAACTTACCATAAACAAGGAGAGAGAGAGGGAGTTTGCTGGGAGAGAAAGATGAGGAGTGAGGGAGAAGTGAGGGAGGAGAGGGGAGTAGGGAGGAGTAGGAGAATTATTTGAACATTTTCACTTAGGCCCCTCCCCTTAAAACTACTCTTCTTCAAATAACTCTCCACTATTAAATAAGACCAACACTTCTACACTAGCACAAAGACTCAAAATAACATGCTAGGCATAAATTATTATAACACATAAAATGCACACATAAAATTTAAATAATTAATAATTTAAATAAATAAAAAGCAAAATGAATAAATAATAATTATTTATTACTAATAAAATAGAGGCTAGTTTTCGGGTCGTGACACATTGGGTGACAGTAATTGTAACTCTATTCCTTCTCTTATTTGTTCGGGTAGTAGCATGATTATGGGATGATGTCTAGATCGTCAATACGTACGGAGGAACCCGGAAAAGGAAAAACATATGAATATTGGTGACTTAAGGGTTGATGAGGACATAATGCTAACCGGGATCAAATCAGTTATGTTTCAGGATCGATGATCAAGTGATAGTCGTGGGAATCTGAAATTCTGGATGAAGAGGAAGTTGACTTTAGAATGTTTAATACGTTATACTCGAGATATGTATGTGTAAAAATATGTTGGGTTAATGAGTCGTGGAGGACTATGTTTGAATTATCTAATAGATACTTGATTGGGGTTATGAGTGCTATATGAGAATCGATATTTGTAGCCTCGCTATGACTGCATGTTATGATTTTGATAGGTGAATTCGCGGGCGAATTCTTTTTAAGGAGGGTAGATTGTAACGACCCGAAAACCCGCCTCTATTTTCTTAGTAATAAATATTTAATTATTTATTTATTGCTTTTTATTTATTTAAATAATTATGTGTGCATTTTGTGTGTCCTAATATTTTGCCTATCATTTTAATTGGTTATTTGTGCTAGTGTGGAGTGTTGGGTCTTAGTTGTTAGTGGGGAGTATAAGCTTATTGTGTTAAGTGTGTAGGGAGGGGGTCTATGTGTAAATTCTCTAATCATCCTACTTACTCCCTCTTTTCCCCTCACCTCCCTCACTTTCATCCTCCCTTCCATTCCCAGCTCATTTCTCTCTCTCTCTTCCATTGCAAGAAAAGGTAAGTATTTCTTCTCTACCTTCTCTTCTTCAATCTAACCATCTTCCTCTTGTTATTTCTCATTTCTTAAAACATGAAACTTGTTTAGATCGTCGTTAGGATCGTAGAGGCTAAAAATATTCAAGTTCCGGCAACTTTGATAAATCCGGGTAAGTTGCTTTCCCCCATTTTTATGCTAAAATGATCATATCATGTTTATATAATGCTTAAATTGTTACATTTGATGTTTGATTGAGTTTGAGATTTATTTGAATTTATTCGCATTTTGTCCATTTTGAGAAATTTTGATGTTTGAATCAATTCTTGATTGGGGTTGTTAAATGTTTTTATATGAGTTCTTTTAGACCTATAAGTTGTTCTAGTACATTATTATGCTAGTAAGAGTGTTGGATTTTGGTTTAGTTTTGGTTTGGTTGAAAATGGAAGGACCCGAGTTTATCCCTTCCGTTTCTGGCAGAACAGAGGGTTGGGCGACGCCCAAATTGGTGTGCGAGACCGCACAACTATCTGAATGGTTTTGTTCTTGCTTGACGACCTTTTGGCGACCGCACAGACCCGAGTGGGCGGCCGTACAGTACCTCTGAAGGTTTTCATTTGTTATTTTGTGTGATTGAAGAATGCATTTTGTTCTAAGTCTTGGGTGTCCTTCTAGTCGACCTTAGTGAACATTGTAGTTGTCGCGACCCCGAACCCGCGGGTCCGGGATACGCGAGCTGGACGTCGACTTAAAACCAAAACTCTAAAATAAAGAAGTTAAAAATTTCATTTTTGAACCAAAGATTTTTAATACAAGGTTTGGAAAATCCAAGTTTAACAACACTATAAAACCACTAGTGTAAGCTCCACAAGCTCACACCAAAGATACAAAATATTACAATTCTAATGAACGTCAATAAATGGTATAACTATCCCCAAAAGGTTATACATTTAAATAATGGTAAACCGATCCATAACAACCTGCCCCAAATCTCAATCCTCTCGACGTCCTCCTCGAACCGCGAATCCTAATCCTTTTTCCTCCTGGGGGGGGTTAAGAAAACAATTTGAAACAAGAAACGGGGTGAGAATAAATCTCAGTAAGTTACTAATGCAACTACATGACATGCTAATATGCAATGACCAATAGCAATTAACATAAACAGATAGCAGCGGAATAATAAGTGACATGCTGTCAAACAGTAATATCCATAATCCATCATATAAATAAACATAAACAACAAATGAGAGGCTCCCTATCGCCAACCGTCCCATACCGGGTTGGAAATAACGACCATCATCATCATGCAACACATAAAGCTGAATTAAACACTCATAGGTGGATACATAGGCAAGGTTCACCCAACTGAAAGAACCAAATAAAGGTCGCTGCGCAGCTTCAATAATCAACAATCAACATCTTCATAGCAGCATAAAGCTCGAAGAGAAAAACCCCGTCAGGAGCGATCGATCAACCCATCGATCAACAAACCATCTTCATAGTGGCATAAAAGCTGAAGAGAAACCCGGTACCGTGGAACCAATAAAAAATGATAAGTGCCACAAGGGGCGGGAGCCATGCCACAAAGTCATGCTCAAAACGATTAGCTAGAATACCCACGACGGAGCTAGCTCATCCCAACCAAGGCCAATCTGGATGAGGACAGAAGGACCAATGGCGATGCTATACTGGACTTGGCTTGTGCCATTATAGCATTATCCCATTGCCTGACTCGATACACAAATAACCAGCTGGACTTTCAATTAAATGCTAGGTAATAAATACTAGCTCGATAACACCAAAGATTCCAAAGTAGGGAACCATACCAATTATATCACCATAAAGATGTAACGGGTACTCATGAAGAGTTTAACAACACGATAACAAGAGTTTTCTCATGAAGAGCACCACAACGATAAACGGAATTTTCTCATAAAGAGCACAACATCATTGATTATTAAAACAAGATGATTCTAAGACAAGGAACGTATCAATACATCCTAAATATGATACTCACAAGTTACTCGTAAAGAGCGCAACCCAACGGTGTCGCTCACAAATAGCACAATGACTTTACCAAGGTGATCATAAACATTTACTCCAAAGATATACTAGGACTATGAACTCAACCATCTCATCACACCTGGAATTCCAAGTAAGAAATCCAAATGAATACACCTTAAGGTTAATCAAACCGTAGGTACCCAATTGCCAATTCACGCTTTACCTCCGTTCATAACGAACCCATTCTAAACACCCAAACGAATCCAAAAGGTTACACTTATTAGGACATGATCACGACTGGACTAAACCCTACACTTTGGTGTTCAGTAACCACCCTCTAGGTACTAAGACATCGCCTAAAACCTAGACCAAGACTCACTCGAAAATCAATTCGATTGGAAAGAACCACGAACACATCATACGATGCCCAAACACCAATAAAATCCCGAAGTATAAAACTTATCACTTAACCGAACAACCTATACTATCTTGTAGTACTCTAAGAGAGCTTCGAAACGATAGTTTACACGCCTAAAAAACGGAGTCCGATGAGAAAGTTTATGGAGGAAACAGTTTTAGAAGAAAAGGGAAGAATATATCAGAATTCTAGCTTGGCACGACCGTGCCTAAGAAAGTGGCACGACCGTGCAACCATTTCGAGAGGAAAGGCAATTTTGGCATATTGGCCACGACCTGCCTAAGAAAATGGCACGACCGTGCCAACCAAGACGGAGAAAAGGAATTGTGGCACGACCGTGCCAAATAAAAGAGCACGACCGTGCCAAACCTTACGAGAGGGAAAGTGAATTGTGGCACGACCGTGCCAAATAAAGGAGCACGCCGTGCCTAATAACAAAGCCCAGATTCATACCAAGGTTCCCATTTTCGGGCCAAAACTCACCCAAAAACACCAATACTCAAATCAACACTCCCAACAAGGTTCTAAGGTACCCAAACATCTTTTAACTAGAAAGGGGATCTAAATACACCATTTATAAACTAAAACCAAGAATCAAAACCAACATTTCAAATCACCATTTTTGACCAAAAACCCAAATAAATTCCAAATAAATTGCAAACTCATCCAAACTTCCATATATACAATAAAAGCATTATATGAACATGATATTAACATTTTAGCATAAAATGGGGAAAAGTACTTACCGGATTTTCTCAAAGTTGCCGGAACTCGATATTTTTGGCTTCCTACGATCCTATCGACGATCTAAACAAGATTCATGTTTTAAGAAATGAGAGAAGATGAGAGGAAGAGGAAGAAAATGTAGAGAGAAGTAAAAGGAAAAAACTTACCCAAGCTAGAGAGAGAGGGAGATGGCTGGAAGATGGTGAGAGTGAGGGAGGAGGGTGAGGGAGGTGAGGGGAGTAGGGGGAAATTAATCAAAACTTACACTTAGGCCCCCTCACTCACTCACTACACACAATATTACACTCTCTACTAACAATTAAGACCCAACAAAACCACACTACCCAAATGACCCAAATAAATGCTAAGCATAATATTAGGACATATAAAATGCACACATAATTATTTAAATAAATAATAATTTTAAATAAATAAATAAGCAAATAATAAATAATAATCATTTATTACCAATAAAATAGAGC
>JAOWBW010002562.1:0-69150 GCA_026119855.1 Campanula takesimana
AAAGTTGCTAGAAATAATCTCGTGGTCACGTCCGTCTATCTGAAATATGTTTATAAGCAAGGGATAACAATTATATATTTTTAAATGCACAGAATGGATGGTAACGAACAGTCTATGAAAGGGTGGCGGCCTCGTTTCGGGCCCACAGCTCAAAAATGAAGAACATATCTGTTCACTCCGTTTTTCACTCTGATCATGAATTTGAAGTCCGTTAATCCATCGAGCACCAATACGGCTCACGACACCTCCCGCCAAATCCAAATCTGGGGTTCTAAGGTCAATTTTAGGGTTTTAGACCGGTCAAAAGGGTATGTCAGGGGTGGTGCCGAGATCAGGGGTGATCTACAGAGCCCTCGCCGATCTCCTTGTAATTTAAAGGGGATTCAACGATCACTAAGAGACAGACGATCTTGTTAGGCTGTAATGGCTGGGTCCAAGGTAGGAATTCTTACGTATCTCTTTCGAGAATCAAGCTCCCCGATCGCATTCTAATTCCAACAAACAATCAAGCTAAACACAAACAATGGCCGGACCCGGATTCCCGGTTTACCTACGTATCTCTTACGAAAATCAGACCAATCGTATTTTTTTTTTTTCTGCGAAAAGAGGACGGGTACCTTCTAGATTTTATTAATAAATAAAACAATACAAACAAGGTGGGGGATATGACAACCTCAACCACCAAGAAAGAAAGAAAACTAGGGGGGAGGCCTTACACATGTTGTAAGGTCCTTTACAATAAAGGAAGGGGAAACTAGAGAACAAAGAAAATAGAAGAAAAAGGAATCTAGCCATAAACTCTAAGCTATTTAATCCGAAAAGAAGGGATACCCGCCCTATCCAGATGGAGAGCTCCACGACATTGCTGAGGGAGTTGGGAAGAATTTATCCAAATCTGGTCAACCTTAGAGTCGACATCAATAGTTACGAGTAAAAGTGGCAGAGAGATAACATGTGTGTATATCAAGGATACGCTGCATTCTGAGATGTGTCCAGATTCTCCCATTTTTTATTTGCTATTCGATGAGATGTTTGTGCTTCACTACGCAGTGAGCCATTGCTTTGTGTGATCCCTTAGCACTGTGTTGAGTGCTGCAACTTCATTTTGGATCCCAGTTACCCTAAAAGAGTTTTTGATTATCTCACGGTCCGTCTTACTTGCTTTTGGAGTTGTTGTGTGATGAGATTTGTGCTTCACTACGCAGTAAACCATCACTTTGAGTGCTGCAACTTCGTTTGGATCCGTGTTCAGATCCCTTTCTCTCTGACATGAGTCTCAAATATCTCATGGGGGCCCAAAAAGATTCAACAATCATGATCATTGATGATTGATGGCGTGCCCAAATCTTATGCCTTTGACTGAAGTGTCTAGTATTTCTGATGAATTGAATCAAACTTGCTGTTTTATGACCTGCAAGTTAGCTTTTGCATGCAGTGGTAGATATCATGTGCACACATAAAATTTGAATCATCTTTGTTTGAGCACAAGTGTATTTTCATTTGAATTCGAGGCATTAATCTTTTGGATTAAGGCATTCAGTGAATGGCATTGAATCATGAGATGACATGGCAATGGTCAGAGCATGGTGGACATTGCAACATGATAAACAGCATAACAATGATTATGACATGATAATGGGAATGAAGATTGTAGCATGATGAAATGATTATAACATGGAGATGTTATGGAATGTTTAACCATGATGAGATGACTTGACATGATAACGGCAAACCTCAGTGATTTTGTTGGCGGATTAAGCATGCGGGGCTGCAAGATGTTGCAATGCTCGAATCTTTAGTTTTGTCATTGCTGCTGGATTTTGATTGCTTGCAATGAGCAACCTCTTTGTGAAGCTAAGATGCGATTTGCTGTGGGGGAGCCAACTG
This sequence comes from Campanula takesimana, assembly GCA_026119855.1. Lineage (NCBI taxonomy): Eukaryota > Viridiplantae > Streptophyta > Magnoliopsida > Asterales > Campanulaceae > Campanula > Campanula takesimana. Next base: position 1,888 of record JAOWBW010002562.1, read on the forward strand.
CATACCTGCATATAATTTTAACAGGTATATGGTCGTGCATGAAGATTCAAGCTGCCTACGTATCTCTTTCGAGAATCAGACCTAACGCAGTTCGAGTTTAGCAACTTGAAAAGATTTTCTTCGAAAAGGGCATTGGGAAATCACAACTCTGTGAGCATTGATATTGACGAGGAACCTTCTTGTGAGGACCATGATATGGCAGAATGGATGATGTGTACCTGCAATAGATTTTCACAAGCAAGAAAAATATGTCTTGATATTGATGTGCTCGAATGTGTCATTCATGTGCAACAACAGTGTGATACACCTACATTGATTGAAATCTTTAAGATCGAGAGATTAAGAGAAAGATTGAGACAAGAATACACTATTTTTTCATTTTGCAACCATTTTTCTTTTGAAGGTTGAAAGTCAATTTTCACTTTTTGCATGATGGTTTTTTTTTTTTTTTTGCGATTGATTTTTCTTTTTCTCTTTTTTTTTTTTTTGTGACACTTCTGCATTGCTTGCATTTCAAACTTTGCTTATTATGAATGATTGGGTGAAAGTTTATGAATGAACAGAGGGAGAATCATGAATGAAATGAATTGTGTACTTTATTGTGAATTTTGCATTTTTGCGAAAATGAGGAATATGAAGATGTGTATGGTGAAGCAGAGTCGAAATCCTAGCGCGAGCACTCAAAAGGTCAATTCTGAACACCCATTTGATCAAGACTACTCAACGGTATATCTCCAGATGCTATGGTTGGGTCAGCCCCAGTTATTGGCTGAAGAAGCCCCATTTGTTCTTTCTGACAGCATTTCCCAACATTCTTGCTGCTGAAGCCCCAGTGTCTCGCAAGGATCAACCCTAGGTGTTGGTTATGGAAGCCCCAGTCATGTTGGAAGACAAGCCCCTGATTTTTGCATGTGAATGTCTTGGTGCTTTCAAAGAGTGAATCTCATATTGTCCCAAATTGCCATTTTGAAACAGCTTCATGCCCTAAGGTTTCAACCTCTAGGGACTTAACTATCATTAAGAGTTAATCAAACATTTGATGCTTTGCTGCTGATCATGATTCATGGGTTCTAACATTCAATACTCCTTCTCTTGCAGAATCAACTGTCATTGAGATTTATTCGGTGGGACATAACCCTGGTGTTGTCGAAGGGTGAGCATTGAGCTTTGCGGGCCATACTGTCAATCTGAGAAGGCACTTTGTTCAGATGATCCACACATTAAGGGACATAGCTGTCTGTTGGATAAAATGCCATAGGCCCTTGAGAAAGGCATATGCGTTATATCATAGCTTCATTGTTATAGAGATAACAAACTAGATTATTATATCTTTTGCATGTTTATAATAATAATCATTATCCCTAGCACTTATGAAGCGCTAGCATGAGTTTAATGGATAATCATATGATGATTATGGTGCATAGGATGCGGGTTAAACTTGTAGGTACTTGTTGGAGAACAAGGTACTGGATAGACCCATTATGAGATTTATGTCATGGTCAAATGTCATAATTAAATCTCATGATAGTCATACCATTTGAATCTTTATATCTGAGATAATCATGGTCTTCCACATGATGAACATTATGTTTGACATAGTCAAACGCTACCTTTAACCGGGTAGTTATAAAGGCTATGATTGGCATGCATCGGATTCTTGTAGGGAAGAATGATAAGTCAAGATGGAATTTGTCCCTATCTCAAGAGAGATATCTGCTTGGCCACTCGATGAGTGACATTGATGATAGTGCATGGCCATGCCCAAATGATTGATGTGTTCAATCTCATTTGCTCATATCAATCTACTCGGGATCGAAAAAGCATTGAACAACATAAGTTGACGTGGACCATGACCTATGTCCAATATGATATCGCGTGACATAGGGATTGTGATATGTTCTATAAGGTAACTTTGGACTTTCAAAGTTATACAAATTGTGTAGTCATAATGGCTTGCCAGAGTCTGCTTATAACTTATGGGTTTTGAATGGTCTGACTCGTTGCCAACTTCGTATAATCCTATTGGGTCACACACAATAGAACGGATTGAAAAAGGTAGAAAATCTGGGATTTTACACTGACCACCGTACGACTCCCTCATAGCCGTACGGCTGCCCCCCCCCCCCCCGCGCCGTAACTATACACTTTATTCAGTTTTCTTGTACTACAAGGAATCCCGATACCAAAAGGAATTAAGTCAGACCCTCATATAAGATATGCAGCCGGGTTTGACAGCCCCTAACGTTGATTTTGGAAATCAATACACATTGTTTTAGAAACAATAAATTATAGAGATATATTGTTAGTTATTTTGAGATTAATCATCAAAATACAATAATCAATGAAGCGAAATAATTCCTATGAAGAAATCGTTTCTTCATCAAGCCTTGGGTCTAGCAATCCAGATCAAGAAGGTGTTCTTGATATCCGTTCGACGTGTGGATACCGATAGAGGGTGTTTGCGTTAGCACCTCAAAGTCTGTGTTCATGGATTTGATCTTCAACGGTATGTTTCTTTCATCATGTATTTAATTTAATCAACATGCACGGATCCGGGCTCTTGGGTGTTTGATCTTATGTTTATTCCACTGCGCATGATGCATCAAAACCCAATAGTGGTATCAGAGCCGCGTTCACCATTGATTATTTTAATACATCATGTTTAAATTATTTAATTCGATTATATGATTTTTCATGATGATGAATATGACGATATGCGATTTGAGTTTATATATGAGATATAAAATTTATGAGCATGATTGTATGGGGATTATGTAATTATTACATTGATGTGATCTATATGAATCATTGCACGTTGGGATTATCAATAAATAATTAGATTATGTGTATTGATAATTTAGATCTAATTTGTATATGTAATAAATTGTTTATGTTTAATAATGGTGTTAGAAGAATTCTAAATGTACCATTATTATTTTACAAAAGGTTGAGTATCTAGTGACATGGGATGCAACTAGAATATTGTTTGGATTAAGAGACTAATTAGTAAACTAGAAATTGTTTCTAGTGTCACTAATTTAATGGACCTTCATTGTGACAATAATTATTATTGCACAAATCAAGGAACTAATGTCTTATCTAAACACATACTCGGACATTTCTATCTTATTCGAGAAATCGTCAGAGATGGAAGATGTTATCATAACTAAGCTCAATGGGTATTGGATACACGTTCATTGGGCCTAGTGCAAGTGGGAGATTGTTGGATATTATGCCCTAGGAACTTGAGAAAGGCCTATGCATTATATGAAGCTTCATTGTTATAGAGATAACAAACCGAATTATTATATCTTTTGCATCTTTATTATAATAATCATTATCCCTAGCACTTATGAAGCGCTAGTGTGAGTTTAATGGATAATCATATGATGATTATGGTGCATAGGATGCAGATTAAACTTGTGGGTACTTGTTGGAGAACAAGGTACTGGATAGACCCGTTATGAGATTTATGTCATGGTCAAATGTCTTAACTAAATCTCATGATAGTCATACCATTTGAATCCTTAGACCTGATATTATCATGGTCTTCCATATGATGAATATTATGTTTGACATAGTCAAACGCTACCTTTAACCGGGTAGTTATAAAGGCTATGATTGGCATGATCGGATTCTTGTAGGGAAGAATGATAAGTCAAGATGGGATTTGTCCCTCTCTCAAAATAGATATCTGCTTGGCCACTCGATGAGTGAGATTGATGATAGTGAATGGCCATGCCCAAATGATTGATGTGTTCAATGTCATTTGTTCATATCAATCTACTCGGGATCGAGAAAGCATTGGACAACATAAGTTGACGTGGACCATGACTTATGTCCAATATGATAGCGCGTGACAAAGGGATTGTGATATGTTCTATAAATTAACTTTGGACTTTCAAAGTTATACTAATTAGGTAGTCATAATGGCTTGCTAGAGTCCACTTATGACTTACGGGTTCTGAATGGTTCCGACTCGTTGCCAACTTAGTATATTCCTATTGGATCACACACAATAGAACGGATTGAAAAAGGCAGAAAATCTGGGATTTTACACTGACCACCGTACAGCTTCAAAGGCACTGTACTGCTCCCTCATAGCCGTACGGCTGCCCCCCCGGTAACTGTATAGTTTGTTCTTTTTTTTGGCGAAAGGAGGACGGTACCTCCCTAGATTTTATTAATTAAATAAAATTAAAACAAACAAGGTGGGGGACATGACAACCTCAACCACATGGAAGAAGAAAACTAGGGGGAGGACTTACACAAGTTGTAAGGACCTCTATAATAAAGGGAAGGGATCCTACAAACCATAGAGAGAAGTTTAAAAAGATATCTAGCCATAGAACTTAGCCAATCAAGTCCGAATGGATGGGACTCCATCCTTGTCCAAGATATAAGAGCCACGACACAAAGGAGGGAGTGTAGATTGATGATACTAGACAAGATTAGTTTTTAAATCAGCCGCTGCATTTGCCAACCCATCAGCAACTCGATTGCCTTGCCTCAAGATATGAGTAACTCGGACGTGAGTAAAACGCATAATATAATGGATCCGTTGAATAAAATAGTGTATGTCCCACGGAATGTGATACACCTTTGTGATGATTTTCATTAGAACCTCTGAATCCACCTCTAACCAAATATTATCAATACCAAATTCCTGAGCATAAAGAAGACCATCAAGAGCAGCCCTAGCCTCAGCCCACATTTTTTTTTGGCGAAAGGAGACGGTACTCCCTAGATTTTATTAATAGAAAAAAGAAATACAAAAGAGGTGGGGGACATGACGGCCTTAACCACCTGAGAAATTAAATGCTAGGGGGGAAGCCTTACACAAGCTGTAAGATCCTCTACAATAAAGGGAAGGGGATTAAAAAATACTCTAGCCTATCTAATCCGAATATAAGATGTAGAGAGGCGATCTAACACAAGGAGGCCCTTGCAATCAGAAGGAAGGGCATCAAAAGAGTAATAGAGAGTATTAGCACGAGATGCTACAGCAGCATTAGCAAGACTATCAGCAACCTTATTACCCTCTCAGAGAATATGCGAGATTCGAACTGTCATGAGGCTCAAGAAGTGTTTAATTTCCAGGATATCATACCAAATGGACCAAGGAATATGATATTCATCGACAATTATTTTGAGAAGGACTTCTGAATCAATTTCTAACCACAAGGAGGCAATGCCAAAGCCCCAAGCAAAAGCTAAGCCATCCCTAACAGCCTTAGCCTCTGCCACCATATTAGTGCCATGACCATAGAAGTGGGAAAAAGCAAAAATAAGATCACCTTTTGTATCCCTAATAATTTCGCCCCCAGTAATAGTACCAGGGTTACCTTTCGAAGCACCATCAGTATTCAGTTTGAAATGCTCCAGAGAAGGGGGAAGCCAGGAAACGAGTCTCATCTTCTTACTTAACTTAGTATAACCCATGATACCAAAGAAAGTAAAAATTTGATTGTCAATCCAAGAGCCCGAGAACTGAATATCAAAAGCTTTAGCAACAGCTTTAATTGAGGCAACAACCAAAGAAATAATACGAGCAGCAGTCATTTTAAGGTTATTAAATCTGGCCTTATTTCTACTTTTCCAAATTTCCAAAAAGAATAAAGCAAGGGAGGATGTGCCGAAGCCAAGAGATACCTTGAGAGTCATGCTTTGTGTTGCAAAACCACCAGCTGGACAGAATGGAGTGAATAGAGAAAGAATACCATCTAATGCCTAAACAATGTGAAAAGAAGTCCCAAACTTCCCTAGCAATGTCTCCATGCACAAAGAGATGATCCAGATCTTTAATAGAACGAAGGGAGCAGCAACTACAAGCTGAAGCAAGAAGAATACCTCTTTTCTGAACAACACAATCAGTTGGAAGACCTCGGTGGAGAGTACGCCACATGAAAACCGAGATTTTTAAAGGAAGATGTTTGTGCCAACAATGCTCAAAAATAGGCAGAGAAGGACCTTTATCCCTACAAATATTCCAGGCCGAGGATATAGTAAACTTACCCGACACATTAGGGAGCCAAAATAACGCATCCGGTTTGTCCATGATTTGAATGTGATTATCCCGAATGAAATTATAGAGCTGAACACCAAATTCATTGACAATGTAATCCACACGAGACTGACCATTGAGAAAAAGAGAAGAGACTTCAATATGATTACCATGCAATAAACTAGGAGCAGCCATCCAATGATCATGAATAGATATATCCCCTCGCCCAATTCTCCAACCAATGTTACTCTCAACCAGAGGCTTGGCTTGAATCATTCTACGCCAAATATGGGAGGCATAAGAGGAATTAGTGGCATCCATAAGGTGGCTGCCATGACAATATTTCTCCTCCAAAAATTCAGTCCAAAGAGATGAACTACTTCGAAATTTCCACCATAACTTCATAGCTAACGCAAATGCCAAATCTTCAAATTTTCTAAGCCCAAGGCCTCCTTCCGAAGTTGGAAGAAACAGGATAGAACGACGAACCCAATGGCACTTATGATTCCCTTCATCATTACACCAAAAGAAATTAGAGATAAGACGATAAATGGAATTTATCACACCTTTAGGAGGATCTAAAAGGGCAATGTAGTATAAAGGGATAGCTTGAAGACACGTTCTGATAAGAGTTAACTTCGCCCCAAAGGATAATAATTTACCTTGCCAAGTTGCCAAGCGAGCTTCCATCTTTCTCAAAACCGAATCAAACAAGGAAGTTTTCTTACGACCAACATACAAAGGGCAGCCCAGATAAATAATTGGGAGATCCTTCTTTTGGAATCCTGTAGCCTCTGAGATTATAGCATCCCTAGCAGCATTTCCAACCCCGGTAATGAAACAAGACTTAGCCGAGCTAACAAGCTGTCCAGAAAAATTCTGGTACCAATTCAAACACCTCACATGAGCATCAAGGGAGTCTTTAGAACCATTACAGAAAATAATTATATCATCCGCATATGCCAAATGAGAGATTAAAGGGGTATGAATATGAGCCCGGTATCGATATTGGGGAAAATCAGAATGAAGCAGATTAAGCCCTCGACTTAACACCTCTGCAGCTATAATAAAAAGCGTGGGGGAAATAGGATCTCCTTGTCGAAGCCCTCGAGAAGAGTGAAAAAAAACCACTACTCTCACCATTCACAAGCACCGAAAACCAACAAGAAGAAATGCAGCGGAAAATAAGATCATTCCAAACTTCATTAAAACCAAATTTCCTCAAAACTTTAATCAAAGCAAACCAAGAAATACGATCATAAGCCTTGGCCATATCGAGCTTTAAAGTGACGTTTGTACCCCAAACTTTCTTCTTAAGAGATTGCATAAGTTCTTGAGCAAGGAGAACATTCGCATGAATTAATCTACCCTGAACAAAGCCACTTCGCTGCGGAGAAATAATCCGAGGAAGAATGGGAGCAAGGCGTCCATTAAGCAATTTGGTAATAACTTTATTTGAGAAATTACAAAGGCTAATGGGACGCAAATCAGCAAAAGAGGTAGGAGAGACAACCTTGGGGATGGTAACAATAAGAGTGCTAGTCCAGCTTCGAGGCATTGCATGACCCGAAAAGAATTCCTTAATAGCACAAAAGAAGTCATCTTTAATAATATCCCAACAAGATTTATAGAAAGCCCCATTGTATCCGTCCGGACCTGCAGCACTTTGATCATTAATAGACCAAACAACCTGTTTTAATTCCTCCAACGAAGGTAGAGCCGTGAGCTGCAAGTTATCTTCCTCCGTGATCAAGGTAGGGATGACATCTAAGATATCGTCATTAGGGTTCTCGAGTGGTTTTTGTAACCGATTAGAATAAAAAGAGACCGCCTCATTCTTGATATCATCCTTCGAATGAATCCAAGCCCCATTGGAATTTATGATTCGATGAATATAGAGTTTTTGTCTCTTTTTCCGAACATAAGAGTGAAAGAACTTCGTGTTTTTATCCCCATCTTTAATCCAGGAGATGTTGGCCTTTTGACGCCAGAATTCTTCTTCTAATTTCAGCTTCCCCAACAAAGCAGCCTTGGCCATACTTAAATCAACAATATTCTCATCCGAAGGGTCAGTTTGAATTTTGAGCTCACATCTCGTCACTTCATCTTCAGCACAAGTGATTTGTTGATCAATTCTTCCAAAACTCTCTTTATTCCAAATAGAAATGACCTTCTTCAAGCGAGAGAGCTTTTTTGCAAAACGAACCATAGGCCTACCATCCATGTATTCATTCCAAGATTGAGCAACTATGTTCTTAAAATTGGGGTGTTTCAACCACACATTTAAAAAACGAAAGGAGCTTTTAATAGCTTCAGTCTCAGTTTTAACTTGAATCACAAGGGGTGAACGATCCGAGCAGGTTCTATTCAAACGAGTCACACTAGTTGCATGAAACTTATTCAGCCAATGAGTGTTATAAAAGGCCCTATCCAGCCTTTGATAGATAGTAGGACGACCACGAGGCTTATTCACCCAAGTGAAACCATTACCTCGATATCCAGCATCAATAAGACCAGTAAATTGAACCATATCAGAAAATTCAGCAGTAATAGCCTCATTAATAGGTTTTCCTCCCATTTTCTCCGACTGTTCAAGAACACAATTAAAATCACCTGCAATAAGCCACGGATTGTCACCAATAGACATACCCATAAGAGTACCCATAAAATCTCCGATCATACCTGTTACAGCTAGCATAAATAACAGTGACATAAACTGGAGAATTCCATAAAGGATGAGAGACCTGAAGCGTTAATTCTTGAGCAGAATCATGATAGACAACACAATCAAAGCCATGCTTCCAAAAAATCCATATTTTACTATTACAATTAGCACTCCCCCAACACACCCAAGAGATCTTCTAATAATAGCAATCTGGCCCGAGAGAAGTTTAGGCTCAGAAATAGCAACAAAAGAAGCATCATATAACCGAAGCAATCTTTTAAGTCTACGGAGAGTAGAATTATCACCAATCCCTCTCACATTCCAATAAGTAAGAGCTACCATTAAAAACAATTAGAAAAGGAACAAAACAGAAATCTTCTACGAAGATTTAAGACGAAGGAGAAGCAGATTTGCTCCTATTTTTTCTGGATTTAACTTTGATAAAACCATCATCATCTCCAGATTTAGTATTATGATTTGCAAAAGGGGTTGAACCTGCTTGGTCAGTCACAAAGAGATTATCTATAGGAGGGGCACGGGGAGAGAGGTTAAGAGTAGAAGTAACATCTCTAACCTGCTCTTGAATTAGAGTTTCCGTAAGAATCTCACCAATTTGTGTTTGAGAAGATTGATCTCTATGTAAAGCCACATTCTGAAGAACTATCTCCACATCTTTATCATTTTTTGAACCAGAACCACCTGCCACAGGAACCTCATCAACCAACGGAGGAGGACATATTATAACTTGCTCACAAGCTTTTTGGAGAGCTTTGTTAACAGCATCAGACATAGGCTGTCCTCTTCGAGCCATCAAAGGAACATGTGATTTGGTCTGCTCAACATGGGTATCAACTTTAGCATTATCATCAACAACATGTGTGGTAGCCTTAGTAACCACCATTGTGGCCTTATTACCGGATGTAGACGTATCCGTGTCCACATTTGCAACAACCTCAGGACCTTTCAGATTGGATTTCTCAGCATACACTTTGGTGTTCTTCCCCACAGGGCCTTCATGTTTAGGATTATTAAGGCTAGGTTAGCCTTTTTGCAGCAGGAGACATCATGCCCAAGAACCAAACAATGCCTACAATACTTTGGAATATTATCGTATTCCACCTTTTGGTAAAAACTTGGGCAAAAATCACCACAATCAATAAAAATCTCATGAGGCAATTTCTTCAAAACATCAACTTGGATCAGTATTTTCGCAATACTAGGTCTAGAGAATTCTGCAATGGCCTTATCAAGAGAGAGAGGAGTACCAATCATAGATGCAGCCGCAAATAAAAAAGATTTATTCATCAAATGAATAGGAAGGCCCGGAAAACCTACCCAAACAGGAACAATTGGAGACTCTTGTTCAGGCCTCCAAGAGGGTGACCACACCAACGTACGCATTGGGAACCGATTCACATACCAAACATCTTTCATGAAAAGTCGTTGGTAATCCTCCTCGGTAGAAAGTTGAATAAGCAGGTGTCTATTGTCCAAATGACCAAGTTTATAGTTCCCACGAAGGTTGAACTTGGCAAAAGCAATTCGGGTATCATCCATAGAGGGTCGCCCATGCATGAATTTGCCCACAAGGGAAAATTTAAATGGTTTTGCAAACACATCAATAACCTCCTTGGTGAGTTTCACCGCAGGAGTGCCTTTATGACTACCCGTCTGAATGGCAGGAAGAACATTGACGTTGTTTAGAGGAACGGTATTACCATTCAAAGAAGGATTTACCAGTTGTGAAAAGAGTTCAGCAAAGGACTTGGAAATCAGATCAGTGGCAATACGATTAGGAATAGGAAGCTGCACATCTGAATCAGGCAAGGATTTAGATTGCGACAAGGCATGCGCCGCATTAGGGTTCTCAGAGTGAGGCGCCAAATTAGGGTTTTTTGGGGTATCGGAGATTAACGCTACCTTATTAGCCGGAGAAGGAATCAAGTAGGGGTTTTTGAAACTAGAATTCATCGAGGAAGACCATAAAGAGGCCATAATCATCAAGAACTAACCAAGATCAAGCAAAAAATTATTAGGGTTACGGAAGAACGAAGCAGCTACAAGAGGAGAGATAAGAGAGAAAAAGTCAAAGGGTCAAACATGATTTCCACCCGAGATGATATTCAAATAATGATGTCCTAGGAGGCATAGCCTCAACCCACATGTTTGGATTTAACCCCATAAAAATTACCATATGCAAATATGAAGTTCCCATGGGAGTTACGAAAGATACCACCACCAGAGGCGAGACCCGGGTTTCCTCTAGAAACACCATCCGTATTTAATTTATACATACCATGAGCCGGTTTATACCAAGAGACTAAACGAATAACATTATGTCGAGGGGGCACTGTGCTTACAGAAAAAACTTGGGCTAAGTGAGATTCAGAACTAGCAAACGTTAGCTTGAAAGCTTTAAGGATATCGATCACTTGTTGATCAGTAGAGGCGATTAAAGTATGAAGGAGAGGTTTGATACCTTCAAAAGCCATTTGTTCCTTTGACACCACAAATTATAGCATATAATCCGGGAAGAATCTGAAGGAGCCATTTGAAAAACGTGCTTGAAAACCTAGGAATTTGAGACCACCACGAGCAAAGAAGTTGTCTAAAGTTACCCATTTGCAGCGATCTACCAAGAAGATTACCAAAATGAAACCATGCTGATCTAGCCAACTCTCCAAAAACAAATATGTGATCAATAGATTCATAATGTGGATTTGCACAACAAAAGCACTTCGAAACCAATTGAATACCCTGTTTTTGAAGGTTGTCTTCCATGGGCAGCCCCCGATGTAATGCTCTCCAAAGAAGGATAGACATCTTGATAGGTAAGTATTTATGCCAAATATTTTTGAAAACCATGGAAGTAACTTGCCTTTGACGGCATTCACGCCAAGCAAGTTTATTGTAAACCTTCCCGAGGCCTAAGGCTTCCAAATGATCGTATCTTCCACCCCACTAAGCAAAATCTGTTGTTCCGTAATTAAGGAGAGAGCAGCGGCTGCCCAAAAGACTCTTGAATGTGGGCATATCGAGGTTGAGAATTCTCGAACAAGGTTGAAATTTCAACATGTTCATGGGGAAGAGTAGGAGGAATTCCATCCAGCCATTTCTCATGAATAGAAATAGAGCCTTGCCCAACCCTCCAACCAATACGATCATCCATGAAGTCTTTAACACTAATCATTCTTCTCCATACATGAGAAGCAAAACTTGTAAGCACGGCATCCATTGGATGTATTTCAAAACAATATTTGCGGAGCATAAAAGAAGACCATAAAGAAACAGACCCTCGGAGTCTCCACCAGAGTTTCATGGCAAAAGACGTACTAATATCTTCAAATTTCCAAATACCAAGACCTCCTTCATCTTGAGGCTTACTAACCCGAGCCCAACCAATCCAATGGCATTTATGATGCCCATCAACACCACTCCAAAAGAAATTCATGATCATACATTGCATGGCTGTTATAACACCTTTGGGAGGCTCAAGAACGGATATATAGTACAAAGGAATGGATTTAAGACAAGATTTAATAAGTGTTACCTTAGCACCATATGAAAGAAACTTTCCTTGCCATGAAACCAAGCGAGATTCCATCTTCCAAAGCAATGGATCAAACAAATTTTGAGTCTTCCTGCCCACATAGAGAGGGCAGCCCAAATAAGTTAAAGGAAGATCCTTCTTTTGAAATCCCTTAGCATCCATAATGGCAGCATCTTTGTCCTCATCAAATTTCCCAATTACAAAACATGATTTTCCAATGCTAACCAATTGACCCGAAAAAGATTGATATGTCTCCAAACAAAGCATGTGTTGATGAAGAGAATCCTGTGCTCCATTGCAGAATATGATAACGTCATCCGCATAAGAGAGATGAGAAACAATAGGAGTGTGAGGATGGGTTCTGTAGCGAAATCGAGGATGTCTTTCGTGAAGAAAATTACGGCCTCGACTGAGAACTTCAGCAGAAATAATGAATAAGCTAGGGGATAAAGGATCTCCTTGACGTAACCCTCTAGACGACTTAAAAAAACCACAACTTTCTCCATTGAGTAAAATAGAAAACCAACAACCGGAAATGCAGCGATAAACCATATCAACCCATTCAATAGCAAAACCAAATTTCTTGAGAACTTTAATTAAGGAAACCCAAGAAATTCTGTCATACGCTTTGGCCATATCCAACTTAATAGCAGTATTGGACCCACAGACTTTCTTTTTAAGGAGTGCATCATTTCTTGAGCCAAGAGAATATTTTCATGGATCACTCTACCCTTGACAAAGCCACTCTGATTAGGAGAAATAATCCGAGGTAAAATCTATCCCAGTTGAATAGTAAACAGTTTAGTAATTATCTTGTTGGAGAAATTACAAAGACTAATGGGACGAAGATCCGAGAAAGAATTAGGAGACTCAATCTTGGGAAGAGTAACAATTAACGTACTAGACCAAGACCGAGGCATTTCAAAACCAGCAAAAAAACTCCTTTATAGCGCGATGAAGATCTATTTTGATATGTCCCAACAAGCTGTGTAAAACAAACCTATAAAACCGTCCGGGCCAGCAGCACTTTGACCGTTCATTCCTTTAACAACCTCATAAATCTCCTCTAAAGAAGGAGTAGCAATAAGAGATGCATTGTCTTCATTGGTAATCAAGGGAGGGATAAGATGTAAGAGATCATCATGGTCACTAGAATTAGACTCCTCCACTTCAGCCCGAAGCTGATGGTGATAAAATGCCACGGCTTCATTTTGAATGTCTTCTTTAGAATTAAGAAGATTTCCCTCCCTGTCTCGGATACGATGGATGAATAGTCTTTGTCTTTTCTTTTTCACATAAGCATGAAAGAATTTAGTATTTCTATCTCCTTCTTTAATCCACCGGATATTGGCTTTTTGCCTCCAAAAAGACTCCTCAATGTTAAGAGTATGCTGTAAATGAGCTTGAGCAAGGCTAAGAGCAGCCCTATTCTCGGCACTAGGATCATGTTCAACCTCCCTTTCTCTCTTCAAAACTTCATCCTCAGCAAGAGCAACTTGTTGATCAATATGACCAAATACATTTTTATTCCAAGCAGATAAAGATTTCCTTAACCGAGCAAGCTTCTTACCAAAACAAACCATAGGCCTACCATCCATCCATTCCTTCCAAGATTGAGAAACCGTGTCACGAAAGGAAGCATGATTAATCCAAGAATTTATAAAGCGGAAGGAACCTTTTACTATCTCGGCATCAACTTTAATAGAAATCAACAGAGGGGCATGATCCGAACAAGTTCTATTTAAATGTGTAATGGCTGTACAATTAAAAGAATGCAGCCACAACTCATTATAGAAAACTCTGTCAATACGTTGAAGAATATACCTCCTACCCAACCTTTTATTCCACCAAGTATATTTAGAACCCATAAAGCCAGCATCAATGAGAGAGGCAACTTGAATAGTATCAGAAGATTCCCTTATCTTCCCAGGAGTGACAGGAACTCCTCCAAGTTTATCCTCTTGATCAAGAACAGCATTAAAATCCTCACAAACCATCCATGCAAGCTGAGTGGAACTGAGGGAGATTAAGTCATCCCATAACTCCCTTCTATCATATTTGTTACAAAGAGCATGAACACAAGTCACAATCACCGGATTAGGCCATAGCACATGAGAAATCTGAACCGTAAGAGATTGCACACCTTCATGAATAATTTGGCAATTAAATCCATGCTTCCACACAAACCATATTCTGCCACAAGTATTTGAAAAACCTCCAGTACAATGCACAGCTTACGGACAATAGAAGGAATATGAGAGGGATGCTGTTTTGGCTCAAAAATGGCCATAGCAGAAGCTCCATGCAAGTTAAACAATTTATTCATTCTCCGAATGGTGGCATTATTAGCTAATCCACGGAGATTCCAACAAAGAACATCTACCATTGAGAAACAATAGGAAAAAATAAGAGCAACTCCAAAGAGCAAAGTTAGGATGGAGGACTAGCAGATTTACTACGATTCTTTCGAGAAGAAACAATAGTAAAACCATCAGCATTCGTCTTGGAATTAGGATTAATTAAAGGAGTATAGCCTGCTAAATCAGTCACATAATTAGATGGAGCACGAGGGGAGAGGTTAAGACCTGAAATGGAATGATTAATCTCATCATCGACATCAATCACCTCAACAAAATTTGGGTTATCCGAAACCAAACCAACCTGTTGCTCTTTGTGGGCATTTATTTTTGCTTGTATGGATGCTAAATCATTGTTTTCTTCCACCAAAACAGATTCATTAGAGGTATTTCTTGCCTCTGCTAAATTAATAGTAGGAGCATCCGGGACAATTTTCTGACTGCTTTCCTTGATAGCATTAGAGCACGCCCTTTGGAGGGCTTTTTGAACAGCCTCCGGCAAAGGTTGACCCCTTTTCGTGTTGCACCCCCACCCCAAAACTGTCTCGAGGCCAAGTATTGCTAAAATTCTTATTCAAGTTGATGTCCTTAAAAAACTCCCACATTGACAAATGAAATCCGTGCCTCTTCCATAGAAGGCTGTCCATGTGAAAATTTACCAACAAGAGAAAATTTAAAAGGTCTAGCAAAAGCATCAATGATATCTTTATTTTATTTTATTTTTTTTTTTTTTTTTTTTTAGAAACCAGGGCGGCACCTGGGAAGATTTTATTAATTATAAAATATAAGTACAAGAGGGGGACAACCACCCGACTCATTGCCGGATATGGAGCCGGACCTCGAAATCCAAAAAATAAACCAACTCCTCAAAAGGTAAAACCATCTAAAAAATAAAAGCCTGAAAAAATTAAACCAAAGAACAATCCTAATAAATTCAAATGAGCCCAATGATCCATCAAAAGTCCAAGACACGGGCCCGTGTGCCTCTTTTACAACCGAAACGAGTCCGTATGCCTTCCTTGCACTCAAGAAACTATTCCAAAGAACCAAACACCATAACCAGGCCGCAGCAAACACCAACAACATCAAATAATTATCGACGCTCAACATAGTATCCACTTTCATCAAAACGTAACGCGTCCAAGACACTCCGTGGAAGCTCCCTTGACGATCCATATGTCCAAACCGTTTTATGAATATGAGCTTCAAAAGCCAATATATCCGCAACCCCATTTGCTTGACGAAGAACATGACGTAACTCATACCCTCCAATCAAACTTTCACATTCCCGCAATTCATACGTGTATTGCCACGGACACTTATTTCGCCCTTTTAAAATATTCACAGCTACTAAGGAATCTGATTTTACCTGAACAGAAGGTAAACCCCAAGAATGACATAAGCGCAGGCCATCACGTGAAGCAAAGATCTCCGCCTTCATGTTGGTTCCATCTCCGTAGTAGTGTGAAAAGGCACAAACAAAAGCCCCCATACCATCCCTTATAATACCACCACCCGTGCACTGGCCGTTTATCGCGGAACCATCCGTATTCAAAGTAAAAACATGAGAGCGCGAAGGCTCCCATCTCAACAGCCTCTGCCGCCTAAACTTATGCTCTGCCACTTTGAGGCCTAAGCTCTCCAACAAGACACGGTCATTCCCACTAGGAGCCCCTTTCGGGACTAGGAATGAGCACATCTCAATAAGAGAATTTTTAACCCCATCCACAATTTTGGCACTATTCATAACAGTTCCTTCGAAAATCGATTTACACCTTGCTTTCCAAATCTCCTAACAAGTAAAAAGCATAATACCCATACGAACTAAACCAACCTGTCGGCGCTTTGACTGTCCACCACACCAAACAGTCCACAAATGATGTAAATCTATATAATTATGAGTCAAAGGGAAAAGACTAACCCAATGCCTCCAAACAGACTGCGCAATCGCCGACTGTAGAAGTAAATGATTAAGAGTCTCCCTATGACCACCTCCAGGACAGCACACACATCGAGATGGGATATTGAAGCCCCGAGACTCCAATTTTGCATCCACCGGAAGACCATTGTGCATAGCCCTCCACCAGAAACCACTGACCTTTGTAGGGATGTTGGGATGCCAAAACTTAGCACCCCATTCCACCAAAGGGCTGCGGACCCGAATATAATCCCACCATGCAGCTGTCTCAAAAGTTCCCATTTTTGTAAGAGTGAAGACCGGACGATCCTCACTATGCTCATCAATATGCACCCTACGAACATTGGCATGTAGATCCTGCGGGATAAACTGAAGCATGTCCTCCAAAACCTGAATACCATCTCTCACTGTCAAAAGTTGATCTTCAGGAAGTGGGCCCCCAAGTCAAACCCCACACCAATTATCAGTCTAAAATCTGATATCTCCTCTGCCAACAACCCAACGACTGCAATCATCCAACTGATGTAAATATGACGATGCAGCTTGCCACACATGCGAACTAGAGGCTGCAGGTTGACATTTATACTTGACACGGACCCATTGTGACCATAGGGAATTGCCTCTGGTGGCCACCCACGCCAACTTGGCTAACATAGCCTGATTCATATCCCCTACCCTCCGAATTCCCAAACCACCTTCCTGGATAGGTCTACAAACCACTTCCCAAGAAACCCAATGAGCCCTTTTTTCACCTCCACTGCTCCATAAGAAGTTGGACATAATGCTTTCCAACTTACGAGTTACAACCTTAAGAACCTTGAGCACACCCAAAGAATAAATAGGAATGCTAGAAAGCACAGATTTGATGAGAGTTACCTTCCCACCAAATGACAAAAGCCGTGCTTTCCAACCATCCACCATTTTCATCATCTTTGCTTCTAGCTCCGCAAAGTGTACCCTCTTGACTCTACCTTTGAACAACGGGATCCCCAGATATTTAAGCGGAAATTGCTGGTGCACTACCCTAAAGGTATTACATTTACATAATGTATCCTTTATACACATCACTTCCCAAAAGTCTTAACCACTTGGCTATAACAAACTTTACTTATAAAATTTACAAACACGAACACCTACTAAAAGAGATGATACAAATAACTGAGTCACGGGTACACTACCCTAAAGGTATTACATTTACATAATGTATCCTTTATACACATCACTTCCCAAAAGTCTTACCCAAGATCTCTTTACCAACGTCCTCCCTGTGCTGTGACCTATTCCCTGGACTCCTTCTTATATAAAACGCTAAACAAATAAGGGGTGAGAATAAATCTCAGTAAGTTACTAAAATGCAACTACATTACATGCTAATATGAGAAACATAACGGAACAATACCACAAATGATCATATAGCATATAGCACATAATATGAGAGGCTCCCTATCGCCAACCGTCCCATACCGGTTGGAAATAACGACCATCTCATCATACAACACATAAAGCGGAAATAAACACTCATACGTGGATACTGAGCCAAGGTTCTCAAACCAAACAATAGCCATCTGAGAGGCATCAACTGAGCAGCATCGAAGAGCTGAAACGGGTTCCGGAACCAAACAACAACAACAACAACGGGGGGAAAATGACACAAAGTCATAACCCAAAGTGCCCAACCTTTGGCCTAAGGAAGGGGTTTAAAAATGGGAAACCAATGATAGGAGCCTTATAATGTACTTGGCTCGTGAGACCATTATAATCCCTATCACTGCCCAACACACACAAAAGTACCATATAGAAATACTTGCTTAAACAACAATCAGGGACAATGATTCCAATGTAGGGAACCATGCCAAACACATCAAGAAGATGAACCATTCAACACATTACAAAATGTTCAACAATGCTCACTTAATCCATTACTCACATTTCACAACACTTGTGTTCACAAAGGAACCAATTCTACCACTTTAGTGATCCACAACAATCATCTAACTACTTTAGGACACTACCCAAAAACTAGACCAAGATTGACCTTTAAATCCCTTGGTTTGGAAACTCTAAACTTTTCAGATGACTGGGCGGTCGCCCAAACAGGGCTGTGCGGCCGTCCAAAATACTCTGTCCCAAGAGTAAAACCTTTCAGATAGATGTGCGGCCGCACGCCCTTTTTGGGCGGTCGCCCACATCACCTGGCAGACCAAAACTTAACCAAAGTTCACTCCTTTCGTTTCACAAGTATCATTATAATTTTTAATATACTAATATACCTAGTTTAGAATACTTTCACTTCTTTCCCCGTCCCATAAGTAACAGTATAATTTTATAATACATTTATTTAACCTTTAACTAAAGATATTATTTTACCGTCCCACGAGTAGGAGTATAATATATAAAACATATATAATGTTGCATTCTCTCATACTTCCCCAAAACCAAAACTACTATACCCATATACCCACTTCCCACAAATAACAAGTCTATAACCAGTTTTACTACTCCCTCATATAAAAAGTTATTACTACTCCCTCCGTCCCAAAATTACAAGTATATAAAAATATACCCAAAACATTATTTTATAACATATAAAGCATATATAGCATACTTATGACCATTTTAACATTTAAAGGGGGGATTAGTAACTTACCTATTTTTCCAGAAAAAGTGTCAAGAAAAATAATATTGATCGGTAGAAATGGCCTACTCAACACCCTGAACATTTATATATTTTTAGATTTGGAAATGGAGTAATAAATTAAAAGAAGGAAAATTAAACAAACAAAACCTTACCTTACTTCTTTCTCTTCACAACAATGGCACTTCTCAGGGAAAGAGATTTGGAAAAAGAGGTGGTGAATGGCGTAGGAGAGGGAAGAGGGTGAAGAGGATGGGTTTTGTTATTTTCAATTTTCACAAATAACTCACCCATTTTTCCCCTTTTTGCAATTAAGCCCCTAAAGTTACTTAATTCCCTCAACTCTTTAACAACTAAATTATTAGCCCATAAAATTCCACTACCCAACTTAACTATTAAAACAAATGTTACTACTACTACTAACATTTTAACTAACACAAATAATAAATTAAGATATGCAACTCATAAAATATGATGCAACACAAAATTTTAAATTAAAATTCTCAAAATATAAAATAATTATAAAATAAATAAAACGGATTTTTGGGGTCGTTACAATTATAGTTAGTATTACATTTGAAAAAATGAGTAAAACTTGCTTTTGTTTTTGTAAAACAGGTGTTACGTTTACTTATGAACAATGTTACTTTATATGTATACAGTCATTACATTATGTTATGGTAACTATTACTTTTGGTGAACGGCTGAAAAGCCGAAAAAATAATATAAAAACTCAAAAAAAAAAATAAAAAAAAATTGGACCTCTGAGAGGCTGCCACGTGGCGAGTCATGCCCCATGGGTCATGGGTCGACCCGTCTCATGCATGAGACGGATCCCCTTGTTCTCATGGGAGACCACCTTACGTTTACTTATGAACAATGTTACTTTATATGTATACAGTCATTACATTAAGTTATGGTAACTATTACTTTTGGTGAACGGCTGAAAAGCCAAAAAAATAATATAAAAACTCAAAAAAAAAACCAAAAAAAAAATAAAAAAATTTGGACCTCTGGTAGGCTGCCACGTGGCGGGTCATGCCCCATGGGTCATGGGTCGACCCGTCTCATGTATGAGACGGATCCCCTTGTTCTCATGGAAGACCACCTCTAATATAAAAAGTAGCTACTTTTAAAATGTCCCTTAATTGAAACTTAGTATGCATTTTGTTGGCAGAAAATATATTTTTGTGTATTTGTTTCTCTTATAATATTTTCTAATATATTTTCTATAATACTTCCTCCTCCGTCCCACCCGAATTTAGATTTTTGGGTTGGGCACGAGGATTAAGGAAAGAGTATTAGTGGAGTAGGTGTTGTGAGTATGAAAAGTAAAGTAAGAGAGAGAGAAAGTAGGGTAGAGAATAATGAGTGGAAAGTTGTTGTGAGTGTGAATGTGGGTCCCATAAAAGAAAACACTTCCATTTTTGGGTTGTCCTAATTCGAATGGGACACCAAAAATAGAAATTTGTCCTAATTCGAGTGGAACGGAGAGAGTATGCTTTAAGAGAAAATCATATTTTTTATAAATAAATTATGAAAAGTGGATTATTTTAGGTGAAATGTTCTGAATTAAAATACTAGGCTTTTAACGTAAAACAAAAGGAATATGTAAACGCTGATACTCGCTCACCCGTCATGCTATTAAAACTAAAAATTTTGAACACTCCATTGCACCTCAGCGTTAAGGAGGTAATAGATGGAAATGGAGGTTTTGTAAGTGTTGAGAGGAGTAGTTTGGTGACAACTGAAAAGTGTTGTATTTATTTCTGTACACTTTTTTAGGAGCCAATTACCAATTTATTGACTGAGATTAGACTTGATTTTACCTGTTTATAGATTTAGGAGGGTGGTTTACGGGCCTTAAAATTATGAAAGCGTAAGCACCGACACTTAACTAAATTATTAAAAAAAAAAAAAAAAAAACAAAACAAAAGATAACTGAAAATGCATGTGACATTCTGGTTAATTACTTGATTCATTTGTTTTTTTTTTAAACATGAAAATTCTTGTTCTTAATTTAGTTTTACCTATTTTAGATATTTTAAAAGCAAATTAATTAGACGGATTATGAAATGATTGGTGTTATTAGGTTGTCCTCATGCGTGTACAATAAATTACTATGTGGATCAAAATAGCTTATAGTATGTTCATAATACCTCATAGAAAACTTGATTATTCCGTCATTACTGGGATATTGGTATTGTAATTGGATGAATTATAAAAAGATTGACTTACTATGGGGACATAAATGTTACTCCCTCTGTCCCTAAATGAGTGTCCATTTTTAAGAAATCTTTGTCCCTAAATGAGTGTCTTTTTTGAACATAACTTTCTCCCTAAACGTTTTTTTTTCGAATTTTTTTTCACCTGTTTCTTTATACGTGCAAAACTAAAGGTTTAGAAAGGAGATTTCAAGATTTTATATGAATCGTTGTTACCAAATTGTTCAAAAAGTTAAGATTTTCAGTGTCCCTTAAAATGAAATTTGGACACTCATTTAGGGACAGAGGGAGTATATTAATAATAAGGGCATATTTGTAATTTGGTTAATTTTAAAGAAACAACAAAAAGGAAAAAATAGAGGATAAAGAAGAGATATGGATAAGTCATTAAAGGGTTCTTTTGATTTTTAAGACGGGCCTTGCGTTTGGCTTTAATGGACTTACTTCCAAAACCAGAATCTTATTATTTATTTCCAGATTTCATGTCTCATGGATGTGGTGTTTGAGTTGGTATAGTAAGATGTTAACGTGATTGACTTTGTGGTGTTATGGACTTAAACTTCCTTGCGTGTTCTTTATGTATAGATAATATTCTTGGTGGGTGTTTGGCTATTAAAAAGAGATTAAAGAATTTGAGAGTCTAAGAGATCGGAGTTAAGCGTTTGAGGTAAAAAATCCATCTTACACTTGTTTTTCCTGTTATACTTGAAATTCTTAGCATTTTAAGTGTTGTGATTGTGACTTTAATGGGTTGAATCCCTAGGAGTCATATGAGTGTTAATAGTTTGTTAGGAAATACCATAAACATGATATTGTATGATGAAGCTTTGAGTATAAAATGGATCATGAGAAAGTATGAAATTAGGAAATTGATGGGTTGTACCTACGGGTACAAGCATAGTGTAAATATTTACATAGTTACGATATTACTTAGTCAAATCTATGTGAATTGACAATAAGAGTTATGGAAATTATTGATTTGGGTTATGGCTTGATTGAGTACTCATTTATGGTTACTCTTTTGAAAGAAATTTGATTTAGTTATGGGTAGATGATGGTACATGTAAACGGGCATTGAATTGTTATAGTTATATGTTTTACCTTGAAAGAAAAGTGATATTGAGTGATAATTAATGACAATAGATGGATTAGTGTGTACTCTTAACAAGGTTAAGAGATAAAGTATATATATGTGTATGTTACTATATATATATATATATATATATATATATATATATATATATATATATATATACACGGGAAATGAGTATGTACACGAATCCAATGTGGGATTCACTACATATTACGTAAATTGATGGAACCTACTCCATCAAACGAGTTATACTCCTAGCAACATCGGGAGATATTATATCTATATATATATATATATATACGAATATGAATACCGAACACGAATCCAATGTGGGATTCACTATATGGGTGCGAATATAAATACCGAACACGAATCCGATGTGGGATTCACTATATGTGTATGGAATGAATACCGAACATGAATCCAATGTGGGATTCACTATATATGGATATGATGGTATATTGATAATAATCGAGTTGGATATATATATTTGTCCGAAAAGAGGTAGGCGTTGTGTTTTGTGTTGACAGAAAATTGGATGAGGAAGTGGATGTGACTACAATGGTGGTACTGCTTATTATATATGAGTTTCACATTTCTCTTATTCAATATATACACTGTCATGTTACAAATTGTTGTATAGTTTTCTATACTTAAATGTTTCCGCATAATATATGATGTAAGAATTTCTTACTGTGTTATACTCACTCTTATTTGTTTCAATATTGAACAGGACGTGTCTAGCTATAGAAGTCAAACACATCAAGTGAGGATAGAAGGGGCCACATTTGGGTAGTACTTTAAGGTCAATAAAATATGTTATTGTAGAAGTTAGTATATACATGAGTTGTATTAGGGCCATATGTATGCCTCGGTCTTTGTATTAATTTGGTAAACTCCTTGTAAAATATAAAGAGTTATATTATCATATAGACCAAGGAATGTGCTACTCCCAAATAATAATGCGCATAAGGGTTTGAGAATCAACCTCAAGACAAATGTGATGATAACATCTATGATAAGCCCTATGAAGAGCAACCCGAGCAGCCAACGCTTCAGCCATCATGTTAGATTCTTCTCCATAATAGTTAGCAAAAGCATATAGAAAGGAGTAAACCACAAAATAGACCCGCGTACTATTGCCCCCAACATCACTTTGACCTGCGTACTATCAACTCAGTAAATGCACCTTGCGTACTATAATTTTATTATCAATTTCCCCGAAACTTCTAATGTCGGTTAAAAAGTTAACTGGCTGTTAATAAATTAAAGAAAAGTTAGATTCAAAATTTTAAAACTGACCCCAAATTTCAAAATAAATCCCCCTTATCCTACTTTACCCCCTGAATCATAATGAAGGTTAGAAAACTAACCAAAAATCTCACTTACATACAAAATACGTATATTTTGGTAATATTTTTTTCTATTTATTACTCATATTCTAAAATTATATTGATGATAAAGCAAAACACTAAAAATTAATTATTTAAATACAACTCATATAATTATAAATATTTTAAACAAAGTATACCACTAATAAACAAATAAATCCAGGAAAGGAAAAAAAGAATAGGGAGCGGATCAGACGAGATCTCCCTTAGTTCCAGATTCGGCGTTCGCCATTGACGGAATACTAGGTTTGGTGTTCTTCTTAATGAATATGGAGCGGCTTCTTGATGAATTCTACCCCATCTTTGTCCCAGTCCTCCTGCCATCGAACTTCGCTCCATGGATGTGTTTCATTTCGTGAATCGCCAGTGGAACTGGAGCGTGTGGGTGGATGATGGTTTGATTTCATCCCCAATAGTGGCATAGTCCGGGAGAGCTCACATGTTTAATATGAAGAAGGAGTCTAGGGTTCGAATTGGGTGAATTTGGGGAAGAAGAGAGATTTTGAGATGGCAGAGAGATCGGAGGTTAGTGTTAGGGCACAAATTGGGGCTTGAAATAGTTGATTATCTTTTTTCCCCAGCCCGTCACCCACATTTTTGATTTAGAAGAATGAGTTTGATGATATTGATGAAAAACCCCTTGTCAAACTTCATTCACAGAACACAAACTTGGAAGGGAGACTAAGAGATGAGTTTGCGGCATGTAAGTAGAGTTTGTCTGAGGGCAGTTCAAGGAACAAAAGATGGCTTGAATTCAAAGAGGGAGAACCAAGGTGAAACCCACATCGGAATCTGATAATTCCGGCAATGTCAGGCGGGTTTCCGACATGAGAGAGCAGGCAAGAAATGTTAGCAACAACAATGATTTGAGGCGGCAGATGCTAAGAGAGATGGAAAAGGCAGAGAATGTTATGCATCTTATTTGCTGGGCTCCAAATTAGTTTGTTTGTTCTTTTTTTTTTTATGATGATATTGATGAACCCAGATCTGTTTTTTTTTTTCTTTTTTCTTTTTATATAAATATGTTAATGTAAATTGGTGTTAAGTAGATATAACTTTTACTTGTTATTTTCCCGAAAAATACCTCCTCCTGCAGCAATGCCCGGATTGCCTCTAGAAACCCCATCCGTATTAATCTTGATCAAACCATCACTAGGAGATTCCCAAGAGACCAATCTGATTTTTGGAGCAGCATAAGGCTTAATGCCTAGCCGAAAGGTGGAAAGGATGTGCTCTTCATCATAAGACCATGGGAAAGTCAGAGAAAAGGATGATGCAATAAGATGAATCTGCTCTCGGACTTTATTAATGATGCAACCAGAATTCATGCCAACTCCATCAAATCTACGTTTGTTTCGAGCAAGCCATAGCTCCCAAGAAATAATGGCTGGAAGAATACGAGTTAACCAATGAGAGGCAGATGATGTAGGCATAGCAACAACCATCCACCAGCCCATAAGAGCTTGGCGAAGACTGCCGATAAACAACCGTACGCCGCATAACGAGCTGAAATGCACCCAAACAGCCATAGCGATGTCACCACAGAGAAGAATATGAGAAACAGATTCTTGGCAAGGGGCTACACAACAATCACATTTAGACACCAAAATAATACCTCGCCGCTGAACCATATCATCCGTAGGTAAACCCTCATGCAAGACTCCAAAGAAAAACAGATTTTTTTTGGAATATACTTACTCCAGCAATAGGCAACGAGGGGAGACCGAGCCTTACTTGATTTACACTCTTTCCAAGATGAGTTCACCGAGAATTTTCCAGAAGTGGACGGTCACCATATAGGGGTATCCGGGGCCTCAAAGATATTAATAGAATGAGAATGAATTAAAGAAAGAAGATGGGGACCATAAACATTGCGAATGTACTCATCTCGGGGCAGCCCATTGGCAAACAAGGAGAAAATTTCTGTATGCTCAAAAGGAATAGAACCCATGGGCCCCTCAAGCCAATGTTCATGCATAGAAATCTGACCTCTACCCACACGTCAAGCTAGCCTCTCTTCCACCCAAGGCTTAGCAACAATCATCCTTTTCCATACATGAGAAGAAAAGGACGTAAGGGTTGCATCCATGGGATGAGTTTCCTAACAATATTTAGCAAGTATAAGCTTACTCCACAAAGAATCCACGGTTCTCAACCGCCACCACAGCTTCATAGAAAAAGCTAAAGCAATATCTTCGAACTTTCGGATACCCAAACCACCCTCATCAATAGGCCAGCTCATTTTATTCCAAGAGAGCCAATGATATTTCTTATCTCCATCACTATTACTCCAAAAGAAGCGAACAATGATCTTCTCCATAGCATGAATAACACCTTTAGGTGGATCAATTAGAGCCAAGTAATATAAAGGAATTACAGAAACACAAGATTGAATGAGGGTTAACTTTGCTCTATAAGATAACAGTTTACCTTTCCAAGAAGCTAGCCTATTTTCCATCTTTCGAATCAAAGGAGAAAATAGGCTGATGTTCTTCCGTCCCGTATACAAAGGGCAACCAAGATAGGTTAGAGGGATATCTTGTTTCACAAAACCCGTAATAGCAGCCACTAAATCATCTCGGTCTCTATTTTTACCCGTAATGAAACCAGACTTTTGAATGTTAACAAGCTGCCCCGAAAATTGTTGATACCATTCCAAATATTTCATATGACTTTCAGGAGAGTTTTTAGAACCATTGCAAAAGATAATCACATCATCCGCATACGCCAAATGAGATACCAAAGGAGTATTAATATGAATACGATACCTGTATTGGGGAAAAACCGTATGAAGATGATTTAGCCCTCGACTCATCATTTCCGCTGCAATAATGAATAAGTAAGGAGATAAAGGATCCCCTTGCCTTAAACCCCTAGAAGAATGAAAAAAACCACAGCTCTCCCCGTTGACAAGCACCGAAAACCAGCTATTAGAAATACATCGAAATATCATATCAATCCATATCTCATTGAAGCCAAATAATCTCATAACTTTCACAAGCCCAAACCAAGATAACCGATCATAAGCTTTTGCCATATCGAGCTTAAGCGCCACATTTGAACCCCGAACCTTCTTGTTAATGGATTGCAGAATTTCTTGTGCTAGAAGAACATTTTCATGAATGACTCTACCTTTGACAAAGCCACTCTGTTGGGGAGAACAGGAGCAAGACGACAAGTAAGAAGCTTATTGATAACTTTATTACAAAAGTTACAAAGGCTAATAGGTCTTAGATCCGAAAAGGAGGAAGGCGCGTCAACCTTTGGAATAGTCACAATCAAGGTGCTAGTCCAACTTCTAGGCATTTGAAAACCCGAGAAGAAATCTCCAACTGCACGGAACAAATCATCTTTAATGATGTCCCAACAACCTTTGTAGAATTCCCCCGTGAAACCATCAGGACCTGCTGCACTTTGCCCATTCATACTAAACACCACTTCCCGAATTTCAGCCATGGTAGGGACGCTAGTAAGAATGGTGTTATCTTCATTAGTGATCAGTCGAGGAATGAGGAATGAGAAGTCATCCGAAGGGTTATGAATCTGACCTTGTAATTGATCAGAATAAAAATTAACAGCCTCTTCTTTGATGTCAATTTGATCCGTAAGCCAAACCCCTTGTCTATTTTTAATTCTATGAATGAAGAGCCTTTGTCTTTTCTTTTTAACCGTTGCATGGAAAAATTTTGTATTTCGATCTCCCGCCTTTAACCAATGCAGATTTGCTTTTTGGGCCCATCATCATTTGGAGTAGATGAGCCTGAGCAAGACCCAAAGCAGCCCTAGATTCCTCATTGCCTATGTTTTGATGCTGAATTTCTCTATATAAGACTTCATCTTCAGCATTCTTAATTTTTTGCTCCACTCGACCATAGACCTGTTTATTCCAATCAGAAATACATTTCCTAAGACGCCCCATCTTTTTGGCAAAAGAAACCATTGGCCTCCCATCCATTGGGACAGCCCAAGAGTCTTGAATAAGCTTGGAAAAAGAATGATGCTTCAACCATATATTAAGAAAACGAAAAGAGCTTTTCTTTACTTCTCCTTCAATTATAACGTTCACAAGAAGAGGAGCATGATCTGAGCATAATCTGGATAAATGAGTGACCCGAGTGAACGAAAACATATTAAGCCATTTATCATTATACATTTCTCTATCTAGCCGCTGATAAATAGTTCTTCTCCCCCTTCGTTTATTATACCAAGTAGCCACATTACCCTCATAACCAGCATCCATTAGATTACAATATTGGATCATGTCTGAGAACTCTGTAGCAACCATATCATTAATAGGTCTACCACCTATTTTCTCAGATTGATCCAAAACACAATTAAAGTCCCCAATAGCCATCCAAGGAAAATCCACATCACTAATGGCCATTAAATCTTCCCAAAGAGAAATCTGAGTCAATCTATTGCAGCTTGCATGAACAAAAGAAACCCAAACTGCCTCGGCCCATAAAGGATGAGACACTTGCAGAGTAAGAGCTTGAGAAGACCCGTGAATAATTGTAGCTTGAAGACCATGTTTCCAAACAACCCAAACTCTATTACTAGCATTAGACAAGCCATTTTCAAAGCCCACTTTACGAATGAACTGATCCAAGGAGGTACTTGCAACTTTCGGTTCATAAAGAGCAATCAAAGAAACTCCATAAAGGCGAAATAAACGTTTAATTCTATGGACAGTGGCACCATTAGCAATGCCACGAGCATTCCAGCTTATAAGACTAACCATTAAAACCAACAAGAGAAAGAAGTAAATGAGGAAAATTAATAAACGGGAGACTCACATTGAGGGGGATTTCTCCCTACCCTTTTTCCTTTTGTGAGTGACTGTAGTAAAACCATCATCATCTTGATCATTCATAGCAGAAAATTTCTCTTTGAAGTCCAACTGCAGTTCCATAACTTGATTCAAAGAAGTCACTTGAGGGTCTCTAGGAGAAAGGTTAAGTGAGCTAAAAGCACTCATTTTTTCATGGGAAGAAGGTTTAGCTCTCATTGCAGAATCGTCTCTCAAAGGCGTACATAGTTTATAGGGATCTTGAAATTCTGGAATCAAAATATCATCCTTATCGTTTTGTGAAGGCATAGATCCAGCCTTAGTCTTTATAGCCTTCAGAGTCTTTGATAAAGCATCATTAACAGATTGAGGCAAAACAACACCCCTTCTAGCAACCATAACTGTCTTGGTTCCATTATTATTCAACTCCTTGTTTGTAAGATCAATTGTACCAGTTGGCAAACCCTTGCTGCTGCCTATATGATCACTTTTTTTCTGGCCATCATCTTTCTTTTTCCATATCTCACGAGTAGTCTCATCCTTCTTGTCATCACCTTTATTATGTTTAATCTCTTTGGAGCCAGCAACTTCCTTTCCATCATCAACCTTCTGTGAAGCAGTGTTTACATTGCTTTTCTTATATTCAGAATTTAAAATTCGGCAATTGAATTCATCATGACCCAGCAATGAACAATGACTACAGTACATTGGTAGGTTATCAAATTCTATAGCTTGGAAAAAACTCGGCATGCAGTCACCACAATCAATATGTATCTTCTCGGGTAACCTTTTACGAAGATCAACTTGCACAAGAACTTTAGCTACACTTGGACGGGATAATTCTGCAGTGGCTTTATCAATAGACATGGGTTTGCCAAAAATTCTAGCCAAGGAAAATAGGAATATCTTATTAAATAAGTGCACAGGGAGCCCTGGTAAACTAACCCATACAGGGACAATGGGAGAATCCGTTTGGGGCTGCCAAGAAGGTGTCTAAACTGAAGTTCGCATTAGAAAGCGATGAACATACCATATCTCTCTGGTCCATAGTCGTTGGAAGTCCTCCTCGTTGGTCAATTGGATCAGCATATGTCGTGTATCAAGATGACCTAGTTTATAGTCACCTTTTAATTGGAACTGTGTGAAGGCAATTCTAGCAGCCTCCATGGTAGGTCGGCCATTGGTGAATTTTCCCACAAGGGTCCAAGAAAAGGGGCGACCAAAAGCATCAATCGCCTCTTTAGAAAGTTTTAAGGATGGAATGCCCTTAATTGGAACTGTGTGAAGGCAATTCTAGCAGCCTCCATGGTAGGTCGGCCATTGGTGAATTTTCCCACAAGGGTCCAAGAAAAGGGGCGACCAAAAGCATCAATCGCCTCTTTAGAAAGTTTTAAGGATGGAATGCCCTTATGAGTAGCAGCTGGGAGGAGAGGGATATCTTGGATAGGAAGCGTACGTGGTTGTGAGACCAAGGATGCAAAGGATTTGTTGGTTGTAGCGGATTCTGGTTTATAGATGGATTAGGGTTCGCACCATGCAAGGACGGCGCTAGGATATTAGGGTTTCCAATTGGCTGGTTAGAGTTGTCGGGGATGATAGATGCGGATTGAAGATTAGGGTTTGGGCCAGGCTTCGAAGGCTGCAAGGGGGGGGGGGAAATCAGCCGTCGCAGCCATGGAGGGCTGCCGGTGATCAAAAACCTAGGAAACCCTAGGTAGAAGAAACCCTAGAGAGAGAATTTGCTTAAAAAAAAGTTAGGCTAATACAGTGCAGACTGTCAATGCACGTGGTATTGCTAATAGTGCCACAGTGAGAAGAATTAAACGTTTATTTTGCTCTCATTCAGCCTCATTGTTTTCTATTTATGAGCCGAAAATCAATGAAGATTGTATGGCTTCTTTTATTCATAAATTGGGTTGTGAAGGTGGTGTGGTTAATTGTTCGAACAGAATTTGGGTCCTTTGGAAACATGGTTTTCAAGGGGCTGTTATTCGATATTCTTCTCAAGCCTTAACTTTGGAATTCTCTCACCCTTTATGGAATGAATCAGTTTGGATTACCTTTGTTCATGCTAGTTGTAACAGATTAGCAAGAATTCAGTTATGGGAGGATTTGATGGATATTAGTGAGGTTGATAAACCTTGGATGGTAGTTGGGGATTTCAATTTTGTGTTAGATCAAACAGAATAGATTGGGGGCAGGCCTATTAACAATATGGCAACTACAGAATTCTCGGACATGCTTCAATATTCAAATCTTATGGATTCTGGTTATGAAGGTAATATGGCTACTTGGTCCAATAAGAGAAGGGGAAGAAGGGTCATTTATCAACGTATTGACAGGGCTTGTTATAATGAAAGGTGGCTGCATGTATTCCAGCTCACCAAAGTTATCCATGCCTCTCGGTTATGCTCTGACCATGCTCCTTTAATTATTCACATTAAAATTGAAGCTGAAGCAAATAGAGGATCTTTTCATTTTTTAAATGTTTGGCTCAAACACCCTGGTTTTGCTGACCTTGTTAAAGGGTCGTGAAACATTCCTATGGAGGGTAGACCTATGGTCTGTTTTGCAAAGAAATTGGGGAGATTGAAAAAATGCATTTCTATGTGGAATAAGCAAGTTTATGGTAGGATTGAGCATCAAATAAAGAATGCAGAAGATGAGGTTCTTTTGAGAGAAGTACAACATCAACAAAGTAACACTGAGGAGTCTAGGGCTGCTCTTAACCTTGCCCAAGCTCACCTTTTATCTAAGCTGCGAATTGAAGAGGAATTATGGGCTCAAAAAGCTCATTTGCGCTGGTTAAAAGAGGGGGATAAGAATACGAAATTCTTTCAAGCAAAGGTCAAGAAGAAGAGGCAAAAACTGTTCATTCACCGTATTAAAAATAGACAGGGAGTTTGGCTCATGGATCAAAATGAAATCAAAGAAGAAGCAATTGTTTTCTACTCTGACCAATTACAAGGTCAGCTTGATAACCCCTCTGATGAATTTGCTTTTCTTATACCTCGGCTTATTAATGAGGATGATAATCTGATGCTTTTGAACATGCCTTCCATGGCTAAAATTCGAGAGGTTATTTTCTCTATGGATGGTCAAAGTGCTGCTGGACCGGATGGTTTCACTGGGGAATTCTATAAGGGCTGCTGGGATATTATAAAGGAAGATTTTTTTAGAGCTATTGGAGATTTCTTTTCGGGTTTTCAAATGCCTAGAAGCTGGACTAGTACTTTGATTGTGACCACTCCTAAGGTGGATTCTCCTACGTCCTCTTCTAAGCTCCGTCCTATAAGTCTTTGCAATTTCAACAATAAAGTGATCACCAAACTCCTCACTTGTCGTTTAGCCTCTATTCTTTCTCGTATTATCTCTCCTCAACAGAGCGGTTTTGTTCAAGGGCGTTTGATCCATGAAAATGTTCTTTTAGCTCAAGAGATTATGCAATCTATTGATAGAAAGGTTCGGGGCTCTAATGTTGCTCTTAAACTTGACATGGCAAAAGCGTATGATCGCCTTTCCTGGTTCAGCCTTATCATGGTTATGCGTTGGTTTGGTTTCAATGAGGTCTGGATCGATATGATTTATAGATGCATCTCCAATAATTGGTTTTCTATCTTAATAAACGGAGAAAGTTGTGGCTTCTTTCATTCTACTAGGGGTTTAAGGCAAGGTGATCCCATCTCGCCTTATCTTTTCATCATTGCTGCTGAAATGATGAGCCGTGGCTTAAACCATCTTCATACTATCTATCCTCATTTTAGATATCGTATCCATATTAATACGCCTATGGTGTCCCACCTTGCATATGCTGATGACGTGATAATCTTCTGCAATGGAGCGAAAAATTCTCTTGAAAAGCACATGGGAATACTTGGAGTGGTATCAAAATTTCTCAGGTCAATTAGTGAATATTCAAAAATCTGGTTTCATCACCGGTAAAAATGGAGATAGGGATGAGATGATTGCTGCCATTACGGGTTTTTCCAAACAAGACCTTCCTTTGTCTTACTTGGGATGCCCTATTTACACAGGTAAGAAAAAAATCAGCCTCTTTGCCCCCCTAATTAGAAAGATGGAGAATAGGCTTGCTTCTTGGAAAGGAAAACTTCTATCTCTTGGAGCAAAATTAACATTAATTCAGTCATGCCTAGCTGCCATCCCCATCTATTATCTCTCTCTTATTGATCCCCCTAAAGGCATTATTCATGCTATTGAGAAGATTATTGTTCGATTCTTATGGAGCAATATTGATGGTGATAGAAAGTGTCATTGGCTCTCTTGGGGCAAAATGAGCTGGCCTTTGGATGAAGGTGGCTTGGGCATCCGTAAATTTGAGGACATCTCTATGGAATTTTCTATGAAGTTATGGTGGCGCTTAAGGACTTCTGATTCTCTATGGACCTCCCTTATGCTTGCTAAATACTGTTGGGAATCTCATCCCATGGATGCTACTATCCCCTCTTATGCCTCTCATATTTGAAAGCGCATGGTAGCTGCTAAACCTCTTGTAGAGCAGCGGCTTGCTTGTCGAGTTGGTCAGGGTCATATTTCTATTCATGAAAATTGGCTAGATGGTCATATGGGTAATCTTCCTCATGCTCATGCTGAAGTTTTCTCTTTATTTGAGAATGGACTCCCTCGTTCTAACTTTATCAGAGAAAATTATGGGGATCAGATTTTATCTATTATTCAGTCTCACCGCATCCAACTTTCTGATTCTCTGGATGTTCCTATATGGTTGCTTGCTCCCTCTGGAAAGTTCACAGTCAGCTCTGCTTGGAAGGAATGCCGAAACAGTAGGGTCACTTCGGCTTTACATACCTATTGCTGGAACAAACACATCCCTAGAAAAATCTCTGTTTTTCTTTGGAGGGTTCTTCATAACGGCCTCCCTACGGATGATATGGTTAAGAAAAGGGGTGTACAAGGTGCTTCAAAATGTGAATGTTGTTCAGATCATAAGGAAGAATCTGTCATGCATGTTCTATCAAAAGGAGAGGCTGCCATCTCAGTTTGGGATCATTTCGCCTTGATGTGTGGCATTCGTATGTCTAGGGGTACTATTAATCAAACCCTTACTCGTTGGTGGTGTGGCTGTAACTCTTCATCCTCGTTCATTAAGTGGCTCATAACCATTATTCCAGCCCTCATATGCTGGGAACTCTGGATTGCTCGTAACAAGAGCAGATTTGAAGGCATTGCTATGAACCCCAACTCCATTATTCATAAGGTTTGCATGCAGATCTCATCTATTTTTTCAGCCTTCTCTCTTTCCTTCCCTCATTCTTATGATGATTCATTCCTTCTGAATAAATTTCATGTTCATATATCCCCGCCTAAGCACCTGAATCTTAAAAAGGTTGTTTGGGAAGCTCCTTTTCCCAATGAGATTAATATTAATACGGATGGGGTTTCGAGAGGGATCCCGGTCTTGCTTCGGGAGGGGGGGTTCTACGTGATCATAATGGCCATTTTATTTATGCTTTCTCTTCTTTTTATGGGTTCGAGTCAAATATGGTGGTGGAGGCTAAAGTAGCTCGAGATGGTCTCATGGCTGCTCTTTCGTGAGGATTCCAGCGTGTCTGGTTGGAATTGGATTCCTAAGTGCTCACGCGAATTATTATAAAGGAATACCATATTCCTTGGTCTATCGGGTATATCATTTCACACATACATCGCCTAATGAATACCATGAACATTCGGGTCACCCATATTTATAGAGAAGGAAATAGCGTGGCTGATTGTTTAGCAAACATTGTAGCGGATGAAGAGCAGAATTTTGAGTTTTTCATGGTTAATGATCTTCCTAGGCATTGTCAAGGGCTGATATCTCTTGACAAAGCAAGGAACCCTTATATTAGATCTAAATAGGTTTTTTATGGCTAGGCATTTGTATTTTTTGATTATTGTTTCTAACTATCTCCCCCTCCTTCATTGTAGAGGATCTTACAAGTTGTGTAAGAACTCCCCCCTTTTCTATCATCTTCTGGTGGTTGAGGTGGTCATGTCCCACACCATGCTTGTACATCTTCTTTTATATTAATAAAATCTAGGGAGGTACCATACTCCTTTTGCAAAAAAAAAAAAAAAAAAGAGATAAGAGGGACAACATCCCATCTTGACTTATCATTCTTCCCTACAAGAATCTGACTGTGCCAATCGTAACCTTTATAACTACCTAGTTAAGGGTAGCGTTTGAGTACGTCAAACACAACGTTCATCGTGTGGAAGACTATGATTATCTCAGGTCTAAGGATTCCAATGATATAACTAAATGAGATTTAATTATGACATTTGACAATGACATAAATCTCATAGTAGGTCAAGTCCAATACTTGTTCACCAACAAGTACCCATAAGTTTAATTTGTATCACATACACATGATTATCACATGATCATCAATTAAACTTATACTAGTTCTTCATAAGTACTAGGGACGGGGATTATTATAAGAAACATGCAAAACATATAATAATACAAGTTGTTATCTCCATAACAAATGAGAACATGACATAACGTAAGGCCTGTTGGTGATTTTAGTGTCATCAACGATTTTATGTAATTGTGATTTACTAGAGACCAATGGGATTTCATATTCTGCTCGGATACGAGTAAGGGAAAGTGTGGAGTACACACTCGTTTGAGTTAATATGTTTTCGACCACGATAAAGAAGCAGGGGTCAAGGGGGTTGCGCCCCCTTACGGGGTCAAAGGGCAGCGCCCCTTGCGGGGTCAAAGGGCAGTATATTTGGTGTTCCAAATAATCTCCCGCCAGTTTCCCACCAAAACCCGAAAATTAAGAGACAGGCCAAACAGGAGTTTCTCGGCCGAGCACTTCCTTAACTCGGTTGAGCATGATTTTTACAGAAAACAGAAGTCACAAAAAAAGGCCTGCTCGGCCGAGCACAATTCCTTGACACGGCCGAGCAGACACTGAATCAGTGAAAAGGTGCCTTTTCTGTTGACAGTCATGACTGTTGTGAATGTAACCATTATCTCTCTTCTGCTCCAGACGAAAATCTGTTTATAAACAGATTATTTGGACTCAAACAAGATAGAAAACACACACAAATTCTCCAAGTTTTAATCTGATCTCTTTGCCTAGAATCAGATTGCTTGATTGTCTTATCCCATACAAAGATTTCGTGTAACCTAGGCATAAAGGGTCGAAATACTTTGTTCGGAAAGTGAACATACACAATTCAATCATTATCCAAGATTATCAACAAACCCTATTTCCCCAACAAACGAACAAAGTATTCTGTGATAATCATGGGTGGAGGAAGTACTGTGAAGGAGATGACGACCAACTTTGGGAAGTTGGACAAATTTGAAGGCTATGATTTCAGACGTTGGCAGAAGAAGATGCACTTCCTTCTGACATCATTGAAGGTGGTGTATGTTCTGTCTACCCCCATGCCAGAATTGTCGGAGGACGATAATTTGGAAGCAGTCAGAAGAAGATCGAAGTGGGAGAACGATGACTACATCTGCAGAGGGCATATATTGAATGGTATGTCTGACTCTCTCTTTGATATATATCAGAATGTTGAATCTGCGAAGGAGTTGTGGGATTCTCTTGAATCCAAGTACATGGCAGAGGATGCTTCGAGTAAGAAGTTCCTCGTAAGTAATTTCAATAATTACAAGATGGTCGAATCAAGGCCTTTCATGGAACAATTCAATGAACTCCTGAGAATCCTTGGACAGTTTACACAACATGGTTTGAAAATGGACGAGGCAATATCTGTTTCAAGTATAATAGACAAGTTGCCTCCTTCCTGGAAGGATTTCAAACACAACTTGAAACATGGTAAAGACGATCTGTCTTTGGTCCAACTTGGTAGTCACCTGCGTATAGAGGATTCTCTAAGGGCACAAGAGAGTGACAAAGGAAAAGGAAAAGAAGTTGCTGGACCCTCGGTGAATATGCTTGAGGAGGGTGGAAAGAAAAGGAACAATAACAAAAACAGAGGAAAGAAACGTGGTTCCAATAACAACGATGATTCTGGTCCCAACAAGAAGCCTAAAGTGGCATGTTGGAGGTGTGGCAAAACTGGTCACTTTAAGAGGGATTGTCGTAGTGGGAACAAGAAGGATGGCGCAAGCACTAGTGGTTCGGGGAAGGGGTCTAAGGACCATACCCAAGACCAAGGATGATGCAGTTGCGTGGTGGATTGATTCCGGTGCCACAACCCATGTTTGTAAAGATCGTTGCTGGTTTAAGACATTTGAATCGGTGGAAGACGAATCTGTTCTCTACATGGGTGATGATCATTTTGCTCCCGTTCAAGGAAGAGGAAATGTGGTGCTGGAATTTAGTTCAGGAAAATCTGTTACTTTGTTTAATGTATTGTATGTACCTAAACTTCGGAAAAATTTAGTTTCTGGTCCTGTTTTGAACAAGTGTGGATATAAACAAGTTTATGAGTCTGATAAGTATATCTTATCAAAGTCTGGTGTTTTTGTAGGATTCGGTTATTATAACAATGGGATGTTTATGTTGAATTTAAATAAAGTTCATAATGATTCTAGTTCTGTTTATATGACTGATTCCAATGTTGATTATTCCTCATTATGGCATGCTCGTTTAGGACATGTGCACTATAAAAGAATGCTTGAAATGTCTAAAGATGGTTTAACTCCTGCTATTAATAATGATACTGGAAAATGTAATACTTGCATGTTAACAAAAATCACTAGGAAACCTTTTAAAAGTATAACAAGGAATTCTGTAATACTTGAATTAATACATAGTGATTTATGTGATTTTCATGCAACTCCATCTTTAGGAAATAAAAAGTATATTGTCACTTTTATAGATGATGCCTCTAGGTTTTGCTATGTTTATTTGCTGCATGCAAAAGATTAAGCCCTGGATAAATTTAAAACTTTTAAAACAGAAGTTGAACTACAACAAAATGGCTTGATTAAAACCTTACGCACAGATAGGGGTGGTGAATATTATGATCCTGTATACTTTCAATCCGTAGGAATCATTCATGAAACTACGGCTCCTTATACACCACAACAAAATGGTGTGGCTGAAAGGAAAAATAGAACTCTTGAAGAAATGGTCAATGCCATGTTATCTTACTCAGGCTTGAGTGACGGGTTTTGGGGGGAAGCCATGTTAACGGCTTGCTATCTATTGAATAGGGTTCCTAATAAAAGGAACAAGATTACCCCATATGAACTTTGGTATAAGAAACGACCCAACTTGACAATTTTGCGAGTTTGGGGGTGTAGGGCTGTGGTTAGACTTCCAGATCCTAAAAGGAAAAAGTTGGGAGAAAAAGGTATTGATTGCATCTTTGTTGGATATGCTGAGCATTCCAAGGCATATAGGTTTTATGTTATAGAACCTAATGAGTACATTTCTATTAATACAATTATAGAATCAAGAGATGCAATATTTGATGAGAATCGTTTCTCTTCAATACCTAGGCCAAAGGATATTATACCAAATTCGGATGTATCTCAAAGGGATGATCATTCAAATGATACACCAAGTGAGACACCCAAGCCACGTAAAAGCAAAAGAGTAAGAAAAGCTAAATCATATGGTGATGATTTTCAACTATATTTAGTTGAAGGATCAAGAGATCAGGTTGAATCTCAATACTCTTATTGTTATAATTTAGAGGAGGATCCAAGAACCTATGATGAAGCTATAAAATCTCGAGATGCTACCTTTTGGAAAGAAGCAATTGACGATGAGATTAGTTCTATTATGGAAAATAATACTTGGGTCTTATCTAATTTACCACCAGGTTGTAAACCTTTAGGGTGCAAATGGATCTTCAAAAAGAAGATGAAAGTCGATGGAGCAATTGACAAGTTTAAAGCTCGATTGGTAATCCAAGGCTTTAGACAAAAGGAAGGAATCGATTACTTCGATACCTATGCACCAGTTGCTCGTATCACTACTATTAGATTGTTGATAGCATTGGCAGCTATTCACAATTTATTGATCCATCAAATGGATGTCAAAACAGCATTTTTAAATGGTGATTTGGAAGAAGAAGTGTATATGAAGCAACCTGAAGGATTTGTTATGCCAGGTAATGAGCATAAGGTGTGCAAGTTAATTAAGTCATTATATGGGCTGAAGCAAGCACCTAAACAGTGGCATCAAAAGTTTGATGAGGTTGTTTTGTCCAATGGTTTTGAATTAAATCAGTCAGACAAATGTGTATATAGCAAATTTGATGCATCCGGCAAAGGTGTATTCATATGTCTATATGTAGATGACATGTTAATTTTTGGCACAGACCAAAATGTAGTTGATAAAACTAAGAAGCTTTTGTCATCAAAATTCTCTATGAAGGACATGGGAGAAGCCGATGTAATTCTTGGCATAAAAATTAAAAGGTTGAACAAGGGAATTGCAATTACACAATCTCATTATATTGAGAAAATTCTCAAAAAGTTTAATTGTGATAATTGTTCTAAAGTCAGTACTCCTATGGATCCAGCTGAAAAACTTATGCCAAATACTGGTAGACCTGTGTCACAGCTCGAATACTCAAAAGCCATTGGCAGTTTGATGTATGCTATGACAAGCACTCGACCTGATATTGCGTATGCAGTAGGAAGATTGAGCAGGTTCACTAGTAATCCTAGTAGACAGCATTGGCATGCTTTAACAAGAGTGTTCAAGTACTTAAAAGGTACTATGAATTACTGTTTGTGTTATTTTGGACAACCTTCTATTTTAGAAGGTTACTCAGATGCTAGTTGGATCAACCAAGTAGATTCATCTTCTACTAGTGGCTGGGTGTTCTTGCTAGGAGGAGGGGCCATTTCATGGGCTTCCAAGAAGCAGACATGTATTACTCATTCTACTATGGAATCAGAGTTCGTAGCATTGGCTGCTGCTGGTAAAGAAGCAGAATGGCTACGAAACTTGATATATGAGATTCCATTATGGCCAAAACCGATATCGCCAATATCTATCCATTGTGATAGTGCAGCCACATTGGCTAGGGCTTATAGTCAGATTTATAATGGCAAGTCTAGACACTTAGGTGTCAGACATAGTATGATTCGTGAATTGATCATGAATGGAGTGATTTCAGTTGAGTTTGTTCGGTCTCAACAAAATTTAGCTGACCACTTGACGAAGGGGTTAGCTAGAGACTTAGTGAATAAGTCATCAATAGGGATGGGATTAAAGTCCATCTAATCCTCTAGTTGTGAGATACCCAATTCCCTTCTAATACAACGTTAGAAGCTTGAATTCAATGTGGAAAGCTCACAGATGGAGATTGAAGCACATGTTATTATGTTTCCCAAGGTATGTGTTCAAGACCTGCAAGTGATAGTTAGGTTGAAGAATATCTTCTTAATAGTTCTTTTGAAAAATTGCAAATGCAGGTGCAAGACTAAAAGAACTACCTATGTGAACATGAAGTTTTGCCGCTTCAAGAAGCTAGGACTTGGATTTCTATATGTTCATTAATGGATAGGGACACATGGCTTGTAATAGTGTCAGGAATAAACTTTAGAGAGTTGTAAGAAACTTATGTGTATAGTATCTTCAGGTATTCATATGAGTTGACGGGTTCAATCGTTAGGACACCCCGATTCTCGAGTATTTGAAATGTGTATTATACTAAGATGAAAATTCAATCGCAAGACATTTTCATTTATGCATTCGTTTGTTTCGATATGTTTATTATATATTTATATGATTAGTAAATCGAGGATTACACTAAAATGGGGGGAAATGTTGGTGATTTTAGTGTCATCAACGATTTTATGTAATTGTGATTTACTAGAGACCAATGCGATTTCATATTCTGCTCGGATATGAGTAAGGGAAAGTGTGGAGTACACACTCGTTTGAGTTAATATGTTTTCGACTACGATAAAGAAGCAGGGGTCAAGGGGGCTGCGCCCCCTTGCGGGGTCAAAGGGCAGCGCCCCTTGCGGGGTCAAGGGGCGCCCCTTGCGGGGTCAAGGGGCAGCGCCCCTTGTTGGGGTCAAAGGGCAGTATATTTGGTGTTCCAAATAATCTCCCGCCAGTTTCCCACCAAAACCCGAAAATTAAGAGACAGGCCAAACAGGAGTTGCTCGGCCGAGCACTTCCTTAACTCGGCCGAGCATGATTTTTACAGAAAACAGAAGTCACGAAAAAAGGCCTGCTCGGCCGAGCACAATTCCTTGACACGGCCGAGCAGACGCTGAATCAGTGAAAAGGTGCCTTTTCTGTTGACAGTCATGACTGTTGTGAATGTAACCATTGTCTCTCTTCTGCTCCAGACGAAAATCTGTTTATAAACAGATTATTTGGACTCAAACAAGATAGAAAACACACACAAATTCTCCAAGTTTTAATCTGATCTCTTTGCCTAGAATCAGATTGCTTGATTGTCTTATCCCATACAAAGATTTCGTGTAACCTAGGCATAAAGGGTCGAAATACTTTGTTCGGAAAGTGAACATACACAATTCAATCATTATCCAAGATTATCAACAAACCCTATTTCCCCAACAAGGCCTTTCTCAAGGGCCTAGGGCATAATCTCCAACACTAATAGGCATGAGAAAGAGGTGGCTGTTTCTAGGAAGAGAACAAGTGTTGAGATTTTGAAACACAATCCTAAGGGACCTAGCGAGATTGAGATGAGGTTTTGTGCTAAGCCTGACAAGAAGAAGATTCGCCGAGGACTAGGGAAGAAGAAAGAAACGGAGAGCATAACGAGCGCTAAGGTGTAATTCCGAGTATCCACCCACAGTCATTGCAGACACATTAGTTTAATTCAGTTTATTTCTTAACAAGTTATTTAGTCGCAAGTTTAGTCAAGCTTAGACTCATCAAATAAGTGTAACATGTACTGACTGTGGGAATAAAAGCTTATTTGATTTATTTGAAAAACAAATTCTCCTTTTACTGTTCTTGACCAAATTTGGATGTTTATTTATTTATTAGACTGCACCTTTTAAAGGCTGCCTACGTTCCCCTTTTATAAATAGGACTAAGGGGCTCAGGTCATTGTAGTTTATTCCAGACAGACTAGGAATTTTAAGAAAGGAAAGATAGAAGACGGGGATGCTCTAATTTTTTCCTAGATTTCCCTTGCGGGTCTTTGATCTAGCAAGCTTTATATACACCCTTGTTTTTGCATAGACCACCCTTTGCGGGTTTTCAATCTATTGGACTTCTTTTTGCGATTTTCTTTTTGAAGGGGAAATTAGTCGTAGTAGCGTCAGAACTTGTTTAGGTTGACTGGTTCCTTCTTTCTTTCGGTGGTTATGGCCATCATGTCCCCCCCCACCTTTATTTTGTCTTTGATTCTTTCAATTAATAAAATCTAGGGAGTGCCGTCTCCTTTCGCCAAAAAAAAAAAAGAATGGGTTGCCATCCAAATCTGCCATTCTGATTGCTCCTCTAGAGAAGATCTCCCTAGGTT
This sequence comes from Campanula takesimana, assembly GCA_026119855.1. Lineage (NCBI taxonomy): Eukaryota > Viridiplantae > Streptophyta > Magnoliopsida > Asterales > Campanulaceae > Campanula > Campanula takesimana. Next base: position 43,937 of record JAOWBW010002562.1, read on the forward strand.
TGCGGTGTGTCTTGTGCCTTAGAAGTTAAGACAAACTGTGTTTTAAAGTCTTCTATCTCATTTAACAGGTCGCGAATTCGCTCTGTAGTCATGTGCGGGGGGCACTTTCACGTCGTTTTCACTTTTGAGTCTGGGCTTGCTGAACTCAAGAGGTCACGGATTACCATTCTCCATGTAGAACCAAAATCCTTCACGTTCACTGAGCATTTCTTCATCTATAAGTTCTTGGATTTTTCTTTGCAGAGCCACACAATTGTTAGTGTCGTGATCTTCGTCTTGGTGGTATACACAAAATTTGGAGGGTTCGAACGGTTGAAGGGGTGGTAATTCGGAGAGATGTGTGTGATTTTCTAGATAATGCATTCTACAAATATCTTGCAATCCTTCAAACATTTTTGCTCTAGGGATCCCTAGTTTTGTATAGCGATGGATAAAGACGGGGTTATTTTGGAAAAATATTAGCATGTCCTTGCTTGGTTTCTTTTCATGGCATGAGGGCCACAATGAGATCCCGCACTCGAAACCTTAAATCCGCGCTCAGTTTCACACAATAATTTCCTCTCGAAGTTTTAAACAATTGCAAGAGTCGCCACCTCGCTTTATTTTAGGAAAAACAAAGACAAAACCTTTTGTTTAGAGAAAGTGGGTTCGGGGGCTATGTTACGAGAAGAGAAGGGGTTAGGCACTCTCCTCACCCGTGATGGTGTCTAGCATACATGCCTCTTAAATTCATTTTATGCCTTGTTTTTTTATGCCTTAACAAAAAATTGTGATTTTATATACAAGGGAGTCTTCCTATTCTAGGTATGTTTGCATAAACTCACAAATGAGAGTCGGTTTGGGAGAACTCTCACTTGGTTTTGAAAATAGTTTTGTGCATTCATATCAAGTAAAGGATATTACAAAAGGGTTGGGGGATTATTATGTACAAATGGTGAATAAATGGGAGACAAATCCCATATCAAAACAATGGTCCAAGTTCATGTCCATGTGGGGGTTTATGGACTGCTGTCCATTCTCCTTTGATGCACCTGTCTCACAAGTCATTCAATCTGGACATAAATGGTGAGTAATCCTTCCTAACATGTTAAAAATCAACCATGATTTTTATCTTGATTTAAGGGGAATTTTATGATGTCCAAACAAGTTATGCAAGATGAACTCAAAAGCAGTCATGGTGTACATCCACAAACGAACTATCATTTTCACCATGAAAACGTGGGAATTAGGGAAAACACCAAACATGAAATGAAATTTGTTAATAACACTTTAAATATTAAGCATTCCAAGTTTCAAGTCCAAAAAGAAAGTTTCAGGAGGTCAAAACACCTCTAACATTTTAATGTCAGAGTAGCAAATACATCAATCTGTGATCAAAGAGTTGAAACAAAAAAAATGGAAAGATCTACTTATACTCATGGTAAAAATATGATAGTTACATGCCCATTTTCCTCATTCTATATAGAACAAAAACTCTTTTATAGACAAAGGCCAAAAACCATGTTTTGTATAAGTAATGGAGGTGACAAGACAGAGTGGTCTGGACTCAAAACTTGCTGGACTGACTACATACATCATGGAAACAATCATCAAAACCCAATCAAATGAAGTGATATGAACATGAAATCTTGTGTGTGCATATATATACATGTTAGGGACACAAAAAGAATGGCAAATCACTTATTTAGTCATGGATTGATGATGTTTTGCTTTGAGAAAGACAAACATGGACATATTTGGGGGTTTTGTATAAAACACATGATAGTCTTTGGAAAATCTCTCCAAATCAATAAACATGAACATACAACATACATAAAATAGATTATATGTACAATATTTACATCATAAAAAGTGATAACAACTTAATATTAATATCAGAAAAATTTATTTAAAAAGAACATGGCAAAGAACATCAAACATTACATATTTGGTTCATCAATGGAGGTCTAGCCTAACAAGGGGCTAGACCTCTTAACAAATTACATGAATATCTACATTTTACATGTATGAATATTACAGGAAGAGATATTTACCTAGGTTGTGCTTTCTTTGCTTCCAAGGGAAGACTTTTTTGGTTTTTCTTGAAGGTGTTTGTGCTAGGATTGAGAGTGTTTGTTGTGAGTTTGCTTGCTTGTTTTGTGTGGATGTTTAGAGTGATGTTATGGTGGTGATATGGTGGTGTGGTGATGGTGTATGGACTAAGGTTGTGAAGTTATGAAGTGAGTGTTGTTGGGAGTGGTAGAGAGAGCAATATGGAGAGTTTGTGTTGAATGGAGTGTGTGGTGAATGTGTGTGATTCTTGTTCTTTCTTGTGTTGCCCCCTTTGTGAATTGTGTCCCTTGTTCTTCCCATTGAAAATGGATGAATGGAGGAGTAATAGGGATGGGGAGGAGGTAAATGACCTTAGGATGCCATTGCCTAGGCTTACGGAGTTAATTGGAAGCCAACAACCTGGGTAGATATGGCTGGAATCACCCTTAATGTTGATTTGAGTGAGCAAGTTGCTGGAAGATCTTCAAGGCTGATAGCAGATCACAGGGGAATCCTTACAGCTTGTAGGGTGGAGTAAACCCCCTATGGATCTGTACGGTGGTTTTCAAGGATCTAGAGAATCCCTATCTTGCCACGTGTCGCGCTCCAATTGGACCATCCTAAAATTCAATGCCCAACCACTTGCTGCCACATGATGGATGGTGGTTGGGTCTCATTTATGACATGGTTGGACTCCTTTAGACGTGTATGACCACAATTCTTATTCCGGTATTGGTTCCGCAACAGTCCGTTTTGTCCGTGTGCGCGCACTCCGGTGTCCTGGTTGTCCGCTGGCTCAAGATGAAAGTTGCTAGAAATAATCTCGTGGTCACGTCCGTCTATCTGAAATATGTTTATAAGCAAGGGATAACAATTATATATTTTTAAATGCACAGAATGGATGGTAACGAACAGTTCTAGGGGTGCGGGCCTCGTTTCGGGTCCCACAGCTCAAAAATTGAAGAACATATCTGTTCACTCGTTTTTTCACTCTGATCATGAATTTGAAGTCCGTTAATCCATTCGATGCACCAATACGGCTCACGACACTCCCGCAAATCCAAATCTGGGGTTCTAGGTCAATTTTAGGGTTTAGACCGGTCAAAAGGGTATGTCAGGGGGGGTGCGAGATCAGGGTGTCTACAGAGCCCCTCGCCGATCTCCTTGTAATTTAAAGGGGATTCAACGATCACTAAGAGACAGACGATCTTGTCTAGGGTGTAATGGCTGGGTCCAAGGTAGGACTTCTTACGTATCTCTTTCGAGAATCAAGCCTCCGTAGTTCTAATTCAAACAAACAATCAAGCTAAACACAAACAATGGCCGGACCCGGATTCCCGGTTTACCTACGTATCTCTTACGAAAATCAGACCAATCGTATTTTTTTTTTTCTGCGAAAAGAGGACGGGTACTCCCTAGATTTTATTAATAAAATAAAACAATACAAACAAGGTGGGGGATATGACAACCTCAACCACCAAGAAAGAAAGAACTAGGGGGGAGGCCTTACACATGTTGTAAGGTCCTTTACAATAAAGGAAGGGGAAACTAGAGAACAAAGAAAATAGAAGAAAAAGGAATCTAGCCATAAACTCTAAGCTATTTAATCCGAAAAGAAGGGATACCCGCCCTATCCAGATGGAGAGCTCCACGACATTGCTGAGGGAGTTGGGAAGAATTTATCCAAATCTGGTCAACCTTAGAGTCGACATCAATAGTTACGAGTAAAAGTGGCAGAGAGATAACATGTGTGTATATCAAGGATACGCTGCATTCTGAGATGTGTCCAGATTCTCCCATTTTTTATTTGCTATTCGATGAGATGTTTGTGCTTCACTACGCAGTGAGCCATTGCTTTGTGTGATCCCTTAGCACTGTGTTGAGTGCTGCAACTTCATTTTGGATCCCAGTTACCCCTAAAAGAGTTTTTGATTATCTCACGGTCCGTCTTACTTGCTTTTGGAGTTGTTGTGTGATGAGATTTTGTGCTTCACTACGCAGTAAACCATCACTTTGAGTGCTGCAACTTCGTTTGGATCCGTGTTCAGATCCCTTTCTCTCTGACATGAGTCTCAAATATCTCATGGGGGCCCAAAAAGATTCAACAATCATGATCATTGATGATTGATGCCGTGCCCAAATCTTATGCCTTTGACTGAAGTGTCTAGTATTTCTGAGCATGTGATGAATTCAAACTTGCTGTTTTATGACCTGCAAGTTAGCTTTTGCATGCAGTGGTAGATATCATGTGCACACATAAAATTTGAATCATCTTTGTTTGAGCACAAGTGTATTTTCATTTTGAATTCGAGGCATTAATCTTTTGGATTAAGGCATTCAGTGAATGGCATTGAATCATGAGATGACATGGCAATGGTCAGAGCATGGTGGACATTGCAACATGATAAACAGCATAACAATGATTATGACATGATAATGGGAATGAAGATTGTAGCATGATGAAATGATTATAACATGGAGATGTTATGGAATGTTTAACCATGATGAGATGACTTGACATGATAACGGCAAACCTCAGTGATTTTGTTGGCGGATTAAGCATGCGGGGCTGCAAGATGTTGCAATGCTCGAATCTTTAGTTTTGTCATTGCTGCTGGATTTTGATTGCTTGCAATGAGCAACCTCTTTGTGAAGCTAAGATGCGATTTGCTGTGGGGGAGCCAACTGCATACCTGCATATAATTTTAACAGGTATATGGTCGTGCATGAAGATTCAAGCTGCCTACGTATCTCTTTCGAGAATCAGACCTAACGCAGTTCGAGTTTAGCAACTTGAAAAGATTTTCTTCGAAAAGGGCATTGGGAAATCACAACTCTGTGAGCATTGATATTGACGAGGAACCTTCTTGTGAGGACCATGATATGGCAGAATGGATGATGTGTACCTGCAATAGATTTTCACAAGCAAGAAAAATATGTCTTGATATTGATGTGCTCGAATGTGTCATTCATGTGCAACAACAGTGTGATACACCTACATTGATTGAAATCTTTAAGATCGAGAGATTAAGAGAAAGATTGAGACAAGAATACACTATTTTTTCATTTTGCAACCATTTTTCTTTTGAAGGTTGAAAGTCAATTTTCACTTTTTGCATGATGGTTTTTTTTTTTTTTTTTGCGATTGATTTTTCTTTTTCTCTTTTTTTTTTTTTTTGTGACACTTCTGCATTGCTTGCATTTCAAACTTTGCTTATTATGAATGATTGGGTGAAAGTTTATGAATGAACAGAGGGAGAATCATGAATGAAATGAATTGTGTACTTTATTGTGAATTTTGCATTTTTGCGAAAATGAGGAATATGAGATGTGTATGGTGAAGCAGAGTCGAAATCCTAGCGCGAGCACTCAAAAGGTCAATTCTGAACACCCATTTGATCAAGACTACTCAACGGTATATCTCCAGATGCTATGGTTGGGTCAGCCCCAGTTATTGGCTGAAGAAGCCCCATTTGTTTTTCTGATAGCATTCCCCAACATTCTTGCTGCTGAAGCCCCAGTGTCTCGCAAGGATCAACCCTAGGTGTTGGTTATGGAAGCCCCAGTCATGTTGGAAGACAAGCCCCTGATTTTTGCATGTGAATGTCTTGGTGCTTTCAAAGAGTGAATCTCATATTGTCCCAAATTGCCATTTTGAAACAGCTTCATGCCCTAAGGTTTCAACCTCTAGGGACTTAACTATCATTAAGAGTTAATCAAACATTTGATGCTTTGCTGCTGATCATGATTCATGGGTTCTAACATTCAATACTCCTTCTCTTGCAGAATCAACTGTCATTGAGATTTATTCGGTGGGACATAACCCTGGTGTTGTCGAAGGGTGAGCATTGAGCTTTGCGGGCCATACTGTCAATCTGAGAAGGCACTTTGTTCAGATGATCCACACATTAAGGGACATAGCTGTCTGTTGGATAAAATGCCATAGGCCCTTGAGAAAGGCATATGCGTTATATCATAGCTTCATTGTTATAGAGATAACAAACTAGATTATTATATCTTTTGCATGTTTATAATAATAATCATTATCCCTAGCACTTATGAAGCGCTAGCATGAGTTTAATGGATAATCATATGATGATTATGGTGCATAGGATGCGGGTTAAACTTGTAGGTACTTGTTGGAGAACAAGGTACTGGATAGACCCATTATGAGATTTATGTCATGGTCAAATGTCATAATTAAATCTCATGATAGTCATACCATTTGAATCTTTATATCTGAGATAATCATGGTCTTCCACATGATGAACATTATGTTTGACATAGTCAAACGCTACCTTTAACCGGGTAGTTATAAAGGCTATGATTGGCATGATCGGATTCTTGTAGGGAAGAATGATAAGTCAAGATGGAATTTGTCCCTATCTCAAGAGAGATATCTGCTTGGCCACTCGATGAGTGACATTGATGATAGTGCATGGCCATGCCCAAATGAATTGATGTGTTCAATCTCATTTGCTCATATCAATCTACTCGGGATCGAAAAAGCATTGAACAACATAAGTTGACGTGGACCATGACCTATGTCCAATATGATATCGCGTGACATAGGGATTGTGATATGTTCTATAAGGTAACTTTGGACTTTCAAAGTTATACAAATTGTGTAGTCATAATGGCTTGCCAGAGTCTGCTTATAACTTATGGGTTTTGAATGGTTCTGACTCGTTGCCAACTTCGTATAATCCTATTGGGTCACACACAATAGAACGGATTGAAAAAGGTAGAAAATCTGGGATTTTACACTGACCACCGTACGACTCCCTCATAGCCGTACGGCTGCTCCCCCCCCCCCGCGCCGTAACTATACACTTTATTCAGTTTTCTTGTACTACAAGGAATCCCGATCCAAAAGGAATTAAGTCAGACCCTCATATAAGATATGCAGCCGGGTTTGACAGCCCCTAACGTTGATTTTGGAAATCAATACACATTGTTTTAGAAACAATAAATTATAGAGATATATTGTTAGTTATTTTGAGATTAATCATCAAAATACAATAATCAATGAAGCGAAATAATTCCTATGAAGAAATCGTTTCTTCATCAAGCCTTGGGTCTAGCAATCCAGATCAAGAAGGTGTTCTTGATATCCGTTCGACGTGTGGATACCGATAGAGGGTGTTTGCGTTAGCACCTCAAAGTCTGTGTTCATGGATTTGATCTTCAACGGTATGTTTCTTTCATCATGTATTTAATTTAATCAACATGCACGGATCCGGGCTCTTGGGTGTTTGATCTTATGTTTATTCCACTGCGCATGATGCATCAAAACCCAATAGTGGTATCAGAGCCGCGTTCACCATTGATTATTTTAATACATCATGTTTAAATTATTTAATTCGATTATATGATTTTTCATGATGATAAGATGAATATGCGATTTGAGTTTTATATATGAGATATAAAATTTATGAGCATGATTGTATGGGGATTATGTAATTATTACATTGATGTGATCTATATGAATAATTGCACGTTGGGATTATCAATAAATAATTAGATTATGTGTATTGATAATTTAGATCTAATTTGTATATGTAATAAATTGTTTATGTTTAATAATGGTGTTAGAAGAATTCTAAATGTACCATTATTATTTTACAAAAGGTTGAGTATCTAGTGACATGGGATGCAACTAGAATATTGTTTGGATTAAGAGACTAATTAGTAAACTAGAAATTGTTTCTAGTGTCACTAATTTAATGGACCTTCATTGTGACAATAATTATTATTGCACAAATCAAGGAACTAATGTCTTATCTAAACACATACTCGGACATTTCTATCTTATTCGAGAAATCGTCAGAGATGGAAGATGTTATCATAACTAAGCTCAATGGGTATTGGATACACGTTCATTGGGCCTAGTGCAAGTGGGAGATTGTTGGATATTATGCCCTAGGAACTTGAGAAAGGCCTATGCATTATATGAAGCTTCATTGTTATAGAGATAACAAACCGAATTATTATATCTTTTGCATCTTTATTATAATAATCATTATCCCTAGCACTTATGAAGCGCTAGTGTGAGTTTAATGGATAATCATATGATGATTATGGTGCATAGGATGCAGATTAAACTTGTGGGTACTTGTTGGAGAACAAGGTACTGGATAGACCCGTTATGAGATTTATGTCATGGTCAAATGTCTTAACTAAATCTCATGATAGTCATACCATTTGAATCCTTAGACCTGATATTATCATGGTCTTCCATATGATGAATATTATGTTTGACATAGTCAAACGCTACCTTTAACCGGGTAGTTATAAAGGCTATGATTGGCATGATCGGATTCTTGTAGGGAAGAATGATAAGTCAAGATGGGATTTGTCCCTCTCTCAAAAGAGATATCTGCTTGGCCACTCGATGAGTGAGATTGATGATAGTGAATGGCCATGCCCAAATGAATTGATGTGTTCAATGTCATTTGTTCATATCAATCTACTCGGGATCGAGAAAGCATTGGACAACATAAGTTGACGTGGACCATGACTTATGTCCAATATGATAGCGCGTGACAAAGGGATTGTGATATGTTCTATAAATTAACTTTGGACTTTCAAAGTTATACTAATTAGGTAGTCATAATGGCTTGCTAGAGTCCACTTATGACTTACGGGTTCTGAATGGTTCCGACTCGTTGCCAACTTAGTATATTCCTATTGGATCACACACAATAGAACGGATTGAAAAAGGCAGAAAATCTGGGATTTTACACTGACCACCGTACAGCTTCAAAGGCACTGTACTGCTCCCTCATAGCCGTACGGCTGCCCCCCCGGTAACTGTATAGTTTGTTCTTTTTTTTGGCGAAAGGAGGACGGTACCTCCCTAGATTTTATTAATTAAATAAAATTAAAACAAACAAGGTGGGGGACATGACAACCTCAACCACATGGAAGAAGAAAACTAGGGGGAGGACTTACACAAGTTGTAAGGACCTCTATAATAAAGGGAAGGGATCCTACAAACCATAGAGAGAAGTTTAAAAAGATATCTAGCCATAGAACTTAGCCAATCAAGTCCGAATGGATGGGACTCCATCCTTGTCCAAGATATAAGAGCCACGACACAAAGGAGGGAGTGTAGATTGATGATACTAGACAAGATTAGTTTTTAAATCAGCCGCTGCATTTGCCAACCCATCAGCAACTCGATTGCCTTGCCTCAAGATATGAGTAACTCGGACGTGAGTAAAACGCATAATATAATGGATCCGTTGAATAAAATAGTGTATGTCCCACGGAATGTGATACACCTTTGTGATGATTTTCATTAGAACCTCTGAATCCACCTCTAACCAAATATTATCAATACCAAATTCCTGAGCATAAAGAAGACCATCAAGAGCAGCCCTAGCCTCAGCCCACATTTTTTTTTGGCGAAAGGAGACGGTACTCCCTAGATTTTATTAATAGAAAAAAGAAATACAAAAGAGGTGGGGGACATGACGGCCTTAACCACCTGAGAAATTAAATGCTAGGGGGGAAGCCTTACACAAGCTGTAAGATCCTCTACAATAAAGGGAAGGGGATTAAAAAATACTCTAGCCTATCTAATCCGAATATAAGATGTAGAGAGGCGATCTAACACAAGGAGGCCCTTGCAATCAGAAGGAAGGGCATCAAAAGAGTAATAGAGAGTATTAGCACGAGATGCTACAGCAGCATTAGCAAGACTATCAGCAACCTTATTACCCTCTCAGAGAATATGCGAGATTCGAACTGTCATGAGGCTCAAGAAGTGTTTAATTTCCAGGATATCATACCAAATGGACCAAGGAATATGATATTCATCGACAATTATTTTGAGAAGGACTTCTGAATCAATTTCTAACCACAAGGAGGCAATGCCAAAGCCCCAAGCAAAAGCTAAGCCATCCCTAACAGCCTTAGCCTCTGCCACCATATTAGTGCCATGACCATAGAAGTGGGAAAAAGCAAAAATAAGATCACCTTTTGTATCCCTAATAATTCCGCCCCCAGTAATAGTACCAGGGTTACCTTTCGAAGCACCATCAGTATTCAGTTTGAAATGCTCCAGAGAAGGGGGAAGCCAGGAAACGAGTCTCATCTTCTTACTTAACTTAGTATAACCCATGATACCAAAGAAAGTAAAATTTGATTGTCAATCCAAGAGCCCGAGAACTGAATATCAAAAGCTTTAGCAACAGCTTTAATTGAGGCAACAACCAAAGAAATAATACGAGCAGCAGTCATTTTAAGGTTATTAAATCTGGCCTTATTTCTACTTTTCCAAATTTCCCAAAGAATAAAGCAAGGGAGGATGTGCCGAAGCCAAGAGATACCTTGAGAGTCATGCTTTGTGTTGCAAAACCACCAGCTGGACAGAATGGAGTGAATAGAGAAAGAATACCATCTAATGCCTAAACAATGTGAAAAGAAGTCCCAAACTTCCCTAGCAATGTCTCCATGCACAAAGAGATGATCCAGATCTTTAATAGAACGAAGGGAGCAGCAACTACAAGCTGAAGCAAGAAGAATACCTCTTTTCTGAACAACACAATCAGTTGGAAGACCTCGGTGGAGAGTACGCCACATGAAAACCGAGATTTTTAAAGGAAGATGTTTGTGCCAACAATGCTCAAAAATAGGCAGAGAAGGACCTTTATCCCTACAAATATTCCAGGCCGAGGATATAGTAAACTTACCCGACACATTAGGGAGCCAAAATAACGCATCCGGTTTGTCCATGATTTGAATGTGATTATCCCGAATGAAATTATAGAGCTGAACACCAAATTCATTGACAATGTAATCCACACGAGACTGACCATTGAGAAAAAGAGAAGAGACTTCAATATGATTACCATGCAATAAACTAGGAGCAGCCATCCAATGATCATGAATAGATATATCCCCTCGCCCAATTCTCCAACCAATGTTACTCTCAACCAGAGGCTTGGCTTGAATCATTCTACGCCAAATATGGGAGGCATAAGAGGAATTAGTGGCATCCATAAGGTGGCTGCCATGACAATATTTCTCCTCCAAAAATTCAGTCCAAAGAGATGAACTACTTCGAAATTTCCACCATAACTTCATAGCTAACGCAAATGCCAAATCTTCAAATTTTCTAAGCCCAAGGCCTCCTTCCGAAGTTGGAAGAAACAGGATAGAACGACGAACCCAATGGCACTTATGATTCCCTTCATCATTACACCAAAAGAAATTAGAGATAAGACGATAAATGGAATTTATCACACCTTTAGGAGGATCTAAAAGGGCAATGTAGTATAAAGGGATAGCTTGAAGACACGTTCTGATAAGAGTTAACTTCGCCCCAAAGGATAATAATTTACCTTGCCAAGTTGCCAAGCGAGCTTCCATCTTTCTCAAAACCGAATCAAACAAGGAAGTTTTCTTACGACCAACATACAAAGGGCAGCCCAGATAAATAATTGGGAGATCCTTCTTTTGGAATCCTGTAGCCTCTGAGATTATAGCATCCCTAGCAGCATTTCCAACCCCGGTAATGAAACAAGACTTAGCCGAGCTAACAAGCTGTCCAGAAAAATTCTGGTACCAATTCAAACACCTCACATGAGCATCAAGGGAGTCTTTAGAACCATTACAGAAAATAATTATATCATCCGCATATGCCAAATGAGAGATTAAAGGGGTATGAATATGAGCCCGGTATCGATATTGGGGAAAATCAGAATGAAGCAGATTAAGCCCTCGACTTAACACCTCTGCAGCTATAATAAAAAGCGTGGGGGAAATAGGATCTCCTTGTCGAAGCCCTCGAGAAGAGTGAAAAAAACCACTACTCTCACCATTCACAAGCACCGAAAACCAACAAGAAGAAATGCAGCGGAAAATAAGATCATTCCAAACTTCATTAAAACCAAATTTCCTCAAAACTTTAATCAAAGCAAACCAAGAAATACGATCATAAGCCTTGGCCATATCGAGCTTTAAAGTGACGTTTGTACCCCAAACTTTCTTCTTAAGAGATTGCATAAGTTCTTGAGCAAGGAGAACATTCGCATGAATTAATCTACCCTGAACAAAGCCACTTCGCTGCGGAGAAATAATCCGAGGAAGAATGGGAGCAAGGCGTCCATTAAGCAATTTGGTAATAACTTTATTTGAGAAATTACAAAGGCTAATGGGACGCAAATCAGCAAAAGAGGTAGGAGAGACAACCTTGGGGATGGTAACAATAAGAGTGCTAGTCCAGCTTCGAGGCATTGCATGACCCGAAAAGAATTCCTTAATAGCACAAAAGAAGTCATCTTTAATAATATCCCAACAAGATTTATAGAAAGCCCCATTGTATCCGTCCGGACCTGCAGCACTTTGATCATTAATAGACCAAACAACCTGTTTTAATTCCTCCAACGAAGGTAGAGCCGTGAGCTGCAAGTTATCTTCCTCCGTGATCAAGGTAGGGATGACATCTAAGATATCGTCATTAGGGTTCTCGAGTGGTTTTTGTAACCGATTAGAATAAAAAGAGACCGCCTCATTCTTGATATCATCCTTCGAATGAATCCAAGCCCCATTGGAATTTATGATTCGATGAATATAGAGTTTTTGTCTCTTTTTCCGAACATAAGAGTGAAAGAACTTCGTGTTTTTATCCCCATCTTTAATCCAGGAGATGTTGGCCTTTTGACGCCAGAATTCTTCTTCTAATTTCAGCTTCCCCAACAAAGCAGCCTTGGCCATACTTAAATCAACAATATTCTCATCCGAAGGGTCAGTTTGAATTTTGAGCTCACATCTCGTCACTTCATCTTCAGCACAAGTGATTTGTTGATCAATTCTTCCAAAACTCTCTTTATTCCAAATAGAAATGACCTTCTTCAAGCGAGAGAGCTTTTTTGCAAAACGAACCATAGGCCTACCATCCATGTATTCATTCCAAGATTGAGCAACTATGTTCTTAAAATTGGGGTGTTTCAACCACACATTTAAAAAACGAAAGGAGCTTTTAATAGCTTCAGTCTCAGTTTTAACTTGAATCACAAGGGGTGAACGATCCGAGCAGGTTCTATTCAAACGAGTCACACTAGTTGCATGAAACTTATTCAGCCAATGAGTGTTATAAAAGGCCCTATCCAGCCTTTGATAGATAGTAGGACGACCACGAGGCTTATTCACCCAAGTGAAACCATTACCTCGATATCCAGCATCAATAAGACCAGTAAATTGAACCATATCAGAAAATTCAGCAGTAATAGCCTCATTAATAGGTTTTCCTCCCATTTTCTCCGACTGTTCAAGAACACAATTAAAATCACCTGCAATAAGCCACGGATTGTCACCAATAGACATACCCATAAGAGTACCCATAAAAATCTCCGATCATACCTGTTACAGCTAGCATAAATAACAGTGACATAAACTGGAGAATTCCATAAAGGATGAGAGACCTGAAGCGTTAATTCTTGAGCAGAATCATGATAGACAACACAATCAAAGCCATGCTTCCAAAAAATCCATATTTTACTATTACAATTAGCAACTCCCCCAACACACCCAAGAGATCTTCTAATAATAGCAATCTGGCCCGAGAGAAGTTTAGGCTCAGAAATAGCAACAAAAGAAGCATCATATAACCGAAGCAATCTTTTAAGTCTACGGAGAGTAGAATTATCACCAATCCCTCTCACATTCCAATAAGTAAGAGCTACCATTAAAAACAATTAGAAAAGGAACAAAACAGAAATCTTCTACGAAGATTTAAGACGAAGGAGAAGCAGATTTGCTCCTATTTTTTCTGGATTTAACTTTGATAAAACCATCATCATCTCCAGATTTAGTATTATGATTTGCAAAAGGGGTTGAACCTGCTTGGTCAGTCACAAAGAGATTATCTATAGGAGGGGCACGGGGAGAGAGGTTAAGAGTAGAAGTAACATCTCTAACCTGCTCTTGAATTAGAGTTTCCGTAAGAATCTCACCAATTTGTGTTTGAGAAGATTGATCTCTATGTAAAGCCACATTCTGAAGAACTATCTCCACATCTTTATCATTTTTTGAACCAGAACCACCTGCCACAGGAACCTCATCAACCAACGGAGGAGGACATATTATAACTTGCTCACAAGCTTTTTGGAGAGCTTTGTTAACAGCATCAGACATAGGCTGTCCTCTTCGAGCCATCAAAGGAACATGTGATTTGGTCTGCTCAACATGGGTATCAACTTTAGCATTATCATCAACAACATGTGTGGTAGCCTTAGTAACCACCATTGTGGCCTTATTACCGGATGTAGACGTATCCGTGTCCACATTTGCAACAACCTCAGGACCTTTCAGATTGGATTTCTCAGCATACACTTTGGTGTTCTTCCCCACAGGGCCTTCATGTTTAGGATTATTAAGGCTAGGGTTAGCCTTTTTGCAGCAGGAGACATCATGCCCAAGAACCAAACAATGCCTACAATACTTTGGAATATTATCGTATTCCACCTTTTGGTAAAAACTTGGGCAAAAATCACCACAATCAATAAAAATCTCATGAGGCAATTTCTTCAAAACATCAACTTGGATCAGTATTTTCGCAATACTAGGTCTAGAGAATTCTGCAATGGCCTTATCAAGAGAGAGAGGAGTACCAATCATAGATGCAGCCGCAAATAAAAAAGATTTATTCATCAAATGAATAGGAAGGCCCGGAAAACCTACCCAAACAGGAACAATTGGAGACTCTTGTTCAGGCCTCCAAGAGGGTGACCACACCAACGTACGCATTGGGAACCGATTCACATACCAAACATCTTTCATGAAAAGTCGTTGGTAATCCTCCTCGGTAGAAAGTTGAATAAGCAGGTGTCTATTGTCCAAATGACCAAGTTTATAGTTCCCACGAAGGTTGAACTTGGCAAAAGCAATTCGGGTATCATCCATAGAGGGTCGCCCATGCATGAATTTGCCCACAAGGGAAAATTTAAATGGTTTTGCAAACACATCAATAACCTCCTTGGTGAGTTTCACCGCAGGAGTGCCTTTATGACTACCCGTCTGAATGGCAGGAAGAACATTGACGTTGTTTAGAGGAACGGTATTACCATTCAAAGAAGGATTTACCAGTTGTGAAAAGAGTTCAGCAAAGGACTTGGAAATCAGATCAGTGGCAATACGATTAGGAATAGGAAGCTGCACATCTGAATCAGGCAAGGATTTAGATTGCGACAAGGCATGCGCCGCATTAGGGTTCTCAGAGTGAGGCGCCAAATTAGGGTTTTTTGGGGTATCGGAGATTAACGCTACCTTATTAGCCGGAGAAGGAATCAAGTAGGGGTTTTTGAAACTAGAATTCATCGAGGAAGACCATAAAGAGGCCATAATCATCAAGAACTAACCAAGATCAAGCAAAAAATTATTAGGGTTACGGAAGAACGAAGCAGCTACAAGAGGAGAGATAAGAGAGAAAAAGTCAAAGGGTCAAACATGATTTCCACCCGAGATGATATTCAAATAATGATGTCCTAGGAGGCATAGCCTCAACCCACATGTTGGATTTAACCCCATAAAAATTACCATATGCAAATATGAAGTTCCCATGGGAGTTACGAAAGATACCACCACCAGAGGCGAGACCCGGGTTTCCTCTAGAAACACCATCCGTATTTAATTTATACATACCATGAGCCGGTTTATACCAAGAGACTAAACGAATAACATTATGTCGAGGGGGCACTGTGCTTACAGAAAAAACTTGGGCTAAGTGAGATTCAGAACTAGCAAACGTTAGCTTGAAAGCTTTAAGGATATCGATCACTTGTTGATCAGTAGAGGCGATTAAAGTATGAAGGAGAGGTTTGATACCTTCAAAAAGCCATTTGTTCCTTTGACACCACAAATTATAGCATATAATCCCGGGAAGAATCTGAAGGAGCCATTTGAAAAACGTGCTTGAAAACCTAGGAATTTGAGACCACCACGAGCAAAGAAGTTGTCTAAAGTTACCCATTTGCAGCGATCTACCAAGAAGATTACCAAAATGAAACCATGCTGATCTAGCCAACTCTCCAAAAACAAATATGTGATCAATAGATTCATAATGTGGATTTGCACAACAAAAGCACTTCGAAACCAATTGAATACCCTGTTTTTGAAGGTTGTCTTCCATGGGCAGCCCCCGATGTAATGCTCTCCAAAGAAGGATAGACATCTTGATAGGTAAGTATTTATGCCAAATATTTTTGAAAACCATGGAAGTAACTTGCCTTTGACGGCATTCACGCCAAGCAAGTTTATTGTAAACCTTCCCGAGGCCTAAGGCTTCCAAATGATCGTATCTTCCACCCCACTAAGCAAAATCTGTTGTTCCGTAATTAAGGAGAGAGCAGCGGCTGCCCAAAAGACTCTTGAATGTGGGCATATCGAGGTTGAGAATTCTCGAACAAGGTTGAAATTTCAACATGTTCATGGGGAAGAGTAGGAGGAATTCCATCCAGCCATTTCTCATGAATAGAAATAGAGCCTTGCCCAACCCTCCAACCAATACGATCATCCATGAAGTCTTTAACACTAATCATTCTTCTCCATACATGAGAAGCAAAACTTGTAAGCACGGCATCCATTGGATGTATTTCAAAACAATATTTGCGGAGCATAAAAGAAGACCATAAAGAAACAGACCCTCGGAGTCTCCACCAGAGTTTCATGGCAAAAGACGTACTAATATCTTCAAATTTCCAAATACCAAGACCTCCTTCATCTTGAGGCTTACTAACCCGAGCCCAACCAATCCAATGGCATTTATGATGCCCATCAACACCACTCCAAAAGAAATTCATGATCATACATTGCATGGCTGTTATAACACCTTTGGGAGGCTCAAGAACGGATATATAGTACAAAGGAATGGATTTAAGACAAGATTTAATAAGTGTTACCTTAGCACCATATGAAAGAAACTTTCCTTGCCATGAAACCAAGCGAGATTCCATCTTCCAAAGCAATGGATCAAACAAATTTTGAGTCTTCCTGCCCACATAGAGAGGGCAGCCCAAATAAGTTAAAGGAAGATCCTTCTTTTGAAATCCCTTAGCATCCATAATGGCAGCATCTTTGTCCTCATCAAATTTCCCAATTACAAAACATGATTTTCCAATGCTAACCAATTGACCCGAAAAAGATTGATATGTCTCCAAACAAAGCATGTGTTGATGAAGAGAATCCTGTGCTCCATTGCAGAATATGATAACGTCATCCGCATAAGAGAGATGAGAAACAATAGGAGTGTGAGGATGGGTTCTGTAGCGAAATCGAGGATGTCTTTCGTGAAGAAAATTACGGCCTCGACTGAGAACTTCAGCAGAAATAATGAATAAGCTAGGGGATAAAGGATCTCCTTGACGTAACCCTCTAGACGACTTAAAAAAACCACAACTTTCTCCATTGAGTAAAATAGAAAACCAACAACCGGAAATGCAGCGATAAACCATATCAACCCATTCAATAGCAAAACCAAATTTCTTGAGAACTTTAATTAAGGAAACCCAAGAAATTCTGTCATACGCTTTGGCCATATCCAACTTAATAGCAGTATTGGACCCACAGACTTTCTTTTTAAGGGAGTGCATCATTTCTTGAGCCAAGAGAATATTTTCATGGATCACTCTACCCTTGACAAAGCCACTCTGATTAGGAGAAATAATCCGAGGTAAAATCTATCCCAGTTGAATAGTAAACAGTTTAGTAATTATCTTGTTGGAGAAATTACAAAGACTAATGGGACGAAGATCCGAGAAAGAATTAGGAGACTCAATCTTGGGAAGAGTAACAATTAACGTACTAGACCAAGACCGAGGCATTTCAAAACCAGCAAAAAAACTCCTTTATAGCGCGATGAAGATCTATTTTGATAATGTCCCAACAAGCTGTGTAAAACAAACCTATAAAACCGTCCGGGCCAGCAGCACTTTGACCGTTCATTCCTTTAACAACCTCATAAATCTCCTCTAAAGAAGGAGTAGCAATAAGAGATGCATTGTCTTCATTGGTAATCAAGGGAGGGATAAGATGTAAGAGATCATCATGGTCACTAGAATTAGACTCCTCCACTTCAGCCCGAAGCTGATGGTGATAAAATGCCACGGCTTCATTTTGAATGTCTTCTTTAGAATTAAGAAGATTTCCCTCCCTGTCTCGGATACGATGGATGAATAGTCTTTGTCTTTTCTTTTTCACATAAGCATGAAAGAATTTAGTATTTCTATCTCCTTCTTTAATCCACCGGATATTGGCTTTTTGCCTCCAAAAAGACTCCTCAATGTTAAGAGTATGCTGTAAATGAGCTTGAGCAAGGCTAAGAGCAGCCCTATTCTCGGCACTAGGATCATGTTCAACCTCCCTTTCTCTCTTCAAAACTTCATCCTCAGCAAGAGCAACTTGTTGATCAATATGACCAAATACATTTTTATTCCAAGCAGATAAAGATTTCCTTAACCGAGCAAGCTTCTTACCAAAACAAACCATAGGCCTACCATCCATCCATTCCTTCCAAGATTGAGAAACCGTGTCACGAAAGGAAGCATGATTAATCCAAGAATTTATAAAGCGGAAGGAACCTTTTACTATCTCGGCATCAACTTTAATAGAAATCAACAGAGGGGCATGATCCGAACAAGTTCTATTTAAATGTGTAATGGCTGTACAATTAAAAGAATGCAGCCACAACTCATTATAGAAAACTCTGTCAATACGTTGAAGAATATACCTCCTACCCAACCTTTTATTCCACCAAGTATATTTAGAACCCATAAAGCCAGCATCAATGAGAGAGGCAACTTGAATAGTATCAGAAGATTCCCTTATCTTCCCAGGAGTGACAGGAACTCCTCCAAGTTTATCCTCTTGATCAAGAACAGCATTAAAATCCTCACAAACCATCCATGCAAGCTGAGTGGAACTGAGGGAGATTAAGTCATCCCATAACTCCCTTCTATCATATTTGTTACAAAGAGCATGAACACAAGTCACAATCACCGGATTAGGCCATAGCACATGAGAAATCTGAACCGTAAGAGATTGCACACCTTCATGAATAATTTGGCAATTAAATCCATGCTTCCACACAAACCATATTCTGCCACAAGTATTTGAAAAACCTCCAGTACAATGCACAGCTTACGGACAATAGAAGGAATATGAGAGGGATGCTGTTTTGGCTCAAAAATGGCCATAGCAGAAGCTCCATGCAAGTTAAACAATTTATTCATTCTCCGAATGGTGGCATTATTAGCTAATCCACGGAGATTCCAACAAAGAACATCTACCATTGAGAAACAATAGGAAAAAATAAGAGCAACTCCAAAGAGCAAAGTTAGGATGGAGGACTAGCAGATTTACTACGATTCTTTCGAGAAGAAACAATAGTAAAACCATCAGCATTCGTCTTGGAATTAGGATTAATTAAAGGAGTATAGCCTGCTAAATCAGTCACATAATTAGATGGAGCACGAGGGGAGAGGTTAAGACCTGAAATGGAATGATTAATCTCATCATCGACATCAATCACCTCAACAAAATTTGGGTTATCCGAAACCAAACCAACCTGTTGCTCTTTGTGGGCATTTATTTTTGCTTGTATGGATGCTAAATCATTGTTTTCTTCCACCAAAACAGATTCATTAGAGGTATTTCTTGCCTCTGCTAAATTAATAGTAGGAGCATCCGGGACAATTTTCTGACTGCTTTCCTTGATAGCATTAGAGCACGCCCTTTGGAGGGCTTTTTGAACAGCCTCCGGCAAAGGTTGACCCCTTTTCGTGTTGCACCCCCACCCCAAAACTGTCTCGAGGCCAAGTATTGCTAAAATTCTTATTCAAGTTGATGTCCTTAAAAAACTCCCACATTGACAAATGAAATCCGTGCCTCTTCCATAGAAGGCTGTCCATGTGAAAATTTACCAACAAGAGAAAATTTAAAAGGTCTAGCAAAAGCATCAATGATATCTTTATTTTATTTTTTTTTTAATTTTTTTTTTTTTTAGAAACCAGGGCGGCACCTGGGAAGATTTTATTAATTATAAAATATAAGTACAAGAGGGGGACAACCACCCGACTCATTGCCGGATATGGAGCCGGACCTCGAAATCCAAAAAATAAACCAACTCCTCAAAAGGTAAAACCATCTAAAAAATAAAAGCCTGAAAAAATTAAACCAAAGAACAATCCTAATAAATTCAAATGAGCCCAATGATCCATCAAAAGTCCAAGACACGGGCCCGTGTGCCTCTTTTACAACCGAAACGAGTCCGTATGCCTTCCTTGCACTCAAGAAACTATTCCAAAGAACCAAACACCATAACCAGGCCGCAGCAAACACCAACAACATCAAATAATTATCGACGCTCAACATAGTATCCACTTTCATCAAAACGTAACGCGTCCAAGACACTCCGTGGAAGCTCCCTTGACGATCCATATGTCCAAACCGTTTTATGAATATGAGCTTCAAAAGCCAATATATCCGCAACCCCATTTGCTTGACGAAGAACATGACGTAACTCATACCCTCCAATCAAACTTTCACATTCCCGCAATTCATACGTGTATTGCCACGGACACTTATTTCGCCCTTTTAAAATATTCACAGCTACTAAGGAATCTGATTTTACCTGAACAGAAGGTAAACCCCAAGAATGACATAAGCGCAGGCCATCACGTGAAGCAAAGATCTCCGCCTTCATGTTGGTTCCATCTCCGTAGTAGTGTGAAAAGGCACAAACAAAAGCCCCCATACCATCCCTTATAATACCACCACCCGTGCACTGGCCGTTTATCGCGGAACCATCCGTATTCAAAGTAAAACATGAGAGCGCGAAGGCTCCCATCTCAACAGCCTCTGCCGCCTAAACTTATGCTCTGCCACTTTGAGGCCTAAGCTCTCCAACAAGACACGGTCATTCCCACTAGGAGCCCCTTTCGGGACTAGGAATGAGCACATCTCAATAAGAGAATTTTTAACCCCATCCACAATTTTGGCACTATTCATAACAGTTCCTTCGAAAATCGATTTACACCTTGCTTTCCAAATCTCCTAACAAGTAAAAAGCATAATACCCATACGAACTAAACCAACCTGTCGGCGCTTTGACTGTCCACCACACCAAACAGTCCACAAATGATGTAAATCAATATAATTATGAGTCAAAGGGAAAAGACTAACCCAATGCCTCCAAACAGACTGCGCAATCACCGACTGTAGAAGTAAATGATTTAGAGTCTCCCTATGACCACCTCCAGGACAGCACACACATCGAGATGGGATATTGAAGCCCCGAGACTCCAATTTTGCATCCACCGGAAGACCATTGTGCATAGCCCTCCACCAGAAACCACTGACCTTTGTAGGGATGTTGGGATGCCAAACCTTAGCACCCCATTCCACCAAAGGGCTGCGGACCCGAATATAATCCCACCATGCAGCTGTCTCAAAAGTTCCCATTTTTGTAAGAGTGAAGACCGGACGATCCTCACTATGCTCATCAATATGCACCCTACGAACATTGGCATGTAGATCCTGCGGGATAAACTGAAGCATGTCCTCCAAAACCTGAATACCATCTCTCACTGTCAAAAGTTGATCTTCAGGAAGTGGGCCCCCAAGTCAAACCCCACACCAATTATCAGTCTAAAATCTGATATCTCCTCTGCCAACAACCCAACGACTGCAATCATCCAACTGATGTAAATATGACGATGCAGCTTGCCACACATGCGAACTAGAGGCTGCAGGTTGACATTTATACTTGACACGGACCCATTATGACCATAGGGAATTGCCTCTGGTGGCCACCCACGCCAACTTGGCTAACATAGCCTGATTCATATCCCCTACCCTCCGAATTCCCAAACCACCTTCCTGGATAGGTCTACAAACCACTTCCCAAGAAACCCAATGAGCCCTTTTTTCACCTCCACTGCTCCATAAGAAGTTGGACATAATGCTTTCCAACTTACGAGTTACAACCTTAAGAACCTTGAGCACACCCAAAGAATAAATAGGAATGCTAGAAAGCACAGATTTGATGAGAGTTACCTTCCCACCAAATGACAAAAGCCGTGCTTTCCAACCATCCACCATTTTCATCATCTTTGCTTCTAGCTCCGCAAAGTGTACCCTCTTGACTCTACCTTTGAACAACGGGATCCCCAGATATTTAAGCGGAAATTGCTGGTGCGTGCAACCCGACCATCTTCGAATATTTTCTATCTCGAACTGTCGCCTTTTAGCACCCACATAAAAGCCGCTCTTCTCCAAATTAATCAATTGACCCGAAGACCTCTCATACATACTCAAAACCTCACGAAGACCCTCAATGGATCTCTGACGCCCGTTACAAAACAAAAGCATATCATCCGCATAAAGAAAATGGGTCAATGGAAAATTCCCCCTACCATGTTCAAACGGCCTAAACACCTCTTCCTGAACAGCTCTGTACAGTGCCCGGGACAGTATTTCCTGAGCAATAAAGAATAACAATGGAGAGAGCGGATCTCCCTGTTTCACCCCACGAGTTGAGGGAAAGTAACCATGAGAAACACCCCCCATACGAACAGAATACCAATTACCCCGCACTAACCTCGAAATTAGGCTGCAGCAGTTGGCATCAAACCCAAACGTTTCCAAAGATCTAAATAAGAAATCCCACTCTAGTCGATCATACGCCTTAGACATATCCAGCTTGAAGAGAACATTCCCACCCACAACCTTCTGATCGATCCGATGCACCATCTCATGAGCCAAATAACGACCATCTCATCATACAACACATAAAGCGGAAATAAACACTCATACGTGGATACTGAGCCAAGGTTCTCAAACCAAACAATAGCCATCTGAGAGGCATCAACTGAGCAGCATCGAAGAGCTGAAACGGGTTCGGAACCAAACAACAAACAACAACAACGGGGGGAAATGACACAAAGTCATAACCCAAAGTGCCCAACCTTTGGCCTAAGGAAGGGGTTTAAAAATGGGAAACCAATGATAGGAGCCTTATAATGTACTTGGCTCGTGAGACCATTATAATCCCTATCACTGCCCAACACACACAAAAGTACCATATAGAAATACTTGCTTAAACAACAATCAGGGACAATGATTCCAATGTAGGGAACCATGCCAAACACATCAAGAAGATGAACCATTCAACACATTACAAAATGTTTCAACAATGCTCACTTAATCCATTACTCACATTTCACAACACTTGTGTTCACAAAGGAACCAATTCTAACCACTTTAGTGATCCACAACAATCATCTAACTACTTTAGGACACTACCCAAAAACTAGACCAAGATTGACCTTTAAATCCCTTGTTTGGAAACTCTAAACTTTTCAGATGACTGGGCGGTCGCCCAAACAGGGCTGTGCGCCGTCCAAAATACTCTGTCCCAAGAGTAAAAACTTTCAGATAGATGTGCGGCCGCACGCCCTTTTTGGGGCGGTCGCCCACATCACCTGGCAGACCAAAACTTAACCAAAGTTCACTCCTTTCGTTTCACAAGTATCATTATAATTTTTAATATACTAATATACCTAGTTTAGAATACTTTCACTTCTTTCCCCGTCCCATAAGTAACAGTATAATTTTTAATACATTTATTTAACCTTTAACTAAAGATATTATTTTACCGTCCCACGAGTAGGAGTATAATATATAAAACATATATAATGTTGCATTCTCTCATACTTCCCCAAAACCAAAACTACTATACCCATATACCCACTTCCCACAAATAACAAGTCTATAACCAGTTTTACTACTCCCTCATATAAAAAGTTATTACTACTCCCTCCGTCCCAAAATTACAAGTATATAAAAATATACCCAAAACATTATTTTATAACATATAAAGCATATATAGCATACTTATGACCATTTTAACATTTAAAGGGGGGATTAGTAACTTACCTATTTTTCCAGAAAAAGTGTCAAGAAAAATAATATTGATCGGTAGAAATGGCCTACTCAACACCCTGAACATTTATATATTTTTAGATTTGGAAATGGAGTAATAAATTAAAAGAAGGAAATTAAACAAACAAAACCTTACCTTACTTCTTCTCTTCAACAATGGCACTTCTCAGGGAAAGAGATTTGGAAAAAGAGGTGGTGAATGGCGTAGGAGAGGGAAGAGGGTGAAGAGGATGGGTTTTGTTATTTTCAATTTTCACAAATAACTCACCCATTTTTCCCCTTTTTGCAATTAAGCCCCTAAAGTTACTTATTATTCCCTCAACTCTTTAACAACTAAATTATTAGCCCATAAAATTCCACTACCCAACTTAACTATTAAAACAAATGTTACTACTACTACTAACATTTTAACTAACACAAATAATAAATTAAGATATGCAACTCATAAAATATGATGCAACACAAAATTTAAATTAAAATTCTCAAAATATAAAATAATTATAAAATAAATAAAACGGATTTTTGGGGTCGTTACATTATAGTTAGTATTACATTTGAAAAAATGAGTAAAACTTGCTTTTGTTTTGTAAAACAGGTGTTACGTTTACTTATGAAACAATGTTACTTTATATGTATACAGTCATTACATTATGTTATGGTAACTATTACTTTTGGTGAACGGCTGAAAAGCCGAAAAAAATAATATAAAAACTCAAAAAAAAATAAAAAAATTTGGACCTCTGAGAGGCTGCCACGTGGCGAGTCATGCCCCATGGGTCATGGGTCGACCCGTCTCATGCATGAGACGGATCCCCTTGTTCTCATGGGAGACCACCTTACGTTTACTTATGAACAATGTTACTTTATATGTAACAGTCATTACATTAAGTTATGGTAACTATTACTTTGTTGAACGGCTGAAAAGCCAAAAAAATAATATAAAAACTCAAAAAAAAAACCAAAAAAAAAATAAAAAAATTTGGACCTCTGGTAGGCTGCCACGTGGCGGGTCATGCCCCATGGTCATGGTTCGACCCGTCTCATGTATGAGACGGATCCCCTTGTTCTCATGGAAGACCACCTCTAATTAAAAGGTAGCTACTTAAAATGTCCCTTAATTGAAACTTAGTATGCATTTTGTTGCAGAAAATAATTTTTGTGTATTTGTTTCTCTTATAATATTTTCTAATATATTTTCTATAATACTTCCTCCTCCGTCCCACCCGAATTTAGATTTT